>OZ059904.1:8963579-9183020 GCA_964057215.1 Oscheius myriophilus
ATTTCAACTGTAAAAAATAGATAAAGATTTATTTTTAAAAAAAAACAAATTACCTTTGTGTAAATGATTCTTTGAAGGGAGTACGGCAAGGTGGAGAAGTTGAACTTGTCCTGAAATGTAATTTAACTCTCTGTCTCTCTGTCTCTCTGTCTCTCTCTCTCTCTCTCTCTCTCTCTCTCTCTCTCTCTCTCTCTCTCTCCTCTTACCTTTGGGTCATATCGCTTTTTCAAAATCTCACGGCGACAATAAATAAAACACCAAACAAAGTAAGCAATAACAATACATGCAAATATTAAAAATAATACAAATGATAGTAGCAACCAAATGGCAAGTAGAATAAAAGGAATTGAACAAATCAAAAAGAAGACTGCGCCAATAAGGAATTGAAATTTTAGAATTTCAAAACTAATAATAAACGGATAATTGATAATTTGTCTAATGAATTCCATTGTTATCACTAAAATGTTATGCCAATCGGGTTCGACGGATCAATAAATGGTTCAGATAATATCGGTTGACCTGGTCGGCTGACTGACTGACCTAGCGCGCCCTTATGATAAAAGCAATAGAGACTGTGAGGTGCAACTCGTGCGATCCTATATTAATTGGTTACGATATCCCACTGTTGCAATGTAAGTGGCAAGGCAAAAAAGTTTTGTCGGCTGGGGATCGAACTGGGTAACTTCGGATTGCCAGCCCGATCTCTTAGCCACTCGGCCATGAAAATTTTACAAAATATATTTTGGGTAGTTCGAATCCTCCTCAGCATAGTATGTTTTGCACAATTAGTACTGTTTTTGCAACTAAAAGAACTGAAAAATAGTGACTTTGAAAATCGTTGTATTTAAAAACATATTTGCAAAAAACTTTCGGTTCGGCCCCTTTCTCAAATATTCTCGCCCGGGCCGGCCCAAGCGCGTTTCTAGAAGAATGCGTGTTAAACACACGTCACTTCGGCTGTTAAAAACTACAAAACTCATAAATCTACAAGAATTCATTCATAGTCGAATGTGCAAACACACACAAACTTCAACAAAAACTCATGTTTTTGAGCACAATTGGGTTCGACATTTTCATACTTGAAAAACTTTTTTGTACCAAATTTTGTCATAACAATGGCAATTTTTCTTTATAGTCTTTTTCCAAAAAGGTCGGCGACTTTTGAGTGGTCTTTCTGTTTTGCTCCTTTTTAACCACAGACGATTTGAAACATTGATGCGAATAGAAATAAAATAAGCAAAATAGCGCTGTAAAAGAGGAGTGCAGACAATTAGAATATCGCTGCGGGACCTAATGTACCATCCTTTAAGGCTTTTCACCAAAACCTGTGCCGTTTTTTGGAAACACACTATACAGTGAAAACATAAAAAAAAATACGAAGCTACAGTAACCTAGTGTGACCTACCGTAATCCGGGAAGAAAAATCGATAACACTCCAAATGCCTCAAAATTGTATTTATAGATCGAATAAACGTTTTTAGCAGCAAGTTTAGTCAAAATCCAAGACTTTACAGACATTCTGTGATAAGTTACTCCATAATAAATACGAAAAATCTGCGAGAGCCTGAGACAATTTTTGAGCTATAAACTATTGTTACCCAAAAAAATATTAAAAGATCAATTAACTGGAAGCTGAGATCAATTAACTGGAAGCTGAGATCTGATATGGGGTGGCACAGACAGACAGACAGAAACGGAAATTTGCGATTGGATAGATAATGACATAAACACTTTTCCCAATTATGAAGCCCTAATACTTGTGAAAAAACAAGTCCAGAAGCCATTTTTTAATTTTTATGCAACTGTCACAACTACGCAACATTCTTGTAAAGAACAAGAACATTATAGGGTGTAACAGCTAAAATAATAGCACAGTAGCTGGGGTCTTTCTTCAGAATCCACACTCCTTTCATTAATCGCCAAACAATGTAAGAATTGTCTAAGTTGGCTAGAGCATCGACCATCAGCTCATATGTCAGATTTTCGGTGACGAAGACCTTAAATTTTTCGAACGCACAATTTGTACACCAGTCCTGAAACAGAAATTATACCCGTATTAAAATTTTCCATACTTTGAGTATAATGATCATGTCATTTAAGGTAAAACGCTGCGTTCGAAGGAAAAAGATCCTCTTCGCTTTGATGCAAAGCAGCTGCTTTAAAGTAAGACCTTCGGCGTCATCGATTATGATCCGAAATTGTAAAGTAAGGTTAGAAAAGAAAAAACTCACTGCATTTAAATCCAAATTTCCCTCTAAGTAAGCTTCGTAATCCAACGTGGCACAATGAATATATTTTACGCAAGCGCTCTGAAAATCGTACTTTTCTGATGCCCATACCTTTAATTTACCTTAAGAAATTTTCTAAAAGTTTCTGGATTGCATGTTAGCGGGGGTCTGATTGTAACCCAACGGCTGCGAGCAATATTGTCCACAAGAAAAGAGCATAAGTCATCGTCTAGTTCACTCTGTAAGATATTAATAAATGTGTGAGTGTGTATGTGTGTATGTGTGTATGTGTGCGCGTGTGTGTGTGTGTGTGTGTGTGTGTGTGTGTGTGTGTGACCCACCCTAATATGAAGTGTTCTTGCAATGAAGAATCGCATTCTGTGACAATCTTCTCTTCTTCTCTTGCACGGTCTAATTAAAAACCACCCTTCTGGGTCTGCCAAATGAACGATTTCCTTCTGAACGTCCCCTTTCACATAATTAATGATATAATTTCAAACCTCAACTACCAAATCCCTGGTTTCGACCATAAATTTGATTTTTGGTACATTGAGTGACAATTGGTGCGACAAGGAGTTACATTCTGAAAATTCAGCCATCTTTTCATATTTTAACTGAAAAATAAAATAGATCAACGTTATGAAAACAAAATACCTTTGTGTAGATAGTTCTTTGAAGGAAGCACGGTAATGTGGAAAAGTCGAACTTGTTCTTAAAAGAGCTTAAATTCCTGTCTGTCTCTCTATCTCTCTGTCTCTCTGTCTCTCTATCTCTCTGTCTCTCTGTTTCTCTGTCTCTCTCTCTGTCTCTCTGTCTCTCTGTCTCTCTCTCTGTCTCTCTCTCTGTCTCTCTCCGTCTCTCTGTCTCTCTGTCTCTCTGTCTCTCTGTCTCTCTGTCTCTCTGTCTCTCTGTCTCTCTGTCTCTCTGTCTCTCTGTCTCTCTGCTCTCTGTCTCTCTGCCTCTCTGTCTCTCTGTCTCTCTGTCTCTCTCTCTCTCTCTCTCTCTCTCTCTCTCAGTTCTCTTACCTTTGGGTCAAATTGCAGATTCAAAAATAAACGGCGACAATAAACAAACCATACAACAAAGAAAGCAATAACCACACATACTAATATTACAAATGATAAAAACAACCAAATAGATAAAAGAATAAAAGGAATTGAGCAAATTAAAAAGAAAATAACGCCAATAATGACTTGGTATTTTAGAATTTTATAGCCAATATGGAATGGATATTTAATAATTTTAATTATTTGTGTAATTAATCCCATTATTGTCAGACCTAATGCCAATCGGGTTCTAAAGGGTTCGACGATCAATAATGAGGTGCAGATAATATCGGTTGACCTGTCAATGACTGACCCAGCGATAAAAGCTGTGATAAAAGCAATAATTTGAATCCTACCGTACCCAGGTAAAATTACGAAAGCGACAAAAGTGTTCCAATTTAAAAACGAAAGACCGCGTAAATTTATATTTCTAAAAAAAATATGGCAAATAAATAAATGATAAGCAAGCTAAAAGAAAAAATAGCTTGGCGCGAACGTTGACTCAGTTTGAACTGAAATTACACATTTGATGAAAATGACGTGCGAAACAAAAAATAACTTGTTTTTTTTGTATTTCAACATCAAAAGTAAACAAAAAAAAACAAAATAAAAATTTTAATAAAAAAAACACAAAAGCCTCGGCAAGCTTGAAGATACGGTTTCTGTAATTTTTCGAGCAAAGCCCTATAGAGCAGTGCAATAGGAATTTGGTCAATGTCGTGGACTTTGCCCAAAAGTAGTCTAAAGTCATTATATGCCATCCTGAAGTGGATTATAAATCGATTTTTGGTCTCGGGATACTGTAGGTGGGTTACAAAACCAAACTTTTAAGATAGTGTACTCATTCGGTAGCTTATTTTACGGTGAAAAACATTGGAATTGACCAAAAAATGACATCTATTGAAAATATTTTCAAAAAGCTCAACAAACGATTTTTCAACGTTTTGAATGCTAGTTTTTGGGTTCTACTGAAAAAATTTTAACTGGCGGGCGGAACGGCATGCCGTATTCAAAAAGTTTATCTTTTTGGCGTCGAACGCAAAAAAAATTCGACAGAGTTTTCAATCGATTTGATCAGGAAAAAATTCTAAATTTGGTAGGTCAAAAAATTTTTCTTTTCGACTTTATGAAGTTGGCTAGTAACAATCATTTAAATGTTTTATTACTAAATAAAACGTTTTTAGACACACTTGAGCCGCTTATTCCGGGTCGCAAGTCATCGAAATTTCAAAATCCAAAATTAAAGTTATATGCAGTCCCACACAACTACTCTTTTTGTTGAGCCCGGTTTAGCCAAACCACTCTTTTCGTACTCGACCGTATGGAAAATTTCGACATTGACTGGCTGTGCCGAAGCAGAGGGAAATAGCATATGCATTGAGGAGAACGCAGACACACGAAAGGGCATGCAATGCGACGATGATGAGAGACCACCAGCTCTGCGCCCTCGTCACTTGGCGTGCTAATTCGTCAAAATCTGACGCGAGCGTGTCGCGTGCGGCTGATCTGAAGTCTCTCATTTTTCTTTCTACTTGCGCATTTCCGTTGAGTGTACTTGCCGTGTGCTTCAGAGCAAGGGTGGCTACGAGCCGGCCCGGGCCGGCCCGCTTTCCAAAAATTCACGGCCCGGCCCGGCTCGGCCCGGCCCGCGGCCCGAGGTAAAAAAATTCCAAAAGTTGAAAAAAAAAGTTTTTCACGATTTATGTGCAGGAATTACGTTTCTATTCTACCTAATGTATAAACAACTATGACAAAAAAGTTTTGTCGGCGGGGGATCGAACTGGGGCAACTTCGGATTAACAGTCCGACCTCTTAGCCACTCGGCCATTAAAAACATTCAAAATTTATATAGAGTAGTTGGAATCCTCCTTCACACAGTATGTTTTGCACAATTAGAACTATGTTTTGCAACAAACACAACTTAAAAATAATGACTTTGAAAAGAGTTACTTTTAAAAATCGATTTTCAAAAAAAGTGGGACCGGCCCGTTCCTCAGATTTTCTCGGCCCGGCCCGGCCCAGCCCAGCCCGGCCCGCTGATCAGCCACCCTTGCTTCAGAGCCGGCGTAGCGGAGAGGTATGGGGCGCGTTCTTCGAATCTTTGAGTTTTAGTGCTGTTCTTATTCGATTCTGTGATTCTGTGAGCACGATTTAAAATCCTTAACTGATTACGATATCCCACTATTGCAATGTAAGGTATGATGTCAGCCGGGCGTGAAATGTGTTTGCATTTCGCAAACAAACCGATTTTTCCGTAAACGGATTTTCCCATAAAACCCTTATTTTTCTCCTAGTTCAAGTGAACCGACCAACTAATTTTAAACAAAACAACCACGTTTTTTTAGTTAGTTTGTATCAAATCCAAAAAAAACATTTATTAGTTTTTAGTGCGAATAAATTACATAAACATACTCGTGGGCGTATTAGCAACGCCGGACACGAAAATTCCTTATTTTTAAAACTTAATGCTCGACTCCGTAAAATAATCCGTCCAAAAGCGAATAGTAGGCTGCGTAAACTCTATATAAAGACATATGTTATGGTATCTTGCTTTCCAAAAATGGGGGGAATATCGAGTTCCCATCGCGTGTCCACCGAATCTTTCAACAGGAACTGTCATAGCCAGCTCATCTATAACTTTCTCGGCCATCCCTATGCTGTAACGCCCATGAAGTGTGAAAGACTTGAAGGGTGGACAGTTTTTGAGTAAATCCTGAAAATTATGGAATTTACGAATGAATTATATGGTTGTATACATTAAATAAGAGTAAGAGTTCGTCGACAGGAATCACTACGCAATGTGCAACTATAAGAGGTACATTGAAATTCCGGAGGGGTTTTAGACTGAAGAGGTAGTTTGTTAGCGTCACCTAAATACATTTTAACATTCTGGAAACGAGAGAGAGAGGGAGAGAGAGAGAGAGAGGGAGACAGACAGACAGAGACAGAGAGACATAGATACAGAGAGACAGAGAGACAGAGAGACAGAGAGACAGAGAGACAGAGAGACAGAGAGACAGAGAGACAGAGAGACAGAGAGACAGAGAGACAGAGAGACAGAGAGACAGAGAGACAGAGAGACAGAGAGACAGAGAGACAGAGAGACAGAGAGAGAGACAGAGAGACATAGATACAGAGAGACAGAGAGACAGAGAGACAGAGAGACAGAGAGACAGAGAGACAGAGAGACAGAGAGACAGAGAGACAGAGAGACAGAGAGACAGAGAGACAGAGATACAGAGAGACAGAGAGACAGAGAGACAGAAAATTATCTCACCGAGTTTAAACCAAAATCATGTCTGAACCAACGAAACAGGAACAACTCCATCTCACAGTTGACACTGTTAACGTTAAGACTCTGAAACGTGAGCCGATTTTTTATTTTTTGCTAACGCAACCTTTATCAGTGCTTTGAACATCTCCATTGAACACGCCAAGCCTTCTTTAAACAGTATTGTTTCACAGTACTCGAAACGGCTTATAAGCACGTGGCAGTTCTCATCAGTGAGGGAATCCTAAAGTGAGTGAGTGAGTGAATGAGTGAGTGAGTGAGTAAGTGAGAGTGTGCGAAATATACTTACATCCAAATATAAAATATCAGTGTGAAACCGCAAATTACCAGTATCGGCCAGTTTAAATGAATCGTCGTTGAATCCTAATGGAAGTAAATTTCTAGTATGTTCGTGAATGAAACTGGTAAAAATAGTCAGTTTTTCATTCTAAATATTTACAAATCTTTTAGTTAACATAATAACTGACCTCCAATATCATTAAACTTGTTTGGATATATAACTTGTTCGGGGGAATTTTTAGAACCAAAGAATAGGATAATGTGCAACATTCGTCAAAATTTGAGAGCTGTTCAAATTTAAACTATAAATGATATATTTATTTGTTAAATTTACGACGTTACTTTATTATAAAAGGCTATTTTCAATGGGTAAGGTAGATTTTGAAAATCTATGTTGCTCTGAAAATAGTTTCTCTTTCTCACTTTGCCTCAAACAGAAAAACCGACTTTTTTCGCTTTGGCAATATCTAGCTCATTTTTCCGTTTCTTTTCATATATCTGTTTTAAATAGCGAAAATATCAAGGTAGAATTGCAATAATACAGGTTATCACAATTATTACGTACATTCCTAAAAACTGAAAAACCTTTAACTTGAGTTTATTTTTATATTTAAAAAGTTGCATCCAGGCAAAACAAATACAAGCGGAAAATATATAACAGCTGGTTATCGATTGCTGCGGTTGGCTTTTTTTTTGTTTTACTATCGCATGGGAATAGACACAAAGGGAGGTTTTCGCTTGTTAACCTACATTTTATCGCCATTGTTCGAAAGCTGGCAGTCCTTTAAAAATTGTCTCTGCAATTATTGAGCTGAGCCCTTTTCAAAAGAACAATAGGAATTTAGTCAATGGATGGATTTTTCCCCACAAGTAGTCAAAAGTCACTATAGTGCGTTTCCTAAAAAGAGACAGGGAAAATTGGGTTTTCTTAAAGGACTAGGTACATTTGGTCCCGCCGCGATCGCTTAATTGTCTGCGCACTCCTCTTTTACTTTTGCTCTTTCGCTTGTCATATTTCTTTTCCCTTCAATGTTTCAAACTGCCGGGGGTTAAATACGGGTATACATCAAGGTCGCCGAAAAGTCGTCGATTCTTGGTTGGAAATGGACTATATTTGGACTCAATTTGGACCTTTAAAAGGCGGTTACTGTAATTCTCGAGCAGGGCTGTCTAATAGAATTTTGGGCCAATGTCTTGGATTTTTTGCTCAAAATTTTTTAAAAGTCTTTATTTGGATTCAATATCGCAATCTGAAGCTTTTGAGCCGATATCGATTTTTGGTCGCGGGTTACTGTATGTGATCTTGGGTTACTGTAACTCGGGTCAACCGAAACCAAACTTTTAAGTTAGTGCACTCAATCGATAGCATTTTTTACTTTTACGTCATCTTTTGAACAAAGTTTCAAAAATCCCAAAAACAAGTTTTTCAACGTTTTGAATCTATATTTTTGGATTCGATTGAAATTTTGAACGGCGCGACATATTTTTATTCACAAAGTCACATTTTGAACGTCCATAAAAAAAATTCGACAGATTTTATCCTAATTCGAAATTGAAATGAAAGTATTCCATGATCAGGGAAAAATTCAAATTTTGTAAGTCAAAAATTTTCTTTCTTTTTTTATCTACAATCTTTTTAAACTATTGATCAATAATTATAACGTTTGTATAGAAAAAAAATGTTGTTCCCCGTCTGTTAAAAAAATTTAGTAAAACCAAAAAACCATAATGCAAAATGTTAAAAAACCGTTTTGTTGGATTTTTGAAACTTTGTTCAATAGATGTCAGTTTTCATAAATTCCAATATTTGGCATGCTTTCGTCACACAAAATGCTACCGAATGAGTTCACTAACTTAAAAGTTCGGTTTTGGTCGACCCATGTTACGGCAGCCCATGACCATCTACAGTAACCCGAGGCCAAAAATCGATCGATAAAAGCTTCAGGATACCATATTGAGTAGAAATAATGTCTTTTGAAAAATTAAAAGTAATTTTCATTCAAACTTAATTAAAAAGAGCATAGTTTCATTGTTATAAAGAAAAAACAAACAAATGAAATGAACATAAATATAGCAACCGTTAAAAACGTCTTCTTGAATCGTTAGAATTCGTCCAAAAGCAAATTTCAGACTGAGTTAAACTGATCCACATACATCTGTTATGGTACGTTGCTCTCCAGCAATGAGGGAAAAACCTAGTTTTCCTCGTGCGTCCAAAGCATGGTTTCACATGAACTATCTCAGCCAGTTCAGCTATTATGTTCCGGACTACCCCAGCGTTGTAAAACCCTTGAAGCGTGAAAGTCTTGAAGCGCGGAGCGTTTAGAAGTACATCCTGTAAATTATTGTTTAAAGGAGAAAATTTGTGGATATAGTACGATAAATGTGAGCAAGAGTTCGTTGACAGGAATCACTTCGAAATCGGCAACTATAAGTGGGACGTCGAAATTGAGGAGGTGTTTAAGGCTTAAGTTGTAGTTTCTTAGTGTCACCTGAATATTCTTTAAATGGTTGTATTCGAGAGAGAGGGAAAGAGAGAGAGAGAGAGATAGGGAGAGAAAAGAGGCAAAGAGACAAAAATACAGATTTAACCCACCACGTTCAAGTTAAAATCATGTCTGAACCAGTGTATCAGAGGCTGTTTCATCTCACAGTTGACACTGTATACGTTAAGACACTGAAACTCGAACTTTATTTTTTAACAAAAATATTACTACCTTTATTAATGTCTTAAACATTTCCTTAGAACATGCTATGCCTTTTGTGAACTTTATTTTCTGGCATCGCTCGAAAAGTCGTAGAAGTAAGTGGCAGTACTGATCTGTTAGGGAATCCTAAAGTGTGTATGTGTGTATGTGTATGTATTTATGTGTGTGTGTCTATGTGTGTGCGTGTACGTGTGTGTACATGTGTGAACATGTGTGCGTGTGTATGTGTATGTGTTTGTTAGTTTGTTTGTAAACTCACATTCAATGTCAAAAAATCGGTGTGAAACCTCACATTCCCAAGATCAGTCAGTTCAATGGAATCACTATGAATGCGATAAATTTTTGAAATCAAATTTCTAGAACGTTCTTGAATGAAAAATTCCCAAAAAAAAGGATTTTTCCCTCTGAAAAATCAAATATATCAAGAAAGCATGATAACTAACTTCCACAGTCATATAATTCGTTTTGAGGTTTAACTTTTTCGAGGGAACATTTTTCGCCAAATAATGAGATAGTGTGCAGCATTCTTCAAAAATTGAAAACTCTTCTAATTTAAACTAAAACTATGTGTATTTTTTTCAATACATGAGGTTACCTTATAATAAATGGCGATTTTCAATGGATATGGTAAATTTTTAAAACATATATTGGGCTGAAAAAAAAGATTATCTGTCTCTCTCTGTCTCAAATCAAAAAACCAACCTCCCTCTCATTGAACCGCGCTTGCTCGTATTTTCGTTTCTTATAATAATTACGTATAAAATGAAGCACATTCCCTAATATTAATAATGCAGTAAGAAATATCAGCACACAGAGTACAATGTCCATTTTCAAAACTGTAAAAGCTTTAATTTAAGTTTGTAAAAAAAATCAATGAAGATATAACGTTCTAGAAACAAGCGGAAAATGGCAGGACGGTTATCGATTAATACAGTTGGCTTTTTTGTTTTACAACGGCGCGGCAGGCGAGGCTATCGTTAATTAACCTACATTGTATCGCCATTGTTGTGCTATCGATCCTAATTTTTATTTTTTTTTTAATTTCAAGACATAATTACATTATTTTTCAGAAAATGGAATTGTTTGAAACCTTCGAAATTTTTAAGGACTTCAATTTGCGCCTTTTTGTGTTTATTATTGGATTTTCTTTATTGGCTATTTTATTTTTGTTGTTGAGAATTTGTTGTCGACAGAAACCTAAAGAAAAAGAGGTATGTAGAGAGAGAGAGAGAGAAAGAAAGAGAGAGAGAGAGAGAGAGAGAGAGACAGAGAGAGAGACAGAGGCAGAGGCAGAGACAGAGACAGAAATGTGGAAAACAAAAAAAATTTCAGGATGAAATCGATTTTATGAAATTACCCTATTCTATACAAAAGAAACTTCTAGAAAAGGTAAAACTTTTATAAACCAAAAAAATAATTTTTTATATTTTTTTAGTTAAGTTACAAATCTGTGGCTATTTTTGAAGAATGTTGCCTGTTTTCCAAAGTCTTTATTCAATGTTTTCCGCTAATGAAATTTAGTTTTCGAACTAAATCTTTAGAAGTACAGGTAATATAAATAAAAATCAAATTAAAAAAATTTTTAGCTTGAAATCCTAATAGCTTTTCATGGAAGATTAACTCAAAAGGAAATCAGTCCCATGCCGCGATTCTTCTGTGATGTTATACGGGTTTATGTAACTTTTACTTTGAAATTTACTTTAAAAAAAAAAGAATTTTAACTTTTTTTGCAGGATGTAGATACTCACACCCATGCTTGTAAATTTCTTCTGAATCATATTGGGAGGTGCAAAGAAGTAAGTGGCTTATGTTACCTTATTGCCTTTTAGATTAAAAATTTTTACTGCCTTACCTTTTATGATCTTACCTTACCTTAACTTACCTTACCATACCTTACCTTATCTTACTGTACCTTACCTAACCTTACCTAACCTTACCCATTTAACCCAGCATAAGCAAAGGCGAGCTTAAAAATCAGGCAACCTTAAGTTAACTTGAACTAAATTACCTTAACAGGACCAATTTTTATTTACAGATGACAATCCGCAACGCCTTCAGATTTTCTCCAAAAGAACTATTTTTCTTAAAAACTGCTAACTTGATTGCTTTCCGCACTCGAATCACTACCGATGACCTAATTACCATAATTACGGTAAGATCTTAAGGCAGTTAATACAAATAACATGGATTTTTAAGGAATGGCTGGAAACCCCACACAATAAAGCGGAAATGATACTTTATGGTGTGTTTTTAACCGAACCGATCCGCACTTCTTTGGGGAATCTGGAGGAATCGTATGTGGTTGAATCGCGTAAAACTTTCTATGACGGAGAGGAATGCTGGAAAGTTATGAAGCACGGCCGCCATGTTTATTTTAGATCTTGTTGCGATTTTGTTAGTTTGTCGATAAGTTATTAAAAGAACAGTCAGGGTTTTTTTAATCTTTCGTTCAAATGAAAGGGGGAAACCAGTAGATCAAAAAACAACACACAGCCCGCTGAGGCCGGCGGGTTAAGGGCGGCGCGGAGGAATTCGTGCTCCAACACGAACGCCTAGATTTTAAGAATTTTAATTAAAATTGTCTATTTTTATTCATTTCAACACGAAATTTGCTCTTTTAATGTTGAAATAATAAGAAAACCGTACATTTCACCTAATTATGGAAAGAAACTGGTCCGGAAAAGTCGTTTTCGCGACAAACAGGTGGCTCGTGAAACTCAAACTGGCTGCAACGAACCTGGACGTTCCAGCCATTTTTTTCAAAGGATCTTTTTGTCAACTTTTAGCTCACAACTGCATCTTTTGGAATGAGTTTTTGCTCGAAAATTCATTCACGGAAAATAATTGAAAAACACAAAATACCGTTTTTCTCAGGCCGTTAAGTTTCCGAAGTCGCCAAAAAACTCATTCCAAGAGATAGAAGCACTCTTCATCAGTTTATGAAAAGAAATCTTCAAAACACCCCTCAGAATTCTCAAGTTTGCTGCAGCCAGATTTCCGAAAAACGCCGTTTAAGGGGGGTCGGGTCCCACCACGACAACCCTGAAGGTGCAAGCCGTCATTTTTAATATTTCATTATTTTGTTAATTGACCATTAAATTTTTATTTTGAATGTTTAAAACATCAAAATGAAAAATAAGCTACGCTATAATACATCGTTTCAACAAAAATAATGCAGAAATAGGGGATTTCGCATTCTGATTACGGTAGTTAAACATCGTGCACGAACTGGCTGCAGCAAGAACGGAACGAATACGACATTATTTTAGGTGTTCTCACCATAAAGTAGTAGCACATACTGACATCTCTTGGAATGAGTTTTGGCACCAATAGTTGTCCGATAAATCTTCGAGAAAAACACAAAAAACCGTGTAATTTGAGTTGGAAACATTTTTACGCCTCCGAAAAACTCATTCCAAGAGATTCAGAGGTGCTCTATCGATCTATGAACTCAGATCATTGGGAAATACAGCAGTTTTCTCAGGTTTGCTGCAGCCAGTTTCCATTGCGTTCCCTTGGCATTGGAGCACGCTTAGCGACAGTGCCGTCGCCGCAAGGCTTGCGGCGGGGTGTGAACACAGTAAAAAGTAAAACCAACAATATGCTCCTCTAAATTACCCGTTTTCGAGTTACAAGGTTTCAAAGTGTCCAAAAAAAAGCAAAGGATTTTCATTGCTTTAAAAATTTGGCTTGTTAGAAGGAAAAAAAATCAGCAGATCAAAATCTGAAATGAACGTCAACCATTAAATTCTCAGTTTTTTAGATATACGGTTTCCAAGTGTCCGATAATACAGCTCAGTATCGGCAACTTTGAAAAGGTTTATTATTTAAAAAAAACAGATTTGTAAAAATCATGGGGCCAACCCGCTCCCAAAATTTTTCGGCCCGGCCCCCAGTTTCCCCACCCCTGGGCTAGTCGAATTAGCATCAAAACACTCTTTCTCTCCAAATTCCAGTTATTTGGCATGTCCGCCCTTGACTATGGGGGTCTAAAATAGGGCTGTCTTCACTTTGTGCCCTAACGGCTAACTTTAACGAAGATAGGCCCTGGGCCTCAACCCTCTTCTATCTCTCTGTGTAATGCTACCATCTGTGCCTCCACATGTTTCTCCGTATCGTTAATACTCTGTATCTCTCTCTCTCTCTCTCCATGCAAAACATGTTTATTTTTCGACAGTGTGGAATAGCAAAGGGAACTGGTAAAATACAGTACAAAAAGGCTTGTTCGCCGCCAAAAGTCGAATGTTACATAATTTGGAATCACGACGATCAGCCGATCATCCTGCCGTCGGAGTTTTCGTTCTGTCCCTGGTTGCACGGCTGCTCCTTTTGGTACTTCAAATAGGAGACCGCGTCGCGAATGAATCTGAAAATGAGGTGGTTATTTGGAAGATTTCCAGCCAATATCTGTCCATTAAAAAAGCGCCGATTTCGCAGAGATAGCGCCTCAATACCAAAAAAAACTCAGGGTTCTCAAATGAAGGGCCGGGCCGAGGGATTTTTTTTTTTTTGGAACGGCCCGGCCCGGGATTGAAAAATTAAATTTTAAATTTTGTATAAATCGCTACAATAATTTTTTAAACTGTTTTAAATTAATTACTAATGTTTGTTACTAACATATACGTCAATATTAGTCGTACAAAAAAGAATGTCGCCGACCGGGATCGAACCCTGGCCGTGTGGGTGGCAATCTGACTGGGTGGTCCAGGGCAAACGGGACGACTCGGGCCGGGTTCACAAAAATTTCCCAAACTGCCCGGCCCGTGAGAACTCCACGTCTACCGTATTTTTCGCACCATACGAGTGTCAACAAAGCGACAATTTCTCCGCGACTTTTTCTCCGAAGGGTTTTCCCGGGTTTTACGACAATGACAGGATCCGGATTAGCCTTGGTTGACCCCCAAATTAAGAGAAATACCGAAGAATTGGGGGGCAAAGATTTTAATTTCGTGCATTTTCACGACATAGGGGGTTGGTGGTCTAGCGGTCTAAGGCGCGGCTACCACTCGAAGGGTCACAAGTTCGATCCCACCCCGGGTCAACCCAGCCTACTACGCTTCGGCGAAGGTACAGTGGGTAGTAGACGAGTCTACGAAAGTAATACGCCTGGAGAAACGTTGGCACGCCAGGAAGAGAGCCTCAACCCCGCCACCGGGCTTAGCCGTTGGTTCCCGCAGGTACTACAAGCCTTGATACGGGGGAAACTTTACTTTTTTACTTTACTTCACGACATAATCAAGTCCAATACTCAGTTATTTTGCGTACTTTTGTGGGAATTGTCGCGTACATCGAAGGAATTTCAACACTTTTTTTTGCTTTTTTCGGTCATGAAATTTGCCGAAGACTCGGTTGGATTATTATATTGAGTACACTAAATTCGCAAAATTTTACGGTAACCCTAGATTGGACAATAAATATGTAATCTTTTATGGTTATGTCCGTTCGGAGAAATTGTCCCTATTTTTCGGAGAAAAAGTCGTTTTTCGGAGAAAACGTCGCCGGAGAAACGGTCGTTTGGGGCGGAGAAATTGTCGTTTTCTCCGCCGGAGAAAAGGTCGGGAAATCATTTTCTATACCCCTCGCCAAAGCAACTTCGGTCGATTTGCCTTCGTAAAATTTTCCAAATGAACTCGGCCAAAACCAATGCCTACCTGTTAAGGTTCTGGGTGAATCTGTCCTTGTTGACCGGGGAGACATCCCTCTCCACATCTTCCATTAGTTTCTCAAAAGCCCGCTCAGCCTCCGGCAACGTATCCGGGTCCAGCGACTGCAGCATCTGTCCCATGATGTTTCTGTAGACGTCCGGCTGAAAATACGTACGTGAATGTGAAAAATACGGTATAGTACCTGGAGGAGGATCAACACCATGAGACAGCGGGACATGGCCCACTGGCAGTTCACCTGGCCGTAGATGACGGTGTGGAACATGGAGCTCATTATCTGGAAAATTTCCAATTTTTAATACAAAGAGTTATCTGAAGGGGGCTTAATTCCGCTACCCCCCCACCAGTGGAAGCTTAGCGGAATTCTTCCGGGCCGGCCCGAAAACCCACCTCCGCTAGGATTTGCGGCTGTCTCTCCACAGCCCTGAGGCACTCGTCTCCCTCGGGTCCAGTTGTGCTGAACTGACACGTCATCGCCGGCTGCGTCATGCGGCGGAAGAAGTAATTGAGGATTTCCTCGAGCGAGGGGTAGGCGGCCGAAACGACGTTGGGGCCTGAAAGGAGCCTTAGTTAACGAGGGCCTTAATAAGGCCTTACTGCTGTGATTGAGACCCATTTGGAGCGTCTTCAAAACGAAGATGAAACTGTTCTCATCGAGACGAGAAATGAAGGCCATGTTGGCGCGGATGACGGATTCGAGTAGGGCGAAGTAGGCCTCGGCGAATTTGCGGTGCACCTGAAGAACAGATTTACCCAAGGGTAGTTACGGATCGGCCCTGCCCGCCCTCCAAAAAAAATCTCGGCCCGGCCCGCGGTCAAAATATCTGAAAAATGACAAAAAAAAGTTTTTTTAATAACTTTGTGCAGGGACGGCGTCTCTATCCAACCAAATGCACAGAACAAGTAAGGCAAAAAAAAGAGTTCTGTCGGCAGGGGATCGAACTGGGGCAACTTCAGATTGCCAGTCCCACCTCTTAGAAACTCAAACATGAAGAAGGTACAAAATTTATAAAGGATAGTTCTCTAATCCTCTTTAAAACAGTAAGTTTTGCACAATTAGAACTGTTTTGCAACAAAGAGGACTTAAAAATAATGACTTTGAAAAGAGTTACATTAAAAAAAAAGATTTTCAAAAATAGTGAGGTCGGCCCCTTCCTCAAATTGCATTTGAAATTAAGTCTTTTTGGGGAAATTAGGTTCAAAATTAGATTTGTATTCCCCAAAGGTTGCCTAAAAATTAGCGAAATGAAACATTAGGAAGTTTTTGCGGGTTCGAAATTCGACTCGTGACTCTTGGATACTGCATAATGTGTTTGTGAAGTCAGTCGAATCTTGGTAAAAAGCAATGTTTTGACTGAAAAACTTTTCCTTGTTTGTTGTGTTCAACAACCCGGCTTTACCTATAAGCTTCTTTTGAAGACCGAGCAAAACTCCGCAAATTACAAATGTATTGTGCTGATTCTTTTAACTGATAGTACTAGGGATCTGATAGTCCAATTAAAAGTCTAGACAATGCTTATAATTCTCTGTTCAAAGTGGCATTTCTGAAGAGTCGCCAAAACGAAGTCATCCATGACACATTGCGCGATGGCTAGACTTTCTGTTCTACAAACCGCATAAAAGCGCTCATTTTTCCAGTCAGAACTACTTCCAACATGCGACACATTATACTTCTTATTTTTCTGGCTTGTTCTGCCATAGCCCTTGAAAACCAACTTGGCCAAGAAGAATCTATTCAAGTTGACAACGCCTGCGAGGATATCCCATTTAACCGTTAGTTCAAGTTTATATTCCATATAATCCTAGATTTTTTTTTTGACAAAATGACAAAGTTACAATGTTGCAACACAACATTTTTGGCCATAAATTAGCGTAGAATAATTTAAATACGACAAAAATTAATCTTTCAGAAAGCGGATTTCTCTGCAAAGTCTTAACCCAGGAGATGTGCGAAAGTGTCCCGTGGAAGGGAATGCTCGCCAAGTACTGCCCGAAGACTTGTGGACTTTGCGAATGCGTCGACTCGAAGAAATATTGTGAATCTTTGCACCCAATTCCACGATATGTCATGTGTGCCAGCCCACGACTCAGCTACTTTGCTCAGGTTTAAAATTGTAATGCTTCCATGATTTCAGTGAATTTTTCAGAAACATTGTGCCAGAACCTGTGGTCTCTGTGCTTCAGCTACCACAGCTACTATTACGACACCAACTCCGTCTGAAGAAACTACGATAATGACAATTACTGTTAATTCACCAAGTCCGTCTTCGGAAAAATGCTCCGATAAGATTGCCGATTGTGAATCGCTCGTTGAAATGTGCTCCAGCCCGGTGCTAGAAGCAATCGCTAGGGTAACTATTGAAACAATCTTTCAAAGAATATTTGCAGGAGGACTGTGCCCGCACATGTGGCTTCTGTGCTACTGCGACATCAACTACCGAGAATCCATGATGGGCGACTGTGAATGTCACAAAAGTCATTCGAATAAAAAACGTAATCTAACAATATTTACTCAAACATCCCAAAACAAGGGGTAATACTAGACTGACCTTGGAGTCGGTATTACATAGCTCCGGCGGCGTTCTCACAGGCCGGGCCGGGCAATTTGGAAAATTGTGGTTGGCCCGGACCGTTCGGCCAGTTTACCTTGGACCACCCAGTCAGACTCGTACCTGGGCATCCCACCGCGGGGTCAATTTTGCGACAGCCCCTATCTTTTACTGGAAGTTTCGAAATTTGGCGAAGGGACCCCTTCTTTAACAAAATTAGCCGAAAAGTTAAAATTGCGACGCCCCTACTGCCGCTTTTGGCGGAGCTTGACAATGACTATGGTCAGACTGTCGCACCATAGGCGGACGTGAGGTGTCTGTGGTATCTACGTAATTCGGCGTTTGGTTGAAAATGATTACAAAACATTGAAGGGGGGTTACGTTGCTCTCGAAGGAACATTTGGGGGCTTACGATTCGCGCACCCCCAACGCTGCATGTCCGACCATGAGTGCCACCCACACGACCAGGGGTCGATCCCGGTCGGTGACATCCTTTTTTGTACAACTAATATAGACTTATGTGTTAGTAACGAACATAATTAAGCTATTTAAAGAAGTTTAAAAAAATTATTGTACCGATTTATACAAAATATATAAAATTGTTTTTTTATACCCGGGTCGGCTCCTGGGTATAAAAAAAAAGTTCCTTACGGCACATTGGACAAGTAGTTCTTTAATATCATTTGACCGGCTTGGGCGAGTCGCGCTCATTCGATATCACACAAAAATCGATATTACAGTATTTCTAAAAAAAAATCGTTAAAAAATAGGATACAGTAGAAACCACCAGCACGCTTATAACCCAATAAAGTCCCAGACCAGCACGAAACATGGCAAATTAACGCCGCAGGAATTTTAAAACTAACATAGATTTTGACAGCCTAAACAATTCCAAATGCCGACTTATTAATTATTGAAGTATTTCCAGCATAGGTGGACGTGAGGTAGTTTCGGGAACTACGCAATTCAACGTTTGTTGAAAATGGTAACAAAAAATTGAAGGGGGCTTACGTTGCCTCGGAAGCACTGTTTTGGTGGGGGCTTATGTATTGAGCCTCAAACGCTCCCTGTCTAGATATGATTCCGAGAGAGAGAGAGAGAGAGAGAGAGAGAGAGAGAACTAACCAGCAAAATTTCTTCGTTGACGGTGGTGGCCAGTTGGATGAAGGAGCACAGCGCTTTCTCCCACGACTCGTCTTTGAAGATTCTGAAGACCCCTGGAATTTCCCGAATTTGCTCATCGCCTCTCAAAAATCATACCGAAGGGAATATGACCGCCGACTATACTGTGCTTCAAGGCGCGGAAGAGACAGCCGATCAGTTTATATCGCTGGCTGTACATCTCCTTCTCCGGCAAAGGGGGCAGCCTATTGTAGTTTTCTGCTGAAACATGAAAGTTTTTGTGAGAAAATTCCGAAAATTGTGATTAAAAACCGCATAAACACAGAAAACCAACTGTATAGTGAGATAACGGTGGAGAGCTCGCGAAAGAGCAAAACGGAGGCATATTCAGTGGTGCCCTGCTTCAGACGCTCGTGCCGGTTCATCAGGATTTCCTCGAGCAGGCGGAACACGGGGATCAACACTTCGGGAAGGGAGGGCCACTCGGCCACACATTTGACGACGATTCGGAAGAGGTTGGGATGGCTGAAAAGAGGGAATTATAGGGAGAGATAGAGATAGATAGATAGATAGATAGATAGATAGATAGATAGATAGATAGATAGATAGATAGATAGATAGATAGATAGATAGACTGAAGTAATAGAAAAACATTAACCGCGATTTACGGTTTTTGCTGTTTTTGCAGTTGCCCCGAGTTGAATTTCTCACAAGATGAACTTGTGTAGTTTGTAGTTCGATCCCACTGCACCAGCTATAGGCTATACCTTGTTTTTTCAAAGTTTTGTTACAAAAGGAGGATGCGTTGAGAGTCATAATGAAATGGCATCATTTTAATCCCTTCTGCCACCCGGATGGTACGAATTAAGTTAGCCCACCTACAAACTCCCACATCGGTTGATATTTTTCTATGCTTCCGGTCTCACAATATTTGTATGATTTTGTAAAATACTGTGATATCTATCGATCTACATGTAAATTTGATCATACCTTGGGAACCAAATGAACGGGGATGAACGGGGTTTCAAAAGTGAGGGGGTTAGTCTAGTATTTCTCAGAAAATTGAGGGGTAATTTTTTTTCTTCACAAGAAGTGAGGGGGGTATTCCGTTTCTCAGCCAAAAAGTGAGGGGTAACCCAGTTTTTCCGTCAAAAAGTAATGGGGGGGGGGGGGGGGTATGGATTCGATCGATTTCCGGGGTAATGCACGATTTCTGACCAGGCACCCCCTTTTGAAGAAAAAAAACAGTTAGAACGAATGACCCTTTTAGGCAGTCCAAAACACCGATCGATTTAACGTAAAAATAAATCGATAATAACGGACACGGTGTTTGCGAATCCTTGGGTTTTTGGGGTGGGGGTTTCGTTTGATAAAAGAGTGAATTGAAGCAATGGGGATCCAGAGAAAAAACAAGGACAGGGGTTTCCGACTGGTCGCAGGGGGTCGCGCCGAAGCCAACTTCCTATTCGTCTCATATGTATTGTGGGGGTGTCGCGTAAAACGGGCCCCACAGGTAGCTTGTTCATGTATGCGGAGATCCCAACTGATTGGGGGACATTACGTTTCATACCTGGACACGTGGTGCTTCCGGGACCTTGATTTTTGGGCGGTTACTTAGTATGAAAATGCCGGAAAATGTTTTTTTGTTTTGACTCCCCATCCGTATCATTTGTTATAATTATACCAACAGGCTGCAGTGAGACCAACTGCGAACTTGTGGCTCACCCAAAGATCCAAATGAAAACAAGTAGGTTCAGCAGGATTAGACAAAGTGAAAAAGTTCCTTTTGGGCTACTTATGTACCCTTACGCCGCGTAGGGTTAATGTAATTTGGCACTGGTGCATCCTTACGCCTACAATTTAGGCACAAAACTTGTTCACGTATGCTTAGGTCGCGCTAATCGGACCCACAAGTCGCTTGTTAATGCACGAATGAAAGAGAGAGAGAGAGAGAGAGAGAGAGAGAGAGAGAGAGAGAGACGGAAAGAGACTCCTAAACTCACACAACATTCAGCAGCATGTAGCAGTGGGTCTTCGTGGTGGCTGCGGCGAAGACTCCCCTCAAGTCCCTGCAGAGTCCGACAATCAGGCTTATCATCTCGTCCTCCGTAGAATTGCACTTCCCATCCAACACGGAGGAAATGTAGTCCAGCCGCTCTAAAAAAAACATTGAAAACTCTGTGGGGGAAAGAATAAGCTACCTTTGAAGGGCTTGACAAAGGGCTCGAAGGCGGCGGTTTCGTACTCGTTCTTAACTTCGACGAAGAGGATCCTGGCTATAGATTCGTAGAACTTGGTGCGGTTCTTCATCAAGGAGAAGCTGAGCTGAGGGCTCAGGAAGGGGAAATCCTGGAAAAAGAACATTCACATAATGTTTCATATTCTGGGGGTAGTGCAAAATTAACACCACTTTTTTAGATTTAGGTATGATACTCAGCCAATACTGACAATTAATTCGGTCAAGTAACACAGTTCGGGGTTCTTACGGGCCGGGCCATTTGGAAAATTTTGGTAGGCCAGGCCCGTTCGGCTCGTTTACGTTGGACCACCATAGGATGACGTGAGGTGCCTGTGGTACCTACGTAATTTGGCGTTTGATGAAAAAGTGAACAAAAAATTAAAGGGGGCTTACGTGGCCTCCGAGGCACCATTTGGGGGGCTTGCGTATCAAACCCCACAAACGCTCGCTGTCCACGTATGTGGACCACCCAGTCAGATTGCCACCCACACGACCATGGTTCGATCCCGGTCGGTGACATTCTTTTTTGTACGACTAATATTCACTTATATGTTAGCAACAAACATTATTCAGCGATTTAAAACGGGTTAAAAAATTATTCGACCGATTTATACATAAATTTCTGTACCCACCACCAGTTCTGGAGAAAAAAAAACGTTCGCCGCGGTACAAAATGAGCCGCGGTACAAAATATAGGGCACTTCAATAAGGCAACCCACCCCCCCCCCCCCCCATCCCAGCTGCAAAAAAAATAATTCAGATAGCAAGAACCACGTATCTAGGGGACGAAGTTTCACGTAAACTAGTCCAACATCCATTACAATTGCGGGGCTTAACTGAATCCATATCAACTGTATTTTAAAAAAAAACTTTAGTCAACTCCAACTAATTTCAAAGTCATTATTTTTAAGTTCGGTTTGTTGCAAAACATAGCTCTAATTGTGCAAAAATACTGTGCAAAGGAGGATTCAAACTACCTTATATAAGTTTTTATACAAATTTCATGGCCGCGAGGCTAAGTAAAGTGGGACTGTCAATTCGATGTTACCCCAGTTCTAGAAAACTTTTTTGCCCTAATTGTTTAATGTAACTGTTATGCTAGAGACACTTATGTGCATAGCTAAAGTAAAACTTTTTTTCTAGCTTCTAGAATTTTGACCTCGGGTAAGTCGACGCTTTTCTATGCTTCCTCGGTCCAGGAAAAGCATAATTTCATACCTTGGGAACCAAATGAACGGGATTTCAAAAGTGAGGGGGGTTAGTCTAGTATTTCATAGAAAATTGAGGGGTAACTTTTTTTCTTCACAAGAAGTGAGGGGGGTATTCCGTTTCTCAGCCAAAAAGTGAGGGGGGTAACCTAGTTTTTCCGTCAAAAAGTGATGGGGGGTCCCTCCGTGACCGGCCTCTCCCAAGGTATGCATAATTTTAATATAAAATTCCACCAACAGCGTGTGTGGCTATGAGTTCCTGTATCTGCGGCGTCTTCAGCAACTTCCTCACGGAGGAGTAGCCCCTGGCCAGCTCTTTGAGCAGTTCCAGGCTCAAATCCAGAATATCCTCTTCAAGGCCCCAGAACTTCAGGTTATTCGTCCTGAAAACACACGATAATTCCAGGACACAGTACCCCACGTGCAATTTGATGCTGATAAAGGAGAACAAATCGCTTTCGTCCGAGATCTGGGCCTCCGCGGCGAGGCTCTCGTAGACAGAAGAACTGGTCTTGCTCTGAAAAAATCCTCTTTTACAAGAAATTAAACATGAATTAAAAATGGTGCGTTGGGGGGGGGTCCCCAAATTTTTTCCCGGAGGCCTTATTTTACACTAAAAACGTGCCTACATATTTTTTATAGAACGGTGAATTCAGAAATACCCTTTTTAAAATTACTTCGGTTATTTTTTTTTTCTTCAAATAATGGGTACTATTCTACCTATCCTACCAAGAGAAAATGCTTAAAAATTTGACTACAGACGTTAAAATTTGTCTACGTACGTTCTACATCGCGGCAAATTTTCCCCTAAGTTTCTAATAAGGAAAGTATGCGTGTTCGTACTGGCGGGGCATCCACCTCGCCTCGCGTTTCTGATATGCCGCGAAAAGTCCATAATGCACAACAACAGGGCGTTGCAAAGAAAAGAATTGTCGTGAGCGAGGGAGGAGAAATGGTTGGTGGACAATTCCAATTCCTCCCCGACGATTCCTCCTCAAACCGCCAGAGCTCTTACCTCTGCGACACCCGGTTTCTGGGCGACATGGACTTTTCGGAGCACCCCAGAAACGCGAGGCGAGGTGGGGGCCCAGCCAGTACGAACGCGATCCCTTCCATATTAGAAACGCAGGGGAAAATTTGGGGTCGGGGTAGAATAGGTGGAATAAAACTCATTATACAAAAAATAACCAAAAATAATTTAAAAAGGGTATTTCGGAATTCGCAGTGCTAGAAAACATATATTGACACGTTTTTAGTGTAAAAAAAGGCCTCCGGAAAAAATTTTGGGGTGGCCCCCAACATACATTGTCAAGCTCCTCCATAAGCGGCGGTAGGGGGCGTCGCAAAGGCTGTCTCAAAATGGGCCACCGCGGTGGGTTGCCCAGCTCTGCCCCATAACCCACATAGCCCTGAACCCATAAAGTTAAAGGGGGCTATCTTGTTTTTGGCCCCAAAAGTTAAGGGTGGGTACGTCAAATGACGGACTCTCCCGATGTATGATACAAAATTTAAAATATTATACCGGGTCGAATGAATAAGGTAAAAGTAAAATGAATAAGGAAACTGACCGAAACGTTTATGTAAGACTTCCGGAAGCAGTCGAGGAGGAAGAGGAACGCCAATTCCATGTAGGCACAGCCGTTCGGAGGCGTCGCGTTGTAGATGGTGGTTCCCTGGGAGATGGCTCGGTCAGTCGCTCGCATCAGATTTATGCAGCTGAAATAAGAAAAGTTTACAGAGTATAATTTTCTATTAAAAACCAAAAAAATTCGTTTACGTTTTCGTAAAATTTTCTTTTAAGTAAAAAAAAACTTTTGCACAGTAGGGAACGGGTGTCAGTAGGTTCCCAAAGAACGTAATAATGACCATTGCCACACCCTCCCTTTGTAATAAAAGTTTGGCAGGGTTCATCAAGGCCAGCAAAAACCACCGGGGTTCTTACCGGCCGGGCCGAGCCATTTGGAAAATTTTGGTCCGCCCGTTTACTTTGGATCACCCAGTCAGATTGCCACCCACACGACCAGGGTTCAATCCCGGTCGGTGACATTCTTTTTTTGTACGACTAATAGTAATTTAAAGCAGTTTAAAAAATATTGTACCGATTTATACAAAATTTAAAATTTTACACTGGGTCGACCGGGCCGGGCCGTCCCAAAAATCCCTCGGTCGGGTCATTTGAGAACCTCGTCAAAACAATAATCCAGTTCAGTTACCCACTTTCCCATCACTTTTCCGTCGATTTTTTCGTGCTCTGAGGGCGGCGTTCCCCTCAGTCCGGTTTCGGATCCGTAGACTGCAGAGCCGGCGAACATCACAAGCCACGTGAGACGCTCCTGGGCGATCTGGGCCGCCGAGTTCTGAAATTGGCGTATCTTTAAAACAACGATTCTCTCACAAACCTGGGCATTGTTCATGTTCTGGAGGGCCCTGACATTATCTTCGAAGTGCTTCAAAATGAGGCAGCAGTTCTTATGGTAGGAAAGGCGACCGATCGTGCCCAACTCCTCCATGGCGTTGATGACGGAGGCCTGGTCGGCGAGCGGATCCTCCATTTCTCCTCTGAAAAAAAAAATTTGCCTTAAAAATCGTTAAACCGAAGTTTGGGTGGCATAGTGGGGTACTTTTAAATTTTAAACGTTCCTACACCAGTATGCCACCACGGCGAATTCAGAAATGCACTTTTTATTATATTTTTGGTTATTATTTAAAAAAAATAATGGGTACCTATATCCTGACCCAGAAATTGTTTTTACCTCAAAACTTGCCTACATACGTTTTCGACTATCACGGCTCGCCGCCAAGCATGGCAAAATTTGGGGCCGGCCCGGGCCGAGAAAAATTTTGAAGCGGGCCGGCCCGAAAATTTTTTTTTTCGTTTTCTTTGATTTTTACATTGAAAAAAGGCATAAATTTTCGGTTGAGTAGGGCCGGCCCGGGCCGGGCCGGGCCGTGAAAAATTTTGGAGCGGGCCGGCCCGTTGCCATGCTTGCTCGCCGCCCAATGGAAACCGTGGGCGCTTTGAAAATGACCGGCTGCTAAACATCGGACAGCAATTGAAATTTTCCGGCTCTAGCGATTTGCGCATAGTGCATATTTTTATGTGTTTTAAAGTCAGGACAATAGCTGATATATTGAACTTTCGGAGGCAATTTTTTGGATTCTCAAAATTCATTCTATAAAAAGAAATACGCATAAAACTTCATATCTCACCGGAAAAACTTTTGGGTTGTTCAAGAAAATTGCCTCCGGAAATTCAATTTATTAGCTACTTTTCCATAGATAATTTTCGTCTAAAAATGGCGGAAAACTATAGTCGGGAAAAATTGTGCTTCTGAGAAGGCGGGTCTCGTAGCGAAGACGTTGGGTCCCGAGTCGTTACGTTACAGTACAAAAGGGCCAAAATTCAAATTATTGACAATGAAAATTCTGTGCGCACGTTGCAAACAAGCATGCGGAGAATGGCATGCAAACGGTGCACAGAATTTTCCACGGACTTTGTTAAACACCGGACACACTGAAAGCACCCACTCCGGCGAGCTGTGCTATGTTACATGTGTTCGACAACGGTTTCAACCCGACCCAGAGAACATAAAAGACTCACTATTTTGTGCCGTCCGAAAATTATAGGAATACCGAAACTTAGGATATATGTGGAACTTGAAATTTCGGCGAAGCTCAATACAAAACAAAGCTTTTTGGCCGAAAAGTGTTTCATAAGTCGCCATGAAAACCACAAAGTAGTGTTCCGTTGGCTTTTTAGGTAGGTATCCGGTAGTTACGCGTGTTCTCTGGGTCGGATTCGAACCGCTGTCGAACATAAGTCAATACTGGGCTTTTTATTTCAAAGTAGCATAGTCGAAAATGTCCGTAGACAAGTTTACGTAGACAAGTTGTAAAACACAATTAGTACCCATTATTTAAAAATAAATAAATAAAAAAGGTATTTCTGAATCCGCCATGGTGGAACTATAAGTAGGAACGTTTTTAGTGAAAAATAAGGCTTCCGGAAAAAGTTTGGTGTGCCCCCCCCTCCACCCACATTGCACGGAACCCTTTCTGAGAGAATAAAAAACTAAAACAGACGCTGCAACAAGGTCCACGTTGGACAGCCGAGACTCCAAATAGGCGCCGAAGACCTGCGCTCCAAGCACATCCAACTGATAGACGTCGCCTCTGTCTAACGCGGCGTAGGAGGTGGCGGCGGCGAATTTAGCCCAGAAATGAAGCAGGTAGTAGATACTGTTCTGGGAGAGGGAGGGCATCTGAAAGAGAGAAGTTAGAGAGAGAGAGAGAGAGAGAGAGAGAGAGAGAGAGAGAGAGAGAGAGAGGCGTACCGTGAAGCTCTGAGTGGTAAAGTCGGCGACGGCGCGGATGAATTCATTGTAGAGCTTGGTCTCGTAGAGGTCTCTCGATTGGTAGTTCGTCTTCACTCGGGCTACGAGGCGGCAGAACTGGTGAAAGGCGCCCTGGAAAATGAACTTTTTTAGCAGGAACAGTGGTACCTAGAAATTGTTTTCAAAATTATTAAAAAGTGTAGACTCAGAGGTCAAGGTAAATCCACGGCGCACCACCTATTTCATGTATTTCATGCCAGTCGTATGTCAATAGGACACTAAATCTTTTTTTAACTTCTAATGAAACTAAGAAAAGACAAGGTGTGACGCACGGCTGATAAGGCTGCGTCAACTACTATTTTATAAGAACGCCATTGTGTACCCTATTGACACTCGTGTGGTACGAAAAATACGAATTACGGTAGACCAGCCGGGGTATGAAACATAAAATTTTGATTTTAAACTGCTTTAGTTAGCTATAATAATGTTTGTTACTAACACATAAGTCAATATTAACAGTCGTACAAAAAAGAATGTAACCGACCGGGATCGAACCCAGGACGTATTGGTGGCACTCTGACTGGGTAGTCCAGGGTAAACGGACCGTCCAGGGCCGGGCCGACTAAAATTGTCTAAATGGCCCGGCCCGTGAGAAAAACCGCTGTTAGCCATCAGTAAACCGGTTAAAACATCCATATTGCCACATTTTTGCTGAAAGCCATCAATGTAAAGATTTTCGTTCGACAGGACTGGTCGCGGGCCGGGCCCGTCTCCAAAATCTCTCGGCCCGGCCCGAACGGACTCGGCCTTTTTCGGCCCGCGGGCCCATTTTCAAAATCGATTAACACTTTAAGGTAAAAATTTTTAGTCATATAAAATTGCCTATAAATATAAATTAGATTAATTATATAACAAAACGATTGAAAAAAAAACAACACTTTAACTTAAAAATATCCTTCACAAAGACGTTTCACTACACCCTATTTGCTCGATCCTAGCAAGACCGGGCCGGGCCCGGTCTGTCCAAATTTCTCGGCCCGGCCTGGGCCAGTCTGAGCCCGATGTTTGGCCAGCCCTGTCGTTTGATATTCCCTCGCCTCTTTACATACCGCCTCGTTCAATTTCCCGGAATTGAGGATGATCTGTATGACGGCAGAGGTGAGGTTGTCCAGGAAGGCCTCTCTATCTTCCGCACTCATCAGCTGCCGACGGGCTCCGGCCAATTGGATGGCAAACTGGAGAACTCGCTCCGTGAAATTGTTCGGCAACTTGAGGTAGAGGGCGGTGATCATGTCCATGGGACGTCCTTCACGGAAACCTGAAAATTGATAAATCTTGATACACAGGGGTAAAGCGTAAAAAAAGAAGAAAAAACAAACATTCTCTCCAGCAAGTGGGGTACTGTATGCTGGCTTCCTCTCCCTGATCGTCGGTCACTGCGAGGAAATTGAAGGAGGCGCATTTCACAGCCAAGTCCAATATCTTGTCCAGCAGCGGCAGCTGAAATCAAGCGATGAATCACCTATTTTCCCTAATTATTCCCGGCCGTGGCATGTATTTTCTCATGGGCAGGGCCAATAAGACAATTTTATCTTATCTATCTTAGACCATCCAGTCAAAAGTGCCACCCACACGACTAGGGTTCGATCCCGGTCGGTAAGGTTTTTGACTTTCAAGTCCTTTGTGAGGTGGTTTTTTACGCCAATCGGGTCCGTCCCAAAATTACTGGGCCAGCACGACCGAACCCATTTTCAAAATCTACCGACCCCCGGGACAACACGCGGAGCCGTTTCGCCTGAGGCAATTGACAGATTTGGGTGAAACTTTTCCCATACTAGTGTTCGGTCATATTCGTCTACAACACAAATTCTATTCAAGCCACACGTGGCCGGCATTTTGGTGATTTTGGAAATTTTCTCGGACGATTTTTTTTTATCATATGGTCTCCCCCATGGGAAATTTTGAAAAATCCCCCGACGATTTTATTTACTAAAAGTGTGTTTCGCCATGGAGCATATTTTCTGCCATGTTCATATTTTTTGTGACGATTTTCTCAGCTCACGCTAATCTTTTACTGTTTTTCAAGGTTTGTAATTTCAAGTTGTCAAAAATACTGCACAGTTTACAAAAAAAAACCCGGACGATTCCTTGGGAAGTTAAGGATATTCAGAAGTTAAAATAAATCTTTACGAATAAGACGCGAATCACTTGAATTAAATTCGCAATCGTCCAGATTTTCTTGAAAATTTTCAGTATTTTTTGTTTAAAAATTTTCCCTTAAAACAGAAAATTATTATCTATCCTACTTTTTGTAAAAATCCCGTAGCGACTTCTATACCCAGCCGCGAGCATAGCTGGACGAAAGGTGTTTGCGGTACCTAGCGTTTGGCTAAAAATGGCAACAACAAAAAAAAGGTGGCTTATATACGTTGCCTCCGAAGCTCCTTTTGGGGGACTTCCGTATCAAGCCCCCAAACGCTGCTTGTCCAGGCATGGCCGCGAGTAACCCTGCAGCAAACAGCAGAATTTGAAATAAATTTTTTCGCTTAAAGATTTGGGAAAAAAATTCCCAGGACGATTTTTTCGACCCATGTGGTTCCCCCTTATGTGCTTTTTTCCCAAAAAAAAAAAAGCCGACCATGTATGATTCAAGCTCCTTTAAAATTGGTGGTAGGGCAGTCACAAATTTAAATTCCGCAAAATTTTAAAACCTTTTTTAATAAAAGGGCCTGTCGTAAAACTGACATCCGCGGTTGGTTCTCTAAGTATGGTACAAATTCCGTCCGAAACACGGGCGGAGTCCCGCGCTACACCCACCGTCTTTTGAAGTCATTCTTACAACCCTATGACGCAGACAGCTCCAATCGAAAAAAAACAAGGGTTTAAGGCCCTTTGTGAGGTTAACTTCCGTGTTTAAAAAGCCAATTTTAAATCTCATTTTTCACAAGAAAATACTCATATTCTACAAAAAAATAATCACACCTTCGACACGATTTTCATCAATGTTGCACTTACCAAATCTTCACACACGCGTGGCGTATCGACGACGAATTCTCTGAGGAGCTTCAGCGCCATCTTGAACAAATTCTCCAGAATGGTGTCGCGGAATTCGTTCAGGATCTTGCGGTACTCGCAGAGACCGTCGAAGCCGACTTCCTGAAGAAAAGAGGTTGAACTTCTGAAGACAAGGCTTGCTTACGGAGCAAAAGTCCTCCACAAGGGCGTTGATGATATCCAGACTCAGCAGACTCTCCTGCACCTGGTCCTGAAAAGATTTTGCATTTTTTGTGTGAAAATGGCCCGAAACAGCATTTTCAAAAGGCGAAAATCATTTCGGCCAATAAAATGGACAAAATGGCCCTTTCTGGCATAGAAACTGCGAAAATATCAATTTTCATGAACAAAAAAAAACTTACGACATTCAGCTGCTGCATGAGTTGGTAGACCGGCTGACGAAAGGGATAGGCAGTGGTCATGTCGGCATCTTCGGGGGCCTGCGGGTCACGGTATCTCCAGTCGACTTTGGTCATTCTAGCGAGCAGGTGACAGATGGCTGTCAGGGCGAACGGCTGCACGCTCATCCCGCGCTCGGCGAGGTAGCTCAGGAGACATCGGCCTGGAAAACGAAGATATACAGTGCTTACAAAGAGCAGGCTAAAAAACAAAAAATATCATAATGGAATAGTTCCCAAATTGCCCAAGTGGGTAATACCTGCGCAACAGATATGGGGAGAGAAAGTGAAGGCAGCCGCACGCAGTTCAAGGGTGAGAAGAAATGAGGTAAATGGCGCGTAAATCACGTGGTTTGGCCAACTCTATGCAAATTAGTGAAATTTGATCCTTACTGACAATGAGACCCAAAAACTAGACATTAGGGGCAACAAATAACCCAAAAAAAGTACGAAAAAAAAATGGGTTCACGGTGTTTTTTATAGGAACAAACCAAAATGTGAAAAATTAGGTGTGAAATTTTTTAGTTTCCTGTCGAATATATTCGTCAGCGCGTTCGTGTTAAGACCCCAAAATGTAAGTGCGCGTGTTGCGCTCGCGTTTCGCCAAATTTTGTACAGGGACAATTTTACACGGAAATCTCCGTGAAAACTCTTCCAATTTAGTTTGATTTTACCCAGTCGATTGCAAATCGCACTCTCTATTTCTCCATGGATCATTTTTTAAGCCGTACCGAAGTTTGATATTTGAGCGAGCTTAAATTCGCGTCGTTTTTAGGCGAAAGTCTCCTTGTTTCCCAACTATGTGACCCAGCTGCAGAACGCACAAGTAATATTCATGAATACAGACGTTTCTGCATAATTTAAGTTTAATAAACAAAAACTGAGTTTACGCTCGTTTAATGTTTACAACGGCGTTAAAAAAAGCTCTAAATTAAAATAATATAAACTCACTGAGGTACAGACGCTGGGCGGAGGACATGGTGCACTTCTTGTTCGTGACGTACTTGAGCAGTGTGGTGGAGGCCACAATCGGTGCGAAGGGCATCTATAACGAAGAAATATAGACATAATTTTTAAAAAAAGAAATAAAATCGAGACGCAACGCATTTCGACCAGTAAACTCCCAATTTTCTCCAATTTTTAGCATTGAAATACTTATTTTATAGAAAAGCAGTCCCACCTGGCCTTGTAGGAGGAGGAGGAGACATGCGTCAGGGCATTCCTTTGACGCCAGGAGATCAGCGAGGTTGCGCTCGGCCTCCTGCCTTACGGCGGGGTCTTGCACCTCGTAGAGGCTTCTGGCCAGCTTGTTCAGCTGATCCAGCTCTGCCATCTGAAAAGACAACGTTGGATGGATGGTCAAAAGCGACACAACTGCAAAAAGAGACACGGCAACCGATTTTATGGCGTTATTTTGTAATACAACAGTTGAAACAAACATTAAATACGTTAATTAAAACTTAAGAAATGATTTATTAAAGAGGATTAAGAAATTACACTCTCGTAAATGTTAAAAACCGGAAATCGCTCTCGAAAAAACCGGGAATCACCCCGGAAACGGTGAGAAATAATAAACCAACGTAAGATTCGTTTTAACATAGTTAAACGCAGAGCGTAACGACCGTCGGTCAATTAAAAAGGTTTGAATAATTTGTTTGAGGCCATTGTATTTATTTTTCCGGCTTTTTTAACAAGTAATGTTTTTATAGCTTCTATATCTCAATTCTTTCAACAAAAAAAATGTTCAACGAAATGTTTGTACAGTCACTGTTACAAAAAAATTCAGCATAGCTAAGAATTTCCGGTGCGAACAAGAATATTAATAAGCACCGACGCTTTTCGAACTTTTTGCGACATTTTTAGTTGATTTTGCGTAAGATGGAATCCGCGACTTTGTGAAAGCAAGTCGATATTACAGGGTGGGGGTTGATTAACTATACTTAAAAACCAATCGATTGTACAGTTTTTTATTATGTCAATAGGAGGTGCAAAATTTTTTGTATGTAACAACCTCGATTATATTTTCAAAGATTTATTTCGACAAACGTTGAAAAACAACTTTTTTATCTAGGTAACAATTTTTTAAAATCAAATTTTCTTCCCAGCATTGAGTGTTAGTAATTACATCAGCTCCCTTCTCGTCGTTGTTTTTGTTTTAAAATCCTTCCGGCACTACGATTTATATCAGTGAATATTCAGACATTATTGAAAGTTTAAAGAAAAGCGATCTTACATAACATAGACCTCTTAACCCTGAAATAACATTTTTCTTCGTTGTGAGTGAGCTTACCAGTCTTCATAACGTTACAGACAAGAGTTGTACACAGTAAGGTTAGATGTAAAGGGATGGTTCAGAAGATGATACCAGAGGGGAGATTGTTAGAAAAATCTGCAATAGGCGTCATTTCAAAAACTCACTTTTATCGTTTTTTATTCTTGCTCTGAATGCTTTCCACTTCATACGCCTGTAGTTAGTTTTAGACAGCTGACGGAAAATAACAGCACAACCATTAAAAAGAGCATAACCGGCCAAACAGTGCAAAACTATTTCATTCTACAATCAATGAAGTTAATTTATTTTAAACTGACATTTTATCTGTACTTACGGGGTAGTGTCCGAGCTAACCGCCAATTGTGTTCTTTTAAATGCAGATCCTACTCCAATAATTTTGTTGACCATGCAACAATTTCTTTTCCTGCAAATTACCACAACGCAGAAAATAAAAGACATCAGTAATACACTATTGCTGATATCATTTCAATAGATATGTGGGGAGCACATGTGAAACAAATCAATTGCAAATGTTTTTGATTGAATACCTTTAGTCCGACAACCTAACACTTCGCTGCTCGTTTCTGGGAAAAATGGGGAAAACTTAACTGTCACTTTATATGATCACGCTAACAACCAGCATTATTTCCATGAAACTGTTGCTTTAGTTTTGAATTGTATGGGCTGAAAAGGTTATGTGGATAATTATTTTTTGTATATCACTTGACTAAAGTTACCTTTATTGTCCCATTTGAAATTTTAATGTAACTACAGCTTCTACAAAAACGTTTCTACACAACAAAAAATGTAAACGTAACGAGGAAATGCATAACAATTGTCTAAACTTAAGAAGAAAAGTCACTTACACGTAGTTATCACTTTCCCCCGAATATCATTTCAAAATTCTTTTCACCTTGTTTGCATTATGAAACTTTAGTTTGAACAAATTATAACAAAAACAAAAAGGTTTCCCCATGAAAACCATTATATCCAGGGGCAGTTTGTTTTATGGTGTGGTTCTAGTTAGTTTTTTTATGTTATTGTGTTAGCTGCGTGGCAAAGGACTATTATAAATGGAAGTTGTTCCCTATGTCATAAATCCCAACGACCAAAATTTTTGTATAAACTCAGATTCGGAAGGCGAGAGAAGGCGGCTTCCTATTTAAAATGGACCTTTCCCTGTAAAATGTCTTTTCAAGAGTTTGCTCCATTATACTTCGAAGCTTATGCGTCTAACAACTATCAAGCTCTTCGAAAACTATATAGAGTTGTTCATTATGACGAACGTAGACTAAATGTTTTCCTCGATCACAAGTCGTGGATGGATTTTTCTGTTATTTTGCAGTACTCGTCGATTTATATTGGTATACCCCTTGGATGTATTTTGGCAGCTCGCTTTGTGTACAAATGGAAAGCATGTCAGCTTTTTCATTTTGCTATTTTTCATCAAGTCATTATTGATGTAGTAACACTTGTCCTGGAGTTTTTACTCCACCGAGTGAGTGATGTAAAAAAAGGGAAAAGTTTGTTCGTTACAGGAGGCATCTCAGACGACTGGATTTATTCTTTATCAGTTGTTTGTCCTCTCGACAATGATGTCAAGTTTATTAACAGCAATAACAGCCCTGAAATGGAAATCAGTCTTTATCACGTAGTTCACCTTTTTTTTAAATTCATGTCTTGCAGGACAAAGTGGGTGCAAAATATCTTCTGGGCTTCCTTAGTGGTGGTCACCCTTCCAACGGCAATTCTTGTTCTATTTGAATTGATTACGTTCAAGTGTTATTTGAAAGACTACATCTTCACTTTTTCGGAATATACACGCATAGTATACCTTTTTCTTTACATAACTGATTGTTCTTCAGATGACAATTTACATGCAGCCTCTAGCCCTTCTGGTATATTGTGTTACAGCGATATATTCCTTTGTAAAAGTTCTCAGGCTTTCTGTTTCATCTTTCAGCGGAGAAACAATGAAGGGATATAGAAAAGTGGCACTGGGGCTTGGCTTAAAGGTACTCACATTAACATTTTCTCTTTAAGTCATTAAAGGTTCTTCTTATTGTGGCTACTTCGATTTCCTACGTAACATATACCCTTGTGATTCTACCCGCCTTTGATATCGAAATAAAGTTTTTCCGAGTATTGGTAACAATTCAGACGGTAATTTTGCATTCAAGCTAAAAAAAAATTTTTTTCAGGTTCTTCAACCTGTAATAGTAACACTTCCTCTTGTTAACATGGTAATCACGTGTTGGATGCTGAAGGGTCTTCTCTTGAAATGCAAATGGGTTTCAAAACTTCCTTGCATTAGAAAGAAAAGTCAAATTCATGTGGCTTCTGTATCGAACACACTTGTGGCAAATACAGGAACAACAACCGTGTGATCAAATTTATTTTAAAATGTGTTAATCACATTCTTTTGTAAATAATTGTTTTGCATCTTATTCCTTTTTTGTAAAAATATTTAATGGCAAAAACGTCAATTTTTTTTTAGTTTTGTTTTGTTCTGTACGATTGTATTGTCTGTTTTCATAACTGTAAAGTTCAATTTTGTAAATACATAGATTTCTACGATAAGTTTATGTATTCTTAAGCGTTGCCAATTTACGGTGTAATCCAACCATGACAAGGTGAGAAATTCTGTCCCGGCATATCTGGTCTAGGATGAAATTTTGCCATGGTCGGTGTAATCTAGCTTTTCCGTTGACAACTTATTAGCATTTACACACCCTGTTGCCTAAGTATAGGTTCACCTTTATATTTAAATTTTTAGGTAATTGGAGAGGTTTAAAGTTGTTATGACATTGGAACAGATTACAATGTTGAAGTCCGAAATTCATTAGCATACGACACATGTACAACGATTCCTACAACATACGCAAAAACCAGTAACCAAATGGGTTTTTCCAGTCATTGAGAGACACATCATTTGAAAGCCCTTGAAAAGTTGTATCGAAACAAGTTTTTGTTCTTATTCAGAAAATTTTTCTCTTCGAACAGACAAGCTCTGAAACACAAATTTTTCATAGGGATGTAAATGAAAAGTTGAAAATTGGCATGTTTTCATATCCGAACTATTTACCTATTTCGAAATTTGAAGCCAGTCTGTTCCAAGAGAAAAATTTTCTGAATAAGAACAAAAACATGGTTCGATACAACGTTTCAAGGGCTTTCCAATGATGTGTCCCTCAATGACTGGAAAAACCCATTTGGTTACTGGTTTTTGCGTATGTTGTAGGAATCGTTGTACATGTGTCGTATGCTAATGAATTTCGAACTTCAACATTGTAATCTGTTCCAAACTTCATTCTCTATCGAATGACTGGTGTCATAACAAATTTAAACCTCTCCAATTACCTAAAAAAATTTCTTAAAAAAAACTTATGCAACGGGGTGTATATTGCCTTTGATTTTGGGACCCCAGAGGATTTTTCTTGCACAAAACCTGCTTTCAAGCAAAGTTTTATTCAAACTTTTTTTCGTTTAAGTCCCTAGTCGTTTTTTTTTTGATTTCACAACCGCGTTTTCTGCTGAGATCGCATGACGGTTTTTCCCAAATTTGGACCATGCTTTTGATGAATTGTCAAACAATGTTTGTGTTGCTGAACAAACTCGCATATTTGTCATACGAGCTCGTAGATTGTTAATATTTCCTTGTACTACTACTCTTACAGTAGACTTTCCTTGGTCTCATCATCAAATACTCCTAGGATTTAACTGCTTGCGCCCAATGTTCCCAGTTACTCTTTTTTACATCATACAACACTGTACTCGTGGTTTGGCAATATATAAAGCAAAGTATTGTACGATCTAAATTTCCGATAAACTTTCAAGGGGTTAAGTGCTTTAGCTACATTCCTTTATATATTTGACAAATAATTTATCTGACATCATTTGTTGGAACAGTTTCAGCTAGTGTAAAATTGCTAACTCGATTGCTTCGGAACTTGAAGAGCAGTCCACTTGTCATCCAGCAGGTTAATACAGTGTTCAAAAAAGGAAACGATAACAGAATGGGCTGCACTGCCTAAAAAACATTTCTAAATATGGGTATAGGGTCGCCTTACCTTTCGTGCTGAAAGTAAAAATTCAGCCATAAACTTCAGAGGGTACCCTGCGTCTTGAACAATGTAGGTCGTAAAAGCAAATGAAGCCAATATAATCAAAACCGCCTAAAAGTTCGCTGTCACATAAAACAAATAAAAAAAACCTTTGCCGACAATCCTAAAGCAACCTTACGATGTCCCTTTCTTGTCTGTGACGCAAATTGCGCAGTTGGAAGACACATAATCTTTCCAAGGCAAATGGCGGTTACCAAGACGTGGCTGATATGGGTCAGCGGTTGCAAATGGGCAAGAATCTAAAAACATGTTTAAGGAAATACAATAACGGTAACTTACAACTTTACCATATATAAACGTGATGAGAAAATTCTGTAGAAATACGCCAAACGAAAATTTGATCAGGATAGTTATTACCGTTGAAATCACAAGTATCCAAATCAAAAATACGCGTAAGCAGACGCTGCTAAAAATACAGTAAATTTTAATAAACAATAAATTTGAACACACATTTTGCGAAACACGTAATATGCTTTTTTCTAATGAGATCTATTCATCACGTTTGAACCGCATGCTGTAAAAATTGAAACACAAACTTACTTTGTAAATACATTCATCCATTCAATTGCCGTGACTGCGGTACAGAAAGTCGACGCAATCGTCAATAAATCAAAGTCGGTTTTCAAACTCGAAAGCAGTGAGAATAGTTGATCGTTATAGCCAGACTGAAACAAAATAAATAAAAAATTAGAAAATACCTGCATGATGAGCATTTCAATAACAAGCATGCAAAAATCCGTGATCGCTTGAAGGCCGATGAATAAATGAAACACTTTACATTTTCTGCGTACTATAATAAGACGAACGACCACAAAAATAGATAATGGAATACCGATGCCGAAGGAAACATATTGGATTATATTCCAAAACGTCTCTCCATCTTCATAATGTAACGAATCGCATGCATTCTCGGGCATGTTATGTGTTTGAAATGTGGTATGGTGGCTGTCGGAAAATCGGCTCCGCAAAATTTGGGGTTTTGGAAATGTGTTTGGTATCGCAAATTGCATAGCCAATTTTCAGAATTCCTGTGAAATTGATTGAAAATATTGTGTGCTATGAAGTTTTTGATAAAATTAACGTTAACCAAAGATTTAAAGTGAATGCTCGATTTTTCACAGGTATTGAACATGTCGGTCGCTCTTTAATCAAGTTCTTGCGGTCCGGGTTTAGTTACTTGATAGAGAGAGAAATTATACCTAGGATTTGGTTCAGGCTTATAGCTATTTTGTTTTATGATCAATTTTCTACTTTTACTTAGTTTTTTTTTAATATTCATATTTCATTGTCTTCTAAAGGCATACCCTAACCCCAAAACAATTATATAATATCATTTACTTCTTTGTCATCGGTACACAAGCAATGGATCCAATACAGACAATAGGGTACATATTTTACTAACAATCCAAAAATAAAGGGGTTTCACATCTGCTAACGATTAATGCTGCTTGACAAATAAATCCCCAACCCGCACAGAAGTGCTTTAAAAGCAGTACCAACGACTCACTCAAGCAATGGTAACGATTTTAGTTGCCACTCTCGAGTAGAAAATCTTTCTCAACCGCCTGCTTAACGGAGAATACAAACTACTACACATCCAAATATTAATCAACAAATGAAGTATGATAGTCGAAATTTCAATATACAAGCAAACTCTGTAATCCATATAAATTATGTAAACTTTATGCACAAACTTGTATATATGATAACTTTTGTCCACATCTCGATTCTGTGTGATATTTTCAAAAAACGGTAGAAAAAATTGTGAAACCGCTGAGAGGAGCATTAGGAAGGTCTATAATCATTATTCGGCTCATATTAAAAATTTCACACTTTGATTGCTATGCCTTTCGCAATTTTTAAGTAGGCTTTCCAAGTTTCTTTGCTGTAATCTGATGTTCGTAATCTCAAAACATTTATGAAGCAAGTAAGTGTGACAATAGAATCAAGAATAGCAACATAACCATTTAGTACCTGAGCTCGCTGAATTTTAATGCATTTTTGCTTTGTTTTTTTTTCTAATTTACGTGTGAGTATACATATTCCGGGACGACTTCAAAGCTGCACTGAGAATTGGAGAATTGGAAAGACTAGGATAAAAACAAAATTCCAAAAACATTTCTACACAACACACACAGATCGATACTTTGAACGTTATGCAAATTAGTATGCGACTTGTTACTGTTTTTCTGAAAGATATTTCTAGCACAATTTTACGCAGTTCATACCCAGTAAAAAGGTCTTTCCAAAAAATTGAGTTCATAGTGATGAAAAAATAGGTTAGTGTTTTAGACCATTTCTGAAGTCCGGGAATAATAAAAACAGCCCGATATGAATGATTATTGCTGATTCGACAAAAATAACTGAACAGCGCATCCAATCCATCACACGCCGAGCCCAGCCCGATAGTGAGATGAAATCTTGAACAGTTTCTTTTCATCCATACTAAGAATGCGCAAAAAGTTGTAGATACAATAAAGATAACTATTATGCTTATGAAAACTTCCGGATTTTGGCCAATGTCTTCATACAAATACCATATTTCACGAGGTTTGGGCTCCTCCGACATGGTTTTTTCTCTTCAGTGGCACACTAACAAAGTTGTAATTGTAAGCACAAGAACGCTTTTGGCAGCTATTGAAATAAATTGCAATGTTGGTCATGTGAACCTTGTTTTAATAGGTTTTCTGCTGCAACGGTCAATTATAATCCAATGAAATTTGCCCTTGTTTGAAAACGGTCAACGACTCCGAGGTAAAACAAAAAAAAAGAAGCAGAGCTTTTGGGTGATTTAACAACCTTGCCTAGAATACCAAAAACTCACACGTTTTTTCAAGGGGAGAAAAACGGGAAATTTTATGTTTGTTGGCTTTCTTACTGGGACTACAATTATTCATGTATTGTTCGTAGAGTGAAGCCCCGTGAAGACATAGTTTTAACCAAATGGAGAACACAAGTACAACAGTTTTAGGGCATATATAATAGATTCACTCAATCACCTTATCCGAAATTGTTTCTTTATCAAAATTTTACTGTTCTTCTCCAAACACGTGATTTTCCAAGTTGGTCTCACTCACGATCAGTTTGAATAGGTGCGGTTGCTGTAGCTGATAACTGGTGTGCCCTATATTGTGACTTGGTTTTCTTAGGTCTCTTGGCTATCTGGTAAGCTGGCAAAACGTGTTATATAAATCTGACAGTGCTTATCACTCACAAGAATGCTTCTTTTGTTGGCATTCCTTGCAGGTGTCTCTGCCGATCTTTACAGTAAGTACCCATTTCAAAAAAGTTTTTATAAAAAAAGTTCAGCTTGTAAAAATCAAACAATCGCGGTCGGATCAAATGGATACCAACTACAGACCCCTCCTTTTGCTCCTCTGCAAACCTGCGTTTTACAGGTAATAAGGAATGCAAAAATCCCATAAATTCTTTTAGTTTACCTGGCCGGCCGATCAGTTAGCTTTCTTGACCCTTGGAATAGCTGGTCTTGGGGCCACCGACCACATCACTCCATTCAGCACAGGAGCCGATGGACACTCTCTGAATCAAACATTCGAATCGTGGAGGTTTGATTACTCGTAAAATGAAGCAACATTTCCCATTCAGCTATCAAAACACGAATTTGACCATCGCATGGCCACCCACAACTGTTTCAGTGAAGATCACGACTGGAGCTGCTACTCAGCTGACTTTGACTTTGATGGTCAAACCGCAAACTTGTAAGAAAAACATATTATATGATATTTCCAAAAGTCCAAAATTTTCATGTGACTTATATTTCACGAAATTAATAGTTGCTTTTAGATTTTGAGCAACTTGATAGTCGATGCTGAAAAACGCAACCATTTTTCACTATTCTCAAGCGCAATGCTTTACTTTGTCGAGGTGTCCAGTTTTTTTTTTACAACACAATAATAATGGTAACCCACCGTAACCCAGGTCAACACATCACTAGACATAAAATCATAGAAACATGCAACAACAACGAAAACAACAACAAAAATTTCTTGCATATTTAGACTCCTTGCAAAATGCCCCAACAACCACGCTGCGGCCTCTGAAGGGAGCTCAGCCATACTACATTCCTATCACAAATTTCACTAAAAACACAGCTATTTCTGTGGAAAGTTCCAGCCAGGCAAGTGTTTTGAGTTTCCCTAGCAGAGAGTATTTAAGTTGTTTATTCGATTAGATGCGGATATGCGGTACTTTATAGACATGGCAAACTTCTTTGTTTATGAAGGAACAGGAAAGAATGTAAATCCAATTGGAACGTAGGTTTTGGCTAGTGTCTCTTTGGAAAAACCGAACACACCACATTTTTATGTTGTACATAGTATATTACAGCTTCAAACGTTTGTTTAAAGCTTTCTAAGTATTTATATTGTACATACTCTGAAATTTTGTGTTTTTAGGATGTACACAGTGAATTTCGACGAATGGCCCAAAAACACAAATTTCACAATTTACTCAGCAGCCAATGTCAATATGGGAGGAATGCTTTTTATAAACGACAACCAAAGTAAACCACAAATGGCCTAGTCTAAATGAAGGTTTTAGATAACCCAGCAAAACTATCCTTTTTTGATTTCTTCGGAGGTGGAATTACCGTGGATCTGGGACCGAATCATGAAACTGAAGGCTTTACAGTATACAACACAAGCAGGGTTTACATTAGTCATATTCATAACCAGGTAAAGATTAAAAATTTTGAATAAATTTGTTTCAGAATACAACCTTGAATTTGTTAGCTGGGGGCCCAATCGGGGATTCGAATGCTACTTTTCTCGCTAGTTTTGGGTTTGTTTTATCACGTACCACATGTATCACCTGATTTCAGACCAAATAGCCTCAACCAGCTTCCGCAGTTTATGCCTTCCCCTAGGTGGACTTTGCTTGCTCCGATGAGTTCAGCGTATTCGGACATTACCTTCGGAACTGTTGATTTTACGCGTCTGTTTATTCTAGTCTCATAAAAATCCCAATTTTTAGACAAACTACCAGCTTATAACAAACAAACTGGGTTCATTATCAGTGACAACTACCCCTTCCTCTCAAGTAGTCAGAATTCTCTTCCCTTTAAAATGGAAACCGGTATTCGCATGTAACTTCAAGATTCTTTATATTATCTTAGGGGATGGCAGCCCTTTCACAATTGCCTTCACCTTTTTCACCACAAGTCTGAACAAAGACGCTAGTGTAGTTATCGAGCTGGGACCAAGTAATTCTGTCACGTGAGGAAAATTACGCGTATTTATACATTTAAATTTCAGTATCAATTTATCGTCGCGCGAACGAGTGGGTTCGGGAGAGAACAAAGCTAAAGGACGTTGTGACGGAGTGTATTAAGAGAAAATACGTGTGGTGTCAGCGGTTGGCAGAGATGGAGAACTGGAGATGGGCTAAGGTGCTGACTGAGTGGCACCCACGCGGACCGAAGCGAGGAAGAGGAAAGCCTAGAGTTCGCTGGAGAGACGAGTTCGTGACCAAGATAGGGCCCCACTTCCTACGAGCAGCAAGTGACAAGAAGACTTGGAAGGAGAGAATCGTGGCGCTGCATAGTTGATCTATAGAGTACACAGCGAATAAATTAAATTAAATTAAATCAATTTATACGCAATCAATGTGCCGTACACCAGAGCTTTCACATCGAAAAGTGTGAATTTGGTCATTAATGGAGGAGCTGCGCCTTCTAACGGTACCTACATCACATATTCCGTGGCTAGTACCCTGAACCGTTAGTGATTCATCATAGCGAAATGAAATTTATAATATAAACTTTTTTTAAAATATATTTTTGTTTTCTTATCTTTGCATACAATTTAACCATCTTATTCTTCCGAAGACACCCAAAAAAAAAACAACAACAAAATGAGAAAATTTATTCCTCTGTTATTGATACACAAACAATAGAACGAGTTTTATTAACAAATGCGGAATCTGCTATGGGGAAATGCGCTCTTTTTCTCTCCGACAAAAATTCAACAATCTAATGGGACACCGGTGGGAATCAGCTATTATGCCCAGTGTCTGCAGTCGTCGAGGCAAGAAAGGACCAGTCGATGTCTGACACCCGGAAGAACAAAGGGAAGCGGTTACCTATGTACACACGCGCACACGTACACACAATCACTTGCGGTCACGATCGACGGCAATTACACGCGTCTTTGGCGCCACCGGGGGTGGAGCGGCCCGGCCCGCCGGCGACGGACTGGCGCTCACTTTGCGACGAGGCGGCGTCGGAGCAACGCCGTCCGCAGGGAAAGTCGTCTTGAGACCTGAAAAAAGAAATTAGTTGGTGAAACACAGGCGGCAAATAACAGAAAAATGGCAAAAAACTCACCGCTCATGATTTTCTCAAAGTCTCCGTGGCCTATTTGCTGGCTGTCGATCTTCGGCCTCTGTCTCTTGTTGGTACCCATTTTCTCGGCCAGCTCCAGCAACAGCTCGCTCTTCATCTCAGGACGTTGGGCTGCTCGCGAACGACGCTCAGCCTCCTCCTTCTGTCTCTGAAAGAAGCGCTTTTGAGGCAATATTTTATTAGACACATCGCATTTCCCTCTTTTGATACGTCGCTTCATGTAAATGCGCGTGAAGTGAAAATACGTGATTCTACGCGATTGTGCGCCGTTTAACGTACAACTACGTAAAAATACGTCATTTCAAGTAACGTTACGTGAAAGTACGTCAGTTCACGTAACGTTACGTGAAATGACGTGAAAATCCGTCATTTCACGTAAAATCACGTAACGTTACGTGGAACGTCATTTCACGTAAAATCACGTAACGTTACGTGGAAATACGTCATTTCACGTAAAATCACGTAACGTTACGTGGAAATACGTCATTTCACGTAAAATCACGTAACGTTACGTGGAACGTCATTTCACGTAAAATCGCGTAACGTTACGTGGAAATACGTCATTTCACGTAAAATCACGTAACGTTACGTGGAAATACGTCATTTCACGTAAAATCACGTAACGTTACGTGACGTCATTCCACGTAAAATCACGTAACGTTATGTGACGTCATTTCACGTAAAATCACCATTCCACGTAAAATCGAGTAACGTTAGGTGGAAATACGTCATTTCACGTAGAATCAACTAACGTTACGTGGAAATACGTCATTTCACGTAAAATCACGTAATGTTACGTGGAAATACGTCATTTCACGTAAAATCACGTAACGTTACGTGACGTCATTTCACGTAAAATCACGTAACGCTACGTGACGTCATTCCACGTAAAATCACGTAACGCTACGTGACGTCATTCCACGTAAAATCACGTAACGTTACGTGACGTCATTTCACGTAAAATCACGTAACGTTACGTGACGTCATTCCACGTAAAATCACGTAACGTTACGTGACGTTACGTTATTTTCACGTAAAGTTCACGTAACTTTACGTGAAAATACGTCGGCTACGTAACGCGCGTGTTTATGCGAAATTTCCCACCTTCTCTGCCAATATCCTGTTATCGTTCTCCTGTTTGCACCTCTTGAAATTCATGACGAACTGCGTCAGTTTGGTGAAGAACTCGGCCGGTTGGATGGTCCTCGGGTTCTCTCCGTAAAACTCCACACACGATTCGAAGGTTTTCTGAAAAACTTTGAATTTCGCGCCGATTTGGCAAAATACCTGAGCGAGTTTGAACTGTTCCGTGATCTGGCCCATCTTCTCCTGGTTCTCAACTACGAACTTCTCCAGCGACGGCGGACAGCCGGCTCCTTTGAGTTCCCGCTCTTTCTGCGCCTTCTGGAAGCCCTGCTCCAACTCCTTCATGTCCGAAGAGACGCTGTCCCATTGCACTGAACACATAACAATTATTTTTGTAGATAAATAAAAAAGATAGCGAAATTGTCCTATGGATTCGTTAGGGGCTGTGCTTCATTAGACCTATACTTTTTGTAAGAGACTTCTAGCCCTCGGGGAACCGGAACTACACTAAAACGGAAGAAACTTAATGGGTTTGCTAATTGTCTATCATAGCCCAGGTAAAGAAATGTATATTGACCTAAAAGTTTCAGAATGACGTAGGCAGAATTTGCTCAGCGAATGGCTGACGTTGGGCTCTATTCTGCGACTCTATTTTAGTAAGGGGGGCTATTCATTTCATTTTCCATCCGATACGGTCTCGCTAAATGTCTCGCACCCGCAACGCTAAATGTCTCGCACCCTCTATTTTTCTACCGCTCCCTCATTCAATTAGAATGAATTTTGTCTCATTAGCATGCCTTGAAAAAGCAGGACACGCAGCAATCAGGGGTGGCAAACACAGCTGGACAGGCAGCGTTAGGGGGCTAGATGCGTAAGCCCCCCAAATGGTGCCTCCCGGGAAATGTAACCCCCCCCCCTTAGCTTTTTGTTACCATTTTCAATCAAATAAAGAATTACGTATGTACCCCCAAGCACCTCACGTCCAGCTGTGGTGGCAAAAGGGCGGCCTTCGGCCGAGTCGGCCGGCCGACTTATTTGCCACCCCTGGCAGCAATACATGGGCGCCACCACGACTATGACGGTGTGGGGGATATCGCTTCGAATTTTTTAAAAGAGGGTGGTTAGCCCTAGGTTCCCGCGCAGGGTGTTTTTCTAAGGATGAGGGGTCTCGCCTAACCCACCTAAAGCTCTGTTCCGTGTATGAACGCAACGCGTATGGTCTGCAGACGGAGACCCATTTTTGGTGTGTGCTCAAACGGAAAATTTGCGAGTTATTATAACGACACATAGTAGTTATTAGACTTTTCATGATTGGCGAATTTTTCTCTCCTCATTTAGCCAAACTTGAAAAAAAAACCCTAACTGTCCCTCTAATCCAAAAACGAGTCTTACCTCCAGCGGCCTTCTCCACAAACTTGAGCTGTTCTCCGAACTTTGTCAGCTCGGGGAAGGACTTCTCCACGGCCTGGACGACCATATGCAGAAGAGTGAGGGAGCGGTCCGAGGGCGATTTGAGGATGGCGAGGGAGTCGAGACTGGAGAGCTTGAATCCGTACACTCCGCCCCTCTTTCCACTGTTCATGTAGTTTCCAAACGCCAGAATGACCTCCAGAACCTTGTGGAACTCGGCTGCCTCGCGGGCACACTTCGAAGCCGCAGTCACGTGAGTGAATTGCTGAAATTCTCGTTTTAATTTAACGAAACAAAAAATAATTACCGGTTCGAGAAGGGTGACGCTCTCGGTGAAGTCGGCCATCACTCGCATCACGGCCAATTTCGGCTCCAAACGCTCGATCGTACACAGTGCGGCCAGGAAACGATCTTCATCTCCCAACGTCTCGTCCTCTTCCTTATCGGCGAATGTCTTTCTCTCCTCCTCGGTTGGCATAATCCTCATCAAAATATCGACCTAAACCGCAGAATTAGTCTCTTAAATCTGTCTAAATCCCACCTTTTCCGCCGATAACTTTGTGAGATCCAGCTGATGCACCGCCGTCATGATGGAGCGGGCGTCCATAGCCAGTTTCCTCTTCGTAATCGCCACATTCTGGAGCCTCTTTGCATCGAGAAGCGTGTTCTTCTTCATCACGGGGCCGCTGCCGGTGGATCCAGGGCTATGTTGGCCGATGGTCGAATTTCCGTCATTCATCGAGTCTTGGAGTGCCTGAGGCGCCGTGGTCATCTTGAACATCGCTTCCAGGTTGGAGAAATCGAGTTTGTCTATGATCTTCTCGTCGTTGAGATCCTCGAACACCGTATTCTTCGCCTGCTGCGGTTTCATCGCCGTCCAATTCAACTGCGGCAGCTTGTTCACCGTCTTGTACACCCTCTTGATCTGCTTAGCCTCCCCAGGCACGGTCAACATGCCCGGAGGCGGCGGAGGAGGGGGAGGCCCTCCCATCATACCGGGAGGAGGCGGCGGTGGAGGAGGCGGCCCTCCTTTCGTGGTGAGACCAGGCGGAGGAGGGGGAGGAGGAGGCGGAGGTCCACCTCCCATAGAAGGCGGGGGAGGCGGCGGTGGTGGAGGCGCCGAGGAGACTGGAGCCGGAGGAGGGGGAGAGGTGATACCGGCGGGAGGCGGAGGAGGCGCAGGAGGGATGGTTCCGTTCTCCTTGTGAGGGCCGGGAGCCGGAGGTGGAGGAGACGGAGGGGCGCGTTGTTGTTGCTGCACTTGGAGACCGGCTGAAACAAAGGGTGTCAATATTACATCTTTCTCTCTCTATGTCTCTCTCTCTTACCTTGCATGGTCTTCTGTATAACCTCCAATTCCGCTATCCTCTGAGCCAGCCTCGTCTGCTGATCCCGATGCATTTTCTCCTTCTCCGCTAAAAAAGGACCATTTTCCAGGGCTCTTTTAACTCCACTTACAGAGAGTTTTCCTCCACGTGCCTCTCTGAGACTCGTGTTCGTTCTCCAGTCGTTCTCTCTCCTTCACAAGATCCAGCAGCCGTCGGTCCAGCGCAGCCTTGTCTGTGATCCACTTGGCCTCCACTTCTTGTATCCTCTCGTTAGCCTGAAAATAACACGCATTAGAGAGCGAGAGAAATACCCACCAGCGATAGTTTCGACCGTAGTCTGTCGCACTCTCCGATGAGTTCCGTCTTCCTCTGGGAGTCCTCCGTCAAAGAGGCGACGTCGATCTGGCTGTTCATGTAGGTGGACATCCTCGCCTGGAGTTCCTCCGATTCGCAGTCGTGCATAGCCTGCAAGAATAAGATTTCCAAATTGTGGTACCAGAGGCTCTTGTCGTGTAAGAATTCTTTTTCACTAGCGACCGCTTTTGATACTATCGGTAAAAATCCAAAAATTCACACCTCAATGTAGTCGTCTAGGCCAGCTAGAGCGAACTCGTACTGAAGATAGGTACGGTAGTTGAGATCCTCGACGGAATTGACGAATATATCCATGAACTGCACGGCGGACGAGAGAAATTCAACGTGAAATTCTGAAACGTGAATTTTGAAAACTGGCTAAAACTAGCCCAGCGCAACCCCTCAACGTGAATATTTGGAACATTGTGTTCACATTCATATAATTCCCCCACTTTTGACCGCAAGCAATTGTTACGGTAGCTGATGCTGGTCGTTGTTCCGGCATTTTCAGGCATACATGAACAAGCTGAACATAAACATACATGATTCAAGCAACATGAACAAGCTACCAGTGGGGTCCGTTTTACGCGACCCCCCCCCCCCAATACAAATAAAAAGCGTGGCGTGAGGCCCCTAACAGGAAATTAGGGTCGGCGCGACCCCCTCGGCCGAATCTACGGGCGCTTGTTCATAGAGGTATACTTTGCGACAGCCCCTCTATTAGAAAGCCTTTTCAAAATTAGCGGCGGGCCCCTCCCTCTACAAAAATCGGGTAAAAGTCAAATGGCGACCCCCACCGCGGCTGTTCGGGGTGGTTGGCCAAGTATGCTGATGTTGGGGTCGCGGTTTCCGAAAGGGGGTAGTATTTTGTTCAAATGTTCTACGAAATCTAACCTTCGGGGTTCCTGACGATGTTCATGAGGGTTTGGAAGCGGCGCATCTCCTTGTAATCGAAGCGGAAGTTGTCGAAGGCGTCGCTGACCAACTCGTGGCCTCCTTGCACCATGCAGATCGAAGACAACATCTGCACTACCAGCGTTTTCGTTCTGAAAATGACGATATGAGTACCAGTATTTAGTCAATAAGGCGGCCTGAGGCTATCTGGGTACCGAAAAGAGCGGCCTGAGCCTGTCTCTTCACGAAATATTCAACGAACCTCAAGCTAGGCTGTAAAATGCTCCTAACAATGCAGTAGATGGCACGGGGATCGTCGAATACCAGTTGAAAGCCACGCTAAAACCGTAAAAATTATAAAAGTGCATAAAAAATCACGTACCCTATTGTTCATAATGGCCCTGAGACACATGACACACACGTGGATGTCGTCCTCCACATCTCCCACATTCTTACTGATCCTGCAGCGACCACTCGTGTTCAAACCTACAAAAGAATTTAGAGTTCAAAATGACAAAAACTCACTTTTCCTACTGAAGATGGAAGAAGAGGATTCGGAAGCCTCGAGAGAGCTGGAGGAGGGCAGATCACTGCATCTGAAGACACGGAATATAGAAGATTCAGACAGGAAAACTGACCCTGCGGTGGTTTCGGTGAGCAGATGGCTCATGTACTCGACCAGCACATCGAGACCTTTGTTCGGCGGATTCAGGAACTCGATTACCCAACTGAAAACGAAGAAGTAGGCTCGTTTTGACATTTAAAAAAAAATACAAATATCATATCGTACCGCCTAGATTATGGTTGTAAACCGTCAAGGGTGCGCTACAAGTTTGTAGTTTGCCTAGTGCACACATCGTCTTTCACAGCCCCACAGCTCATAAAACCTCCTCCCCAATAAACAGTTAGTTAACAAAACATTCATCATAAAATTACCTAAAAACTCATGAATATTTCAGTAATTTCGGTATAACACGCTCTATTGCCATTCCTCTACACGGAGGTCCCACAGCGATAATTTGAATCACTTTAAAAGCCGTTTCGCAGCCAATCTCATTCTAATAACCTTTTCTGATTCGATTGGAGGCATAAATCACTGAATTGCCTAAGTTAAGAGGATTAGATCCTCAGCGTAGCACAATTTTGCCAAAAATTGAGGAATTGGGCGCAGGTTTTGTTGATGCTGACAACCAGAGTAGTGGGGTTGCCACTTGTTCAACCCCCAAATTAACAGTGTACATGCCAATTTACGAAGTTTCTTCGGATATGACCAAATTTTGGGCACATTTTCTCCCTTACAAGTGCACAACTAGCACTTAAAATAACTGTTTTGCCCACACTCATCCAAAACAACACAAAAACTCACTCTACGCTGTTCGTCCTGAGGGAGCACTCGATGTGTCTGAGAACCTTGGTCGACGTCTCATCCCCCAGCACTTTCTTGTTCTTCTTCAGTGCCTTCTTGTCCATGAAATACGACAGCTTGGTCAGGTACTCCGAGGGAACCGACGTGTTTTGCGCATTCATCTGCATCTGAAGCCCACTTTTTATCCAGAGCCTCAAAAATCTACCCACTTGGTCATTCACCAACTGCCACTTCTTCTGGTTGTCGTACTCCTTCAAAATGCGTAGTTTGTCCACCGGCAGGTCCATTTTCTTCTGAAAACCATAAATTTACAGTTATAGTGTCCGCTAATCCTGCTTCGGCGACATTTGAAAATGAGTGAGAATATTCTGATGTTGAAATTCAAAATTCCCATTACTACATCATAATATTCAGCTACAAAAGGGGCGTGGCCCCATTTTGGCCGAAGTAGGATTGGCGAGGAGTATAATCCGATTTATTTTCTCTCCGCCTGTCAACTGGTTATTCGTAATTTGCACTAATTTCGTGACCCGCAAAAAGGCAATCTGTCATAATTTAGCCCCGGTGCGGTCGCAATAACCCAATCCCTCTGAAAATTCTGGAAATCGTGGGGGGGGGGGGGATATTTCAGATTGTGCGATAGACGCATTAAGCGCCCCCCTCTGTGGGGATCAAAGCGCACCGCCTCGTTCCACGTGAACGAGCCGCATTGCGTGGCATCCGTGATCAGCTGGAGGTACCCGATGAGCTCCGACACCGCAGACAACGGGTTCCCCGAGGCAGTGGTGGCAACATGTGTTATAAAGACAAACCCCAATTGCAGAAAGAACTAGTAGTGAGAAAAATCTGGCTTTGAACCAAAACCATGGCTTCAGGATAGTGTATTTTGAACGCCCATAAGAATCGCGGGCTTCAGTTATCCAATACAAACGAGCCATCCTAACTTTTTCACCCTGACTCACACCTGTTCCACCCTAATCTCCCTACGATCAGGGTCAATGCCTAATTCGCGCAGCGCAAAATTTCACGAGCGGCACAATCACAACAGCTTGTCCAATTTTCCGGCGGGCGACTTTCTGTCTAGCTGAACTGACAAATCCGGTCACTGAAATGTCAACTTCATCCCAACTGTTAGGGCAAGACAGGTGCGGGTGTGCCCGGATGTCGTGAAAATAATAGCCTAAAGTTTGGGTCTAAAAACGAGGGAGGTGGATCAAAAAACCTATTGTTTAGGGATAAAGCCCTAATTTGGTTCAATCCCGCTCTTCGCTCCCAAAGCTAAGGCAGTTACCCATTTTTCAACCCCAAATTTATGCGCGAATAAGTCAAGTGACAGACCCTATCGCGGTGAAGTATTGTTTAATCAAACAATAGTGTAAAAACTGACCAGAACTTCATCGAAGAGTACAGCGAGCTGTTCTTCGGGCGGCATGGCGGGCAGCGCCGCCGACTGCCCTGGTCCGATCATCGTCGGCTGCTCGGAGACGGGGCGCGCAGCGCGCAGAGGAGAATCCACAGAGTGACCGCGACGTCGTGCGCCGAATGAGATGCGCTGGGCGGCCGGACGGTTGAAGAAGGTAGCTGAAAACGAGCATTTAGGAGATGAAACGGGGAGGCGCGCGTAGATTATATGTATGAGACGTACACATATCCCCACAGAAGCAGAATATACGAAGGACTTCAGGGGGCCACAGTTGGGAGAGCATTTAGTTGAATTGGAGGGGTAGTGAATGAGAGAGGGGAAATCGCCGACAATCCCCTGGGCAAAAAACAACAAACGACGGGATTTTGGCGCAGTAGAGGGGTATCCAGTTTGATTACAATGGGTGACCCAAACAATACAGACTAAATTTTGGTGGGGGGGGGTCTGAGAAAAAAACAGTTATTTTATAAAGGTTTCAAAATCAATTTTGTGTTAAATTTTTTGTCCTAAAGGGCTTCAAGACGAGCTTACATCAGCTAAGCATTCGAACCAGATCACAGCTAACAGAAGAGTTACAATAGTATGCATTAACCAAATCTTAAAGGGGCAATAGGATCGGAAAATAAATGAGTCGTATACAAATAACTTGTTCCCAAATGCCTACCAAATTCCCATTAGCAATTAATTTGTGTGAGAACACCCTGACGGATCCTTAAATAAAAAATCGAATTTCATGAACAAAGCCTTTATATTGCAGTTTGGGTATCAAAGAGCTACATTGCGAAAACATCTGACCCACGCAGGGTCAAACCAATTTTCAAGCGAAGAATTGATTTGACGCTTGCTCGATCGAAATGTAGGCTTTTACACAAATGTAATGTTGGGGTCGAAAAACGGAGCTGTAAAATCATGGGAACTTTGGGAGCGGGCCAACCTGTGAGAGAAAAATAGTTTGCTTTAAATTATTTGTCAGTTTGTAGTTAACATATAAGTCCATAATGAAAGTGGAAAAAAGAAGTCCATCGAATGGGGTCGAACCCTGGTCGTGTGGGTGGTAATTCAGCGATGCAAAGTTGGGCTGTCGAAACGGGCCGAACGATGTTTCTCAACGAGCGCGGCCCGTAAAAACCGCAAAACATTGTTTTTTAAACATACTGAGGGATGTTCGTTGGCAAAACTACTGACTTCAACGGCCACTCCCAAAAATCTCCATCTTTCCAGCTTCCTGTAACGACGATGTCAATCACCATCCGGAAAGTGGCCATATCCTGTTGTGAGTGGACACAAGGAGCGCAAAACAATTGCCCTGAGGCGGTCTCCAGTGAGTGACGGCGGCGGAAGGATGTCATCCGGGAGGAATTGCTTCAGAAAACACGACGGATCAATGGGGACCCCTTCCCCTCTTCTCGCTCTCTCACAATCCGAACAAGGAAAGTGAGCAAATCCGCGAGCAAACACACTCGTAATCAGCTGGAGAGGATCCGCCGTGAAGGGAAGCGAGATAAGTGCCACACATTCACACGGCATCAATTAAACATGGGCACGAGCAATTACGAGGAGAGGGAGGAAGCGTTAATCAGAGCAATGGACAATAGAACGGCCGACACCTGTGGACTGGGCAATACACACAAAAGAGGGTGTGTGTGGACGAACGGCCGGAGGAAAAACACGTGTTCCATTCAACCACGACCACGTTAACGACGACGCGATGGGCCAGAGGGGCCTCGATTCAGGACGCGCAAAGGAAAAAGTCGCAAGCGATCAAAGAACTCTGACGCTACGGCTTCTGGTCCAACGTGTCACGCTGAATCACACTTTGAAGTGCAGGCATACTTTGGCGAAAGGTACGAGGTTATGTTAAACTCTTGGCTTGGAAGTCCAGCTATGGGTGCTGCAAACATGATTCAAATAGGGAAATTCAAAAAAGCACTGTCTTCAGCTGTTACGTGGGTTTGGTGATTCAAACCTAGAATGTGTATGCATTGAGTCATCCTAATAAAAAAATATATAAGTGTTTCCAAACTGCTCTCTCGTGTTTTAAGCATAGTAATAGGAATGTGTTCCATGTCGAAACCTGCATATTGGACCTGCAGCGCATGAAACCAATATAAAGAAAGATAATGACCGATTTCTAGCTATTTCCGATGAAATTTTGCAATGAATACAATAGTCAATTCAGCTTAAATGTGCCAAAAAATAAAGCGCTTCGGCTAGAATTCAAAATTTCCTGGCGTGCGAGGTTTAGAGGAACTCATAGATAATCGAAAGCGAATAAGATTTTCTCCCTCAGAGCTATTTCGTTTTCCTTATTATATTATAGCCTACGAATCGCACAAAACTCAAAGAACAACATCGAAACTGTAGCACGTTGGAAAGTTACTTTGGCAATAAGAATCATAAGTCGATTTGCCACTGGTGTTGCCAAGAGATCCGCAACCAAGGCATTATTCTTCCAACTAGCTAATAGCTTCAGCGACTCGATTCGCCATGTGTCAAAGTGTCTCTACTGTCAGCAATGGCACCATCTGTCGACGATCGAACGTTAGCTGGAATGTGCGCCGACAGGCTAAAGCTATCGCTCCCAGGATCAGATCCAGGTGTTCGTCTTACACATATGAAAGGGTTCATCCATCAACAGAGAGATTACTCGCAGAAATGAGGATTACAACCGTTCATAAAAGAAGTTTTCAATTAAGGCTTTTTCAATTAAAGATATGAAACTCCTGGTTTTCGTACAAATGTACAAAACCTTGACAAATGTTGGAACAAAAATCAACGTAGGAATAAAAGAGTGGTGATTTTAGCAGTACAAGCGGAATAATAGGCGGTAAATCGATGAATAAGGCTGAAAGCGTATTGCCGTCGACGCGAGTGACCGAATAATAGCTGCGCAAAAAGCCGTCGGGCAGCAGCGGTTCTAAACAGCTGCCGGTGGAGGGACAGGGGTCACAACGCAGTGTAAAAGATGTCGAGAAGAAACAGAAAAAGAAGAAGCCTTTTAGCCGCCGTTTCAAGCGACGTTGGCCGTGTTTCAAAGTGCGGGAGGGGGCTTATCCCAGCGTAATCCCCGGCTGGTCGCCGAGATGAGCGTCGTTAACGCGTTTATATTCATAGGCGGAAGGGGCAATTAGCTGAGCAGAGGCGCCCAGAGAAACGTTGGCGACAAAAGCCGCGCAAGAAAACGGATTCGTCTCCGGAGAGAGGGGAGACCCCACAGCTGGAGGGCAGCCGACAAAACACGTCGCCATCCGTCACCCACCACGCCCTCGCCGCCTGAATTTGCGCTCATTAGGCGTCTGGCTTTTGATCTGAGGAATTCCTAGCAGGAGAAATAAAGACTCGTGCCTTATCACAAAAAAGTTCTTCTAGCAAATTCTCTCAAATAAAAGGTACCTTAATTTGTAACATTGGCATGTTTTTTTCGGACAAAAAGTGTACATTTCTGCGGACAGTCTTGGAAAACCATCATTTTCAGCATAAGAGACAAAATAACTCATTTCCGCTTCAACCTTGTTGACAAACCCGCAACAAGGCCATTGTGGCGGCGTTTTTCTATGAAGAGAGAGTTCTTTGTTTCGGCGATGGAAACCAGTTTCCCCTGACTCGCGCAAAAGTATCACAGTTCGTCCGGATGAGTCACGTGTGCCTCTTTTCAATTGACCGATCGGACAAGAAAACGGCATGTTTTGAAACAACCCGCGGACGAGCAACTGATTCACCGCTTGAGCATACAGATACACACCCACGCTACCGGTTAGATGACCCAAAGGCGATTAAAAAGGGTAATCGAGAAATTCCAAAGATTTTCAGAGGAATGCCTCACTGGTTTCTATAGCTGTTGAAAAACGGAAATCATATGATCATAGCTCGGAGATTTATTTGACTATCAATATATCTACATCATGAGTGTGACATTGACCCGCCAATTGGCATGATCCCAATTTGGCGATAGTTATTGCACGACCTTAGCCATGGTAAACCCGGTTTATTCAAAAATCGAACTGGAATGTTGAAAAAACCACGTTATCGGTAGACCAATTTGAATCGGAGTTGGAAAAATCAAATTTCAGAGAAATAACGAAGAAACCAGAACTTTTCACAATTCCTCTCAAATAGGGTCACTTGGCGAACTTCAACGCCGCGAAACCAGAACGTGAGCTGTCACTGCGAATAAACTTGTAACTGGGAAAGTTCCGAGCGAAGTAGACGGAAACTACCACTCGTTGTAGCGATTACTTTCCGGGCCGAGAATCATCAATCAGCTAGAAAAACCGAAACCTGACGGATTCGAGTGATTGAATTGGACAAGTGCGCATTTTAGCGTTGTTTCTGTGATGGATATCGTAATTGGGACGGCAGATTCAAAGAGAATAGTCGGAATACTTGTTCGCCGATCGAAAACTACTAAAGTTAACAGATTTTCCGTAAAACCCGTAGGAATACAGAATAAACAAAATTATTCAAATTGTCGTTTTACGGGGAATACCAGGAGAACGCCAGATGTTGACAAGTTTCTGCGTTTGGCAAACTGATAAAAGTGCTATACGATTCGTAAACGACCAGAAAAAACATGTTCAAGAATGAGATTTGTAAAGCGAAGAGAGATTGAGATCTTGAAAGAATAGCTCCTCCGATTTAGCGAAACATTGTTTGAAGAAGTGCCGATTGGTGTCAAATCTACAAAAGAGCCGAATTCCAGAAAAAGAGCGCCAAAACGGGGATTTAGCCTCCGCAAAAAGTCTCTCGATCATTAGACGGCCGCAATTGAAAGAGGACACTCTTCAAACAAATGTAGGAAGCAAAGCGAGCAAACAATCCTCTTACGGTCTTTTTCAGAGGTTTTTGAGACGATGGGAGGACTTTTTTTTTCAAAGTTAAGGACCATTTTCCGAATAAAACTGGGTTACGGGAGGTTACTGTAATTTAACAAAATTGGTCAAAACAATGCATATGTTTTGAATAGACCAAATATAACTCTTAAAAACCGAAAAATTCGTGTACTTCCGCGCAGGAATCCGAAAACTCGAAGATAGCAATTGAAATTGCACTTCTTCGGATTTTCTGTGGAGAGTGCTAGAGTTCCGGTGCAGAACTCGAATGAGTTTTAAACTGAATTTCTATAGATAAAATCACTTTTAGTTAGTCAAAGGGCTATTTTTGAAGCTCTGGCTCCGCTGAGCAGGGGACAAATGGCGGGAGGACTCACCATGCAATTCCATAAACAATCCGTATAAACTGAGCTCTGCGCACCGCAGCAGCAGAAAAGTAATAAAACAGCAGAATCGGCACAGGGGTGAAAAGCGCGGAGATAATTGCACTGCCACACAGAGATTCACGCCGGCAAACTGGACAACACAATTACGGCGAGGGCGCTCAGGCAACCGCAGCAGCCGGAGACGAAACGCCCTGAGGCATGATTCAGCTTCAGAGGACTTCAGAAGAGAGGGAAAGTCGGGAGGAAAGGAGGCCAAGTGGGGTAGAACGTTTACGGGGCCGGCGGCTGACCGCCGCGGTCAGACAACTATCGATTTAGCAGCCTTTTACTGAAGTCGCTGGCCGGCCCGGCGGTCACAGGCGAGACGCCACAACACGGGCCGACCTTCGCTTTTACTGTGGCTATTTTCCAACTGGTTCCGTCTGAGAAACGGGGAATTCGTCTATCTTTACGCCTTTATGACTTTTCGGGCCGTAAATACGACTTTTGACATTCCTTGAGGGTTATTTCTGACTGTATCATGTGAAAATTATTGCAATCATATGTATTTCCATAAAAAGGGTTCGATAGGGTTTTATTGCAGTTCTATGACAAACGCGGTCAAAATGAACACAATTCCTTGATTTTTGATATTATTCTTTGCTAAATAAACAGTTTGAGCGTAGATTTATGTAATTTTTCATATTAAAAGCAAATTTCTTGGCAAAAGAGGATCACGTCGAATTTGTAACTGGCTGAACAGAAAACTCGAATAAATTTTCATTTGGATTGTGATAAGCAGTTTTAACGCAGAATATATTCATTTCTATTGTTTAAAAAACGTGTTTCGTTGTTTATATGTTTTCTGTAAGGCCCATTCGTACAAAGACAAACTTCTTTTTTCCATGCAGTGCATCTGCTGATTTCAAAAACAAAAAAAAGTTTCTCTTGTGATAAAGACATTGAAAACCCATTAAAATACAATTTTGTTTGGTGTATTCATGTTCGATGATTTATACAACGGGAAAATTCGTTAAACGTGGGAATTTATTGATATCGTTGCACCGATGTTTGTCTCTTGCAAAACCTTTTTCAGCTGAAACTTTGCAAAAAAAAACTGTTGATATATAATTTCCGCAAATGCTCGTTTTCTTGAATGATAGTGTTTTAAAGGAGATTTTAATGACGACACTGTATCTAAGAAAAAATAGAAGTTTCCAGAAGTATCACCATCACATAAACAAAATGTAGAACAGGTCTGAATTTGGTTTTTGTTCAGCGCTTCTTGAAAAAAAAAACGAAAAATCTCCGTAAATGCGGGAAGCTTTTTCAAAACAGAGAGGACACGGGCTAATCTCACGGCGAAAGAGCCGCCGCTGGGAAACGCTCAGCGGATAAAAAGTACGACGAGAAGTTCCCAGATGAGTCAGCAGACAAAGGGCTCTCAGCGCTGCGACAGGCGCCATGAAAACAGAGAGTGAACAACAAATGTTCACATGAGTCACGGGGAGGTCTTTCAAAATGAGGAAATGTCAAGGTGAGGTGTATTTGAATCACGTGCCTAACACTCTAAGCCATTAAAATCGCAAATTAAAATATTAAACTGTTTGAGTTTTGTACACAGCGGACAGTTACATATGTCTTGTGAAAGAAACGTACGCTGGAATCCGTTGGATAAAAATCAAATGTATCAAAATGGAAAAAAAACGTCTTGTGCGGGGGTTACCAATCTTGAAAAAGTTTCTTGAATACGTTTGTTTGTGTATATTCTTTAGAAAATCAAATAATCGAACATTTTGTGCATAGCGCAAAGAAAACAAAGAAAATGCTTAAAATCTAATTTTACAACAAGAAGAACAGAAAGGTAGCGGAATGAGAGTACTGGGTGTCTCAGGCGAAAGAGGAACCCATTAGATTCGCGGAACGATAAGACCGAGAGAGAGGGTCGTCTGAGACGACTCAATAGCTGAAGTTCCTTTACGGAATGACAAGCACTTCGAAGGAAGAAGCCTCTTCCGCCTGAAGACAATGGTCGGCAGATAAGAGAACTAATCCCAGGAGAGCTAATCTGAGAAGACAGTTATTGGCGCGGGAGGCGGTGGCAGTGACCCGAAGAGGCGAGGATTACAGACCGGGTCACAAGCGGGAGAGAAAACACAGATGAAAGGCAGACAAGGTGGTTCTCACGGGTTTGGGCTGGCCCGAAATCCTTTAAGAGAGTGAAAATGGAATAAGTGTACTATCAGAAATAGAAATATGAAAATCACCAACACTGTGCTTGTCTACAACAAAAAAAAACAAAGGCAGGAACCTGCTAAATCGAACAAAAGGATTCTAACCCTTGTCTGAATTAGTGATATTCCCCGGGTTAAATACGCGTTAACGATTTAGCTAGACAGTTATTCCATTTGAATCAGGCGTGTTCGTCACAGAGAAGAAAAACAGACGGAAAACTGGGCGTAGTGAATGCGATAAGAACCCACCTCCCCCTTTTGAAGCAGGTGGTACAGTCAATTCTAGCAAGTTCGAAATGATGAAAGATGAGTTTAACCTGGGAGAAATGGAGGAAATCCAGTACTACACACAGAGTGGGCCATCCTTTGAAAAATACAAACTTTTAGTGTGATGAGGCGATGCCGGTATTCGACAAAACGATCAACGTTACTTTTTAATAAAATTCATCAATTCAAAAAGCGGCCGGAACGAACTGAGTCAGTGTGTCCTATTGCGGCAATAACAGAACTGGCGACCCGTGGAATTGCGCAACGACCACCCACCCACATGGTGGTGGCACGGCGTCTCCACTTGCCCCCGTTCGGAGTTCCCGGAAAACAAAAACAACAAACTGGGCTTCGTCTCAATTTGGAGTCACATGAGACACCTTTCTTAGCATAACCGGGAGAATCACCTTCGAATTTCGTTTAATTCAAATTGAACGGGGATTTCAAAAATGTTACAAAGATACTTTACTCGTCAATTGGAATCGATTTCACAAAATAATGTCTGGAAAGTGAATAAAATAAACAAGGTAAATATGAGTGGGGTCACGCGGCAAATCTTGCGAAAGATAACAAATGGAAAGATAAAACGATTCGCAAAGGTAATGTGATAGCGAGTGAAGAAAAAACGATATTTTCACAGCTTTTCCCTTCAAAAAGTCGACCAACCAGGCAATGTAGATTAAAAACTTAATTTTCCAAGTCACCCGGCTGACACCAATTCTCTCGTATTTTTACCAATAAATTACGTATTTCTATGAGTTAAAAAATATATATCGCTTTCCAGAGCGACGCAGCTAAGAGGGCGGATTAACAAGTAGTTATTACCATAAAAATATCGGTCAAAAACGGAGATTTTCCCAATTCTCCCAAGAAACTTGGTAATTTTTGTCCGAAAAACAACACAAAAAGAGGGCCAAGGCTGTGACGCGTTAAAAGAAGGCTCTAAGCAGCTAAAAGGACGAAAACATTTCAGCGAATTAACAGAAATCCCAAAATAAAGGTATTTTTCGCGAAATTCCGCACATAAATCCCTAATTTATCACATTGCCCCACAAAGAACTTGAAGAAAAAGCGGTTGAGACGGTAAAAACCGCAAAGTTAGCCTAACATTTCTGAGCAAAAACTTTATCGTACGCTACTCAGCTGATAAACTCGGTAACAAGGTGGCTTTAGGCTTAATAGTAAAAAAAGGCTTAAAAGTAAAAAAACAAGTTATATTTCTCATAACCTCTCCAACAAAACGGCTTAATCCATCATTTCTAATAAGCAACTGCTATTTCCACCCCTAAAACTAACATTTTCTGTCGGCGGTCCTCCTCATCCTGGTCGGCGGCGTCTCCTCCAATTCCTGCAGTTTCGCCTCGTCCAGCGGCTCCGAAATCACCGGCGACTTATTCGCATTTCTCCAACTTATCATACCTGAAATTTCCCAGTTCTAAAGGGTCAAAACGTTTCGCAAACACTGAAAATGCCTTCAGCGCGTGGAGAAAGCGAGGTGTCGCCCCCTTAAAGGGGTGATAAGGCAGAGAAAGAAGACCAAAAGTGGAGATTACAGCTGGGATGTGATGAAAAGAGGGGATGACTGTGCGGGCAAAGTGAAAACAGAGAAGATCGATACGATCAGCCGACGGGAATTTAGAAATTCATGAATTTACGAAAGAAACAACGAAGGAAAAGTAGATAGTGACAAAATAGTCAATTCTATTTTTAAATGTATGTTTGCATAAAGATAAAGTAATTTGTAAATTGTAAATTCCAGAGGTTCGCAAAAAAAAAACGACGATCTTACTTAAACAAAAGTCCGTTAAATTCCTGGCGACGGAACTGTCGGGTTACGGTAGCCTATTAGAATTATTTTGACCCGTCACCGTTCGAAAAATAGCCGTTTTCCGTATTTTTTCTTAATTTATGGTCCACCTAGTTTTTTATTCTCTTTCGATTAAGCATAATAACATAAGATTTTAAGGACTTTAAGCATGGGTTAAGCTCTGATTAATTTTGACGGCTTCGCGTGAGCGCTAAAATAGTTCCAAAGATACGCAGAGGTGTCGTCCCACCGAAAATTATTCGGACTTTTTTGAAAGTTTTTTTTTTTGATTTTTTGTTGTTGTTTTCTGTGTTTTTCTGCTATATTTTCGTGTTTTGTTATTAGTTTATGGATTAAATGCACATTTATGATACATGAAACTGGGTTTTTTTAGATGAGAGAGTGTTCCCGGTCGAAAAACCGATTTTTTGGGGATTTCCGGTATTCTTTTCTTCTTTTGATTGTCTCCTTGTTCAGTTACGTTGTAAGCCGTGTGTATTTTCAGAAAAGGACCAAATTTGCCTAATCTGCATGAGAAAACCACGCGCGTAATCCATCTGTTGCCGGAGTATATTACTTTTTCGTTTTAAGGTGTCATATTGATTTTGATATGTATCCTCTTGGTTCCAATAAGTTTTCTCGCTCGTAATTTTAACAATTTGTTTTACCATTGATGTACCAGGGTCGCTTTCAAATTTTTGGGGCGAAAATCTTCAAAAATATTCTTGCATTTGCATTTTATTCGAAATTTTCTGGCGAAACATACGTTTCGGGGCTTTTGGGCGTGTTATTATCTGCATTTCATGTACTTCGTGTATTTTAACTCGTAAACTTGCTTTTGATTATGTTTTACCATTATTCTATTTCAGAAGACTCGCTTTCGAAGGAATGCCCCGGCGTCGTGCGCGAACACAAACAACACAAGCATCATATCGTTGTCACGCGTTATTCAGTGAGTTCACGATGGTCAGAAAAAATGGTTTAATGTTTTCTAAAAAAAATATAACTGCTCATTCGCGACGGGGACAGGCTGACTTTCATGTGTGTTCGGTTAGATGACTGCTTAGTTTCGAAAATAGCCGCATTTCCTCATTCTTAAAAGCGAGGCTAACTTTCCAACAACAAAAAATGAACCTTCGTTGCGAGACGAAGATCGAAACAGCTTCTTTCAACCGGTCGCACCTTTGAAGCCTGTCCATAACCGTTCCTCCTCTCCCTCAGTTTCAAGTACAGGGGCGGCAGCAACCTTGATCAAAACAAAAAAGGAGAATAAACTCTCTCTCTCTCTCTCTCTCTCTCTCTCTCTCTCTCTCTCTCTCTCGCGGTTCCCTCTCTCAGTCGCCAGCGCGGGTTCAAGAGCGGCAGCTTCTTGATTAAAACAAAAGTCAATCTATATATCTCTCACTCTCACTCTCTCAGTCCCAAGAAAATCTCTCTCCCGTCCTCTTGCATAGTCTCAATCTGGGCGGCAGCTTGCCAAATATTTACAAAAAAATGTTTTCGTTAAAATCAGACCATCGTTTACGACCTGATCTAACCGTTATGTATTGTACACTTGATTCTCTTTTTTTTTCAAATTGTATTTGTATGTTTATTATATACTGTTTATTGAATGGTTTGTAAATTCAATGTGGTGGGGGTCAAGTGTGGCTGATCAGGGGGCCGGGCCGAGAAAATTTGAGAAAGGGGCCGACCCGAGTGTTTTTAACAAACTTTTTTTTAAATGGGACTTTTCAAAGTCAATATTTTTAAGTTCTTTTTGTTGTAAAACGTAGTTCTAATTGTGCAAAACATGTGCATATTAAAGAAGATTCGAAACCCTTATAAATTTTGTATGTTTTTCATGGCCGAGTGGCTAAGAGGTCGGACTGGTAATCCAAAGTTGCCCCAGTTGGATCCCCCGAGTTTTGGTGTGCGGGCAATTGTTTTCGTTTTCTGGGCTAAATGACGCAAATGGATGGAAAGAGAAAAGCTTATTTTTTCATGAAACACGCTAGTTTCAAACAAAATTAAGCAGCTGGCTGGCTACATTCAGTTAGATGCGCAGATTGTAATATTCCAGTCGAATTGAAGCGAGATTTGAAAAATAAATGACGGAATCGATTTCTATTGGTTTCAGAAAAAAAAAACAGGAAAATAGGGCGACCAAAATGCGCGAAATAAGAGCGCGAGCGAAGGAGGCGGAGCCAGCGTGCAAAGCGCGCTAGTTCCGCCCAACTTCGACTTGGGGTTTTAGATTTGCATGTTGGGTGCCATATTAAATTAATTTTTTGTCCTATATATTCGGCACTAAACACTTGTATTAAAACTTAAAGTGAGAAAATAATCCACCAAATCAAGGTATAGTGGAACCAGCCGGCTGGCGGAGGCGCACGTGGGGCTCACGCGAACATAAACGAGTCAAAATGGCACATTTGCACGCGATCCGTCTCAAAATATGCCAGTCACTCTCAATTGAGAGGAATTAATAATTCCAATGAGGGTGCGACGAGTAGAGCCACCGATTAGCAGCTGACACAACACTCCTACTTTACCAAAAGGTTTCATATTTTGTGAAACTGCAATTTTATCCGTATTCTGAAGAAGAAAAAAGTGAATACGGCTACCGAAAAGGGATTAAAACAAATATTAACAAATTTAAAAATCGGCAGCCGCTTTTCCGTGCAGCGGCGGACGATTTGGGTTCTACAACGATTGGTCCTGCAACGACATTTTTAATGCGATTTAATTTTCAAAGGTTTTTGGTGTTTTACCATTCAAAATTTTTCCTTTTAGCTTGATATTTTGTTTCTATAAATGGAAAATAATCAAAAGAGGCAAAACTGTGACCTGTATTCAGTGGATTTGACCGCGGGCTGGTCCCGCGCGCCCAGTTGGACAAGGGTTCAAAGCGATTATACCCAAAAACGAATGTTTGCTTCTTAAAACGGCAAAAACGCATTTCCTTCGGTAAAAATAGCCCTTTAAATGAACTCTTAGGAAGTTTATGGAAATGCCCGATACAAAATTGCAAAAATAACTCAAATTTTGACAATTTTGTGTAAAATTTAGAAAAATGGCATGAAAGCACGAAGAAACATCGAGAAAGATAGTTTTGAAACGTGGTTTTGTCAGATAAAGAGAGCGCGAGCGCCGAAAAAGAATTGCGTTCAATCAACTTCACAAACATTGAAAGCAAACACGAAACCATCGCGCGGTGATCCATAAAAGAGGGCGGATGTGTAAGACAATCCACACTAGAGATTTGACATGTGTTTACATATGGAAATTGTTCTTTTTTTTAATAGGTAAATTTCTATCACGCAAGTTTTTAGTCCTGTTGCGTCAGTTGGGACAGCGATGGCATTGCGGCTCTATCGTTCGATGGCATCACTCTTTCTAGCTGTCGGCAAATTGGAATCTTGCCAAAAAAAAAGACCTAATTGCAGCATGCATGCGATACTCAGGCGAGAGAGCATGCAATTAGCACAGACGCAGAGAAAAGATAGCTTTTTTATTTAAATGGCAGATGCAGCCCTACCACAGCAGCCACTTCTAGTTAAGACGTTTACAATTTTAGCTAAGTGTGGCATGGGGGGCATGTTCTGATGTCAGTAGCCGTTCTGATGTCAGTAGGGTCCTCTAGACTGACGGCCGTAGGTCACATATACAGCGATGTAGCTCGCAGTCTTTTAAAATACATCGCATTTTTCAAGGATCATAGGATGATCTCATGTAGTGTTCAGTTTATCCCAAACAGGTAGAAGGTCTTTTCAAGACATAATGGCCAAATTGCACATTCAATTGAGGTAAGTAAGTAGGAGGGTGACGGAAACTGAGTAGCTAGGGCGGAAGCATTTGAGGTTGAGCCGGCGTGTTCCGAAAAAATTAAGCGGGTTAAGCGCCGAACGCCACAGGTGAACAAACGCCGCGGAATCCTATGGAAAAGTAAATTTTGAGAGCATTTCGAAGTTTCAAAGATTTTTTTTTGTATCGGGAAAACTTTTTTCCTACTTTATGCAGAAGATCGCTAAAGACAGAGACAGAGATAGAGACAGAGACAGAGACAGAGACTCACCGGGAAAGGTATAGGATCACATGTTCCAGACATGTAGAGCACAAAGGTTTCAGAGCATAAAGATGTCCATGGTTTCAGAGCACGAAGGGATGACCATGGAGACAGCACGTTGAAGTCCATCCTCAGAAGGTGATAAATCGCTATGACCTGCAAAATATAAGATCAAAGTGTGATAATCAGTTAAAAAGGTGAATTCCCCTTATCATCACATTGCTCCTTTGGCCCAGGCTTACAAGGAGAACCGAATTATGACCCTAAGGCCTTAATAAGAAGGTATCCCTGCGGGATGGTGACTCCAATCGGTGGGCAGGGTTCGAATTCATCTGTATTGCCAGTGCCATACGTGGACCCGACACACCGACGGAAAGAGTTTCCTCTACAAAAGTCACAGATCCCATTACCTCCGGGGGCACGGTATGGCCTCCCCCGGTTTATGAAAGCTCGTGCGTGCAACGAGCCCACCCGAGCCTTTGGAACGAATGTGAGACAGAGGAAACGACCTGGGAGAGAAGGGGGAGGAGGGAAGACTTCGGAGGAGAGGAAACACGACCGGCCAGCTGTAGGGAAGAGAGTGGAATGAGTGAAGGAAGAATGAACGGGGAAGGATTGGAAAGGAATGCTAATTGGTAGGCTAATGCGGGACTTCCAGAAGAATGCTAATTTAGCATAATGGCTTTGAAACAAAGTATACCACTGTCGAACAATAAGAAAAAAGTGCATATGTGTGTGTGTGTGTGTGTGTGTGTGTGTGTATGTATGTGTGTGTGTGTGTGTGTGTGTGTGTGTGTGTGTGTTTGTGTGTGTTTGTATGTATATGTGTGTGTGTGTGTTTGTGTGTGTTTGTATGTATGTGTGTGTGTGTGTGTGTGTATGTATGTGTGTGTGTTTGTGTGTGTGTGTGTGTGTTTGTATGTATGTGTGTGTGTGTGTGTCTGTTTCACGCCCATTTCCGTGTGGCGACCGACGGCTCTATCTGTCTCTGTCTCTCTACATGCCTCTGTTTCGGTCTCTCTATGTCTTTTTCTCCCACTTTCTCAGTCTCTCTCTCACCACCTCTGTTTATCTTTCTGTTTCTGTGTTTCTTTTCAATCTCTCTCTCTCTGTTTTTCCGTAGTCCAAAGGGCGTTGGTGAAGACGTCCCCGTGAGGGTAATACCCTTCCAAACACCCGGTGGAGTCTTCTGAGTCTGCTGTCTTAAACATGGTGCACGATTGCCGCTAAACTCCTCCTTGGGCAAATTCCAACGCAGCATAAATTGGTGTACACGATGGTCCTTCTGAATTTCAATAGTTTAACTTTAGGTGCGTCTACCTACAACTTGTGGTGCCATATTGGGCATACGTCGTCATTATTCGGTGAGCATACAATAGCTGGCAGCGCATCCATAACGCTGCCTTCCTTTGAAGCTAAACGGGCGATAACCTTAATGAGAAGAGATAAGGGCCAAGTTGAAATAACGAGAAGACGAAAATGCGAAAAAGGAAGACATACTGATGATTTTTTTTTTTAAATTTTTAAAATAACTGTGAAAATACGGCAAAAAAGGTTGGTGATGTTGTCGTTTGAATTGAAGGCGAACTTTCGTCTCAGCTGTTTTCGCTCTATTTTTCACGTGAAAGTAGATTTCTTTAGTAAACTTTTCACCTGTACCCAACGTTCCGTTACGCCTCGAAATATTTCGCAGTATTCCGCAATTGTGTTGCGCTGCACTCAAATTCGTTCTGCTGCTTGACTCTGTGTCACTTTTGGTACACTGCACTAAAGTTCCAAAATTTACAACACTTCTCCAAAAAGGAATTTTTTTATACAGCTCTTTTTCAACGTGTTCACCTATTTTATTTTTGTGCACCTATATTTTCAGAAGTACCGTGTTTTGTAACCTCTCGCTCGGAAAAATATGTTTAATGATGCTTCAATGAAGCCTATTTGTGATTCCCTGGAAATTAAAACTTTTTGCGTAACGGATGAAATTATACAACTTGCTGAATCAGTGTTTTGCACCAATATAAATTTGACACTGAATCTCCAGGATGAATATCCTGGTTTGAGAGAAGCCTTGACACTTCTTCAAAAGGTATTTAAAGTTTCTGGACATAGAATAAAATAAATATTTTTAGTCCCCCTTGCGAGGAAAAATAAGAATAATGAATTCTGGTGGAAGTTGGGAAAACTGTCCGGACGAAGATCTCTTCGAATTGGCAAAGGATCTAAGAATGGTGGATTTTTATTCCATGTCAACTGCAGCTCCATTTCGATGCTTTATTCGAGTGAGATTTAGATTTTATTTATTAATTTACAAACCCTTTCAGGATCTCTATAAATTTCCTGAATTGTGTTCACTAAAACGAATGTGTTTCAATCTAGGATTTGGCGTTTATAGTGAATTCTCTGGTGAAGAAATCGAAAATCTTTCATTTAAACTTCTTTATGAAGGCAAAGATGTTAATATAAATTATATTGATGTTTTCTACAAAGAAAATGAATGCGGAATGTTTTACGTAAGTGGTTTTTGAAGATAGTTTTGATATAATTTGGTCAATTTTAGCCGACACACGTTCGTAAGCTAGAAACTGGAAATAAGATGATTTTCTGTGTTGGAAACAACTCGGTAAGCAAGGTTTCGGATATACTGTTCCTCCGAAAAATATATGAATTAGGCTTACTTTCGGGATTTTTCTATCTGGGGTGGCTTCACCTTCAGAATATCTTTTTGCGGCCATCCTGAAGCTTGCGGCATCTTAATTCCCAATTTCTTTATTTTTCCTAAAATGGCAAAATTTGGGAGCAAATAAGGGTAGAAAATATTAGGAGAACGGGTCGACTCGTTGATATGGTTGATTATTGTGCAACTACAAATCAAAGCAATTCCATTTGTATTAAATTTTCAGAAAAATGAGCAAGAAGTTTTCATTATTGACCGAACAACCGGAATCATTGATGGCGTCGACTACGCAACAGACGGCATTAAAATGTTGGAAATTATTGTGTCAAAGGAGTTTTTGGAGGCTTCCGACGAGCGACAAATCGAGATTCTGAAAGAAGAAGGAGCCAAATACACATTTCGGTCACGACATTAAAACTTAAACTGTGTTTGTTATGAATGGGAGTTTGAATTGTTAATAGAGCAAAACTTATACTGTTACAAATTAAAGGTCGGACTTTTTTTTTTCAGCGACCACGGTATAAACTAGTATTTTACAAGACACGATTCAAAACATTCAAGTGAATTTGAATACCATTAGCAACATAGCACTGTAAAAGAGGGGTGATCAGTCAAATAAACGATCGCGCCGGGACCAAAATTACCTAGCTCTGAAGTGAACAAAAGCAAAGTTGAGAATGAAGGGAAGCGAGGTGTGCTACTTTGTTGAATGCCGTTTTACGTCATGCCCTTTAAAAAATTGACTGAGAAGAAGATGGAATAGGGGTTGATGCGGTTAACATCCTTGGAATATGCAGATGACATCTTGCTTTTTGCTAAGACGAGGAAGAAATGTCTCGAGTGCTAATCAAATTGATGGAGGGAGCAGCAGGAGTAGGCCTGAAAGTACACGTAGGTAAAACAGTCCTGCTCACATCATGCAGAACTACGAGCTAGCATTTTAAATTTTTTGAAGGAGCACGGTGCCTGGGTGGATGGATCAGTTTACCACTGCAAGGATCAGTTGAGCTTGAAAAGAGATTAGCATGTGAATGGAAGGCATGCTGCAAGTTTTCGGAATTGTTGAGAAACCGGAGTTTATCGAAAGTACTGATAAAGAAGTCATTCGATGCTTGTTCATCATGTCTACAGTGCTGTATGGAGCTGAGACTTGGGCATCGGACAAAGAGAGGTTTGCAAGTGTGCAGAGAAAGATGAAGCGACGAATGCTCGGTGTGACATGGGAAGACAGGTGGACCAATGAAAAAGTGAGAAACGCCACGGATGTGAAAGATGAAGGAAGTAATCCGTCGCAAGGCGGCTTGGGCAAACAAAGTGGGCAAAAACCACGACTACATGAATTCCGTACAACTACACGAGCAGAGGACGCCCGACTTCGCTGGCGAGACGAGCTGACGACAATCTTTAGACAAGGCTGGTGGTCAATCTCCCAAGGAGAATGGATTCAACGTCATTATCAGCATATGGTTCTTTGCTGATATCTCTATGACTACTGATAATAAATGTTATGTTATGTGAGAAAAAATCAGATAGATTTTTTGTAAATATTTCACGGGTGAAGCCTGAAATTAAGAAATGACGCATAAACGTGTCGAAACAGCACATTTTAGTGCCTTATCAGCAGTTCTTATCATTGCAGTTTGGGGAGTTTGCTCATATTTCAAGACCATTTTCTGTTGATGTGCTCAATATTTGCAAATGTTTTTTTTCTTCAGAAAAGTAACAGAATTAACAGTCATTTTATTTTTAGTTGAATATGAGCAACCTGCACTTTTACCTACAAAGCATTCCTTCTCATAATCTTTTGGACATTCTGAAAAAGGTTGGTTTTTAAGAAACAAGCTCGTCAGCTGAAATTTTTAAAGGTATCGGTGACGTAATCGATCGATAATGACGTCAAGCATCAATAATTCAATTATCGATCGATAAGTCAATGGCGAGTTCCCATTACCGGTTGATAATTGATTGAAACAAAGACTTTTCCAAAAAAGCTAATGATAATTAAATCACTAAGGACTCTAAATCGATATATCGATTACATTGTCGATCGATTGTAATGACGTCACCGGAACTATAATTTTATTAGCAACTATATTTCTATTTTTTCAATAAAATTTTTTCAGGTTGACAATGTTGTCCTGGTTCGGATGCGTCAGACTTGTTCATTTATGGATTTATTTGTTGAAGAAAATCGATTTTCTCTCTCTTTTCGAAAAACCAATCAATTAAAAATTGGTATTCAGAAGCACCACGACTGGGTATTGATTTTTCAATTTTCTGAAACTCTACATAATTTCAGGATGGCATAATTGTGAAAAAATACAAGAAAAATTCCACCCTAGGATCTTTTTCGTATTATTTTCCTGCCAGAAAAGTGAACCAAAGGCTGAGTGCCATTTCAATTCGCACAATTCACGTGGTTGGAATTTTTTAAAAATAAAAGTGTAAAACATAGTTAATTTAGCATCTTTCCTGCGAAACTAAAAGCAACAAGGACTTACGTAAATTGTTGTATTTCCTAAATCTTGTTTGCGACGATTTGGAAATTGAAACATTCTGTGAAACTAAAGAAATTTTGGAAATAGCTGAAGATTTTCAATGGAAAAATATTAAATTCACTTTGCATGAAAGAAGGAATAACATCAGGACAGAATATTCTTCAAAACTCAGAGAAACGTTGACCATTTTTCAAAAGGTAAGAATTCTCAAATAATCAAGATTATGATCAATATTCGAAAATTTTATTGCTAATATATACGAACATTCATTGCTAATATTTATTTTGAAAAGACTTTTTTCTTTAGAGAAATTGCGAATTCCAGATCCGTTAGAAATTCAATTTTTTGCTGTGTTACGTACTCTATTTGAAGTCACACGGCAACTTTTGAAAAACGTGTTCTGAACTGTTTTTCATGACTGATAATATTTAATTTTTTGTAATTTACATTGTTAAAAAACAACAAACTTTTTTTTAAATTTTTGAACATATTTTAGAAAACCGTCCAAAGGGGAATACCGTATTTGAAACATCGCCGTGTGGTTCATTTTTTTTCTGCAGGGAAAACTGAAAATGGCAATGCCTAAAAAATTTGAAAATTCCCGCTCAATGAAGAGATATAGCAATGGAGCGCGGAAAGTGTTATGGTTACTGTAGGGGGCGAAAGATATATGTTATTATTATGTGAAAAAGCGAATCGCAATAATGTTTGTGCAGCTTTAAATTGAATTATCGAAAATCGAACAAGAAATCACTTTCAAAATACATTATTTTAAATTGACAGCTATTTTGTCAGAAACAAACACATAATCAAACCACCTCAGCCTTCACCGAATTATATGTCTCCCGTTTAAGTATTGAATGATCTACAAAAAATCTCTTCTTTTGAAATATATTTTTTTGTAGAATGGCAGCATTGCATCCTGTTGCCCTTCTCACATTTTTTAAAGGAAGAGATTTTATAGAAAGAAAATTGTGTCAATAATAGAATGCGAAACTTCCACGATTTTCGACATATTTCAAATTTTTCTTAGACATATTTAAACAAAAACAAAAAAAAACGTCAAGCATATCACAGCACATATGTCAGGAATTGGAACATTTATATAACACAAGTTTCCTGGATGCACGAATATAACTCCAGTTGGGTCGAAACAGAAAGAGCACATAGAATCAGCAACAAAAACAAAAAAAAATTTAGCTTGTTCAAAAATTAGAATATATACCGGCAAATTTGATAACTTCGGAAAAAGGCTGAGGTGGTTTGGTTATGTGTTTGTTTCTGACAAAATAGCTGTCAATTTAAAAGAATGTAATTTGAAAGTGATTTCTTGTTCGATTTTCAAGAATTCAATTTAAAGCTGCACAAACATTTTGTTCTCTTTTTATCCATCCTTTGCCCAAACCACCCCTTCTATTGCGATTCGCTTTTTCACATAATAATTGTTCTCTTTTTATCAGTATTCTTTGAATACTTTGTCTACACTCGTCGCCCAGCGAGCTTTCCTAGGCGGCAGCGAGAAACAAGCGGCTTTTTGTCTGCGTCTCCGCGACTTGCGCACTATTTCGCGCGTCAGATGTGCAGGTGATCGAAACTTTAGGAAAGGTCCATGGGCGAGGAGTATACACCCATTTTACTAACGCCTGCCAATAACAAGAACCACCAAATGCCCTGATTGTCAACGTCTGGCCGTCCTTCATTCAATTCGGCCGACGGCCGTATTGAATGAAGGATGCTAAACCGCCGCAGGTCGCCTTGTTAATCGGCCGAAGGCCTTGTCGTTCAGCGGCCGCAGGCCGTCATGATCAACTGCCGTAGGCTGTTTTGATCGGCCGAAGGCCTTGTCGTTCAGCGGCCGCAGGCCGAATTTTTCATCGGCCGAAGGCCGTGTCGTTCAGCGGCCTTTATCGGTCGAGCACCGTGTTATTAAGGGGCTTAAAAACGCTAATTTCCAAAAACAAAAATTCCATCCTTAATTGCTAATATATCCATAATAATTATTAAACAAAACAAAAAGGTACGTATCCGGAACCGAACTCGACAACGTTTGCATACAAGTCCGCACTGTACACCGCTAGGCCACACGGGTAACAGTAATTGGGATACGCGGCGCCGTTTTGAGAGCATGCTGCATACCTGCAAGCACATTCAAACATGACGTCATTTTACCGGCAATGGGTAATGAATGTTTTTGTCTGAGTACTTCTTCTAGACTGAATTTCTGCGTTCTTTCCACTGGTCAAATGTGTTTCCGGATTTGTTTCACGGTTTCGACCGTGGCGGCATAAAGCAAGGTTTTTCACCCACATTTTAGGGTGGGGTAAGAAAACCAGTGAGCGAAACCGGCTCAAAGTTTACGCCCACCGAACTGCAACGGGTTCCGACCTGTATCCAAAAATTTAGCTCAATAGCTCAAGCCGTTCGCACGTTCTGCGACAGTATTGGACATACGGGAGACATCGACACTTTTTGGGCCCCGCAGCAGAATAGACCATTTGGTACATACTAAAATTTTCTATTTCTTAAAACAGTTTCTGGGGCAGTTTTTGATGCTGAAAACGATGCTTTTGTTAGATTTCAAAAATATCGATTTTGAAAGAAGATATCGGCCATCATGGAAAAAATTTTTAATATCATTATTTTTGAAAAATTAAAAAAATTAAAATATTTTTGTTTTTATAGATGATTTTCAGTCGCCTTTGCATCAACAATTCTCCATAAACTACAAAGCTTGGGAAAGAATTGTGGATGAAAATCTCTTTGGTTTGGTCAAAGATTTCAAGATTTTCGAAATCGACGGTTACAATATTAACCCACTATTTTGCAACTTTATACAGGTTTGTTTTAATAATTTTATAACGCTTTACAAAATTCAGGATCTGTTTAACTCGAACGGAGACTTTTCGCTCAAGAGAGTGTGTTTTCGTAAAATGCGTTGGGAGCCTCCCGTACATCCTATCTATCCTATTCGCTCGAAATCAGACCACCTTTCCTTCAAAACGCTTTATAAAGCAAATGTTCAAGGTGGAGAAAGAGTGTTTTATCAGATAGAGAGGAACAGCCAAATTCGGGTAAGACAATTTTTTTGGTATTGAGAAAGTCAAGTTTCATTTGGAAATTCCCTTTTCTCAAAAACTTTTGTCTCGGATTAGGAACAAGAGACAAAAATGTCTAATTACTTTCTTAATTGCTTTGTGAATTAAAACAAAATTACAGAATATTAAAAGTACCTAGCGTTTTGTTTTATTTTTGCATTTTAAACTATTTCATTCAATAGGATCCGTGTTCACGCTTCTGAAACATTTCGCTAAACAAAAACAAAGAAAAACATTTATTGGCGATCCTTTTTCTTTTTTTAAACCGATTTAATCGAATTTTGATTGCCGCCATATTTGAAATTTTTAATAAAATGAATGAATGGGTAAAAAAAGGTTTCGGAGAAAAAAATTGCCCTACTAAACCGCAGTTTTCTTCTTTGAGACATCTATATTTTGCGATTTTCAGCCTACTCTGGTCCGAAAATTAGAACTCGGACATAAATTGGTATTCTGTATTGAAAATTCTCAGGTAAAGTTCATTTGCAAAATTCTAACATTTTTAAAATGTATTTTAAGATGCACGAAATTTTAATCTTCGGTAGAAACATCGAAATTGCCGATGCTTCCGTTTGCGAAGCTGATGGAATGAAAGTGTTGGAAATTTTTTCAACAAAGGAGTTTTTGGAGGCTTCCGACGAACGACAAATCGAGATTCTGAAGGACACCTTCGGAAGGCCATGAATTTCGAGAATCGTTTTAATGAAGACAAGTTACTTAGACAATTTTTTTCTTCTCTTTTATTTTGTATTGGATGAAAACGTAACTTTTGCGTTGTGTACCCCAAAAGTGGCTAAAAATTAACATTTCGAATTCGAAAATTGTATGACTTCTGACTGAAATTTTTTGAAAACTTTATTATCCTCCGATTTTTAAAGTATTAAAATAAAAGTAGTGCAATAATACTTGTTTTGTAAAAGACTAGTTTGCAGTTTCCCGTTTTTGAAAGTTTTCTAGAACAAAACAAAAACAGGCCAAAAAAAGCACATTTTTCAGTTTTTGTCTGAAAAATGTTTCCCTGTTGAATTTGGCGGTTTTCACGACTGAGTATCGCCTAACGTAATATCGACTTTGAAGGGTAAAAACTTTTAAAAAAAAAAGCAGTCGCATGGGTCCGAGAAAAACGCGTAAACAAAGCGGAAATATTTTCCCGCTTTCATTCAAAGCGATATTATTTCATTTCTCACTCCGTTGTTTTAACCTGTTTTTCGCATTTTGTTTTATTATAAAGTATAATATATTTTACAAATTTGATATTTCAACTTTTTAGATGAAAATTACTCAAAACAGAACTAAACCTTCTCTAAAGGAAAAATTCGACTGGAGGATGAAGAGGTACATTACTCCAAAAAAGCCTTGTGTTGATTTGAAGACGTTGCCCTACCACATTCAGCTTGCTGTATTTAAAAAGGTTTTTAATTTTTTAAATCTAAATAAATTTACATTTCAGTTAACTTTTCAAAAATTTGCTCTTTTCGAGGAACTGAGTGAACACTCCTATTTGATGTGCAATAACCACCGATTCATGGATTTTCCATTTGAAACGCTGAGTCTTACTTTAACTGTGAGTTTTTCAAAAAGTCAAACGGCTAATTTGGGCCAAAATGACACTGTCTAAGTAGAAATTTTCCTTGTAAAAGTGAAAAACCAGTATAGAGGGGGGCGGGGGGCAGAGGAACAAGATGTGAGATTGTCAGAGCCTGGCATGGCAAAAAATGACGTCTTACTATGACATTCTTGGTTATTATGTCACTCAATGACGTCATTTAACAATTTGAGCCTTAAAGAACCTAAAACTGCAGTTTTAGGCACGGTAAAAGCGCACGATTACTTCCAGACCCATGCTCAATTTTGTGGACACGAACAACAATCGCCTAAGCTGTAACATATTAAAAGTTGGGCCGTTTGGTTGAGATTGAGCTGAGATACAGCCAAATATTACTTGCAATTTTTCTGGCGCGCGCCCGCTTCGAGACCCTAAGGTGGGTTTTAAACTATGAGCTAGCCTTACTTTGGGTACAACCATGTTCAAAGATGGGCCCGTTATGTTCAGGGAGAGCTGAGATATTAAGATTCGAATATACTTAGATACAAACACACACACGCACATACACATACACACACAAACACACATACACACGCGCGTACACACACGCACACACAGACACACACGCACACACAGACACACACGCACACGGGCCCACACACACACACAAACACATATACACAAGCGCGTACACACACGCACACACGCACGCGCATACACACATACATACACACCCACACACACACACACACACACACACACACACACACACACACCAACACACCAACACGTGAATTATGGCACGCAAAGCAATTTTGGGACAAAAAAGTTTTTATTTTTCGATTACATATGACCATTTTGTCTAATTCGCCCCTTATAAATTTAAAAAAATTTCTGGGACCGCAGGGTGCTCGGGACTGAGTTCGCATCTTGATTATAGCAGTAAATAATTTTCAGGACTACTCAAATTTACGGATGCAGCCTTCTTTCTCCACAGGGTACCCTTTTAAGAAGGTACCTCTTACACAGTGCGCACCTCAACTTTACTTTACCACCGGTTTTGTTTCTATTAATGGAGTAAGTTTGTTGTGATAAAAAGTTTACTTTGTTTTACCTCATTCGAAATTTCTGCGTTTTTCAGGAGCTCTCGCAAAATGTATACAGATTTATCTCGGAGAAAATCAGGAATATCAAAAATTTCACCTTTTCCCTTCCCGATGAATACAATTTCTACCTGGCAAACTTACTTGAGGTATAATTTCTGAGATGAATTGTATTTTTTTGGTTTTTTTTTTTTTTTTAAGCAAATTAAGCCTACAGAAATCACTATTCGTATTAAAAACGAAAATGACATGAATCCGTTTCCATATGACACGAGAGATGTTGACAAAGTAAGATTTAAACTTAAATTAATCTTTTTAATTATATTTTAAGGTAACAATTTTTATAAACGAGGGGGATATCTCAGCAAATACTTTACTTTCGATAGAGGCAAAAGAGGAAGTTTATCTTTCAAGCGAAAACATTTCGGCGGAATATATTATTCAGTATATAAAGGTAAATTATAACATTAATGACCCAATCCTTACTTTACCAAACTTTACATAACCTTGAAAGTTCCAAACTTTAAAATTTCAGATCATGATGGAAAAAGCAGCTCCAGTTTTAAAGAAAACTATTTTTCCGGAAAGCACAATTACAACACAACAGCTGACAGATGTATTGGAAGAACTGGGAGAAAATTGCAAACTGGAATCCCAGTGGCCGAAGGAAACCTGTTGGGCAATTAGAAGTGAAAAAGAAAAGGAACCGTTTTTAAGGTTGATCTTTGATGAATATTATGTTGTGTTGGATAAATATTAGTTTGAAAATATAGATGTTTCAATTCAATTAATCGTTTTTCTACACACACACACACACACACACACACACACACACACACACACACACACACACACACACACACACAGCGAGAGACAGAGAGATAGAGAGAGAGAGAGAGAGAGAGAGAGAGAGAGAGAGAGAGAGAGAGAGAGAGAAGAGATATCACTTCTACCACGTATTATCGTAGACGTAACGCGTAATCGGCGGAGTCGTAATCGTAATCTTCCCTTTCGTTCATTGCATCCTATCTCATAGCAGTATGCGGTTGTCCTTCATTTCCGTCTCCTAGAAACCACTCCAGCTCAATTCATTCTTTTGACTTTTGTTTCTATAGGATTTATTGTTTGTACATATTAACTTGCTGGATATCAGAGCATTGTATCTTTTCACATATTTAAAAATTTCTTTTTTTCAACGAAAACCGCCTTTGCGCCAATTACTCAAATTTGACATTTGAAAGCCAAATACGCAATCAGAGTTTAAAATACACTACGGCCCACATTTTTCGCCGCACGCGATTATTCAAATTTATTACGGTATCAACAGCTGATTCGCCTTTTGAATTTCATTTATCGCTCAAATTGAAGGTGTTTCTCCTTTGTTTTTGTTTTGAAATTCATTTATTATTCGTTTATTGCTAGTTTTCGTATATGAATTGCATAATTGTGATTTTCCAGCGCCACAATGTCAGAAGACGAGCCTGACAGTGGACATCCGACGCCTCGTGATCCAGACCATCCTGTAAGTTTATTTTCTTGTATTTTCGTATTTGTCTATTTAGACCACGCCTAGGCGCAAAGGAAGGCCTTCTACAGCAACGTCGACCCCGGTCAATCCCGGGAGCCAGCCCCGCCTTTCAATGCATTTCCGGTGAGTTTTTCACATTTTTGCGGGCAAAAAAACGGTGAAGTTTAGTTAAAACTGTTTAATGTGTTTAAATTGTTCATCTTAGATGGTTAAAACGCTGAAATTGGAGCGATAAAACAGTAAATACGGTAAAAACTTGCCCGGTTGGTGTTGGCCTTGGGCCCGACCTTTTTGGCGCAAATGTGAAGTTTTTTGAAAGTCTTGGTTTGGAAACACGAAAAACAACGTTTTCCTTGGAATTTTACACTTTTCGTTTCAGTTTCAAAATAATAATTTGTTATTCTTTATGTTTTAAAACAATTTATTAAAAATCTGTTCTTTTTTTGTTTTCGGTTCCCTTTTTTTGAATTTTAAAGCTAAAGTCGATCGAGATTATATAATTTGTTTAATGTGAACCGGTGAAAAATTACCGAAAAGGCATTAATGTTGAGAACTTTAAATTTTAAGTAGTTTTATTTCGCGCAACCAAGATACAACTTTAGCTTTTTGTGATAAAACGTGTAAGATTGGATACTCAGCTATGGGGGCTTAAGTGAATTTTTGACATTTTGGGGATTTTAGTAACCAAAAATTCACTTTCTATCCCTAGAACAGCTTTCTACCATCTTTTTGTGCTGTAATATCTATTTTCGGGGCAATTTTTGGACAACCAGCACCCCTGTTTTTTTTTATATAAAAAGTTTGTAACTACAGATTATGGACTAATTTTTCAAAAAAGGGAAATAGTGAAGCGTACGATTTTTTTTCAGCGGCCTCGACGACTCGCGGCTCTTCAACAACTCGCCCAGGTCCAGGCGGTCGACTTCCACCACGGACGGTAAGTTGTGCGATCGTCTGATAATTGGACCATAGGCGACCCAGTCAAAATCCGCGATTGCATCCGTCGCGAGAGGGAGGCACACGCGGCGACGAAGAGAGAGACGCAGAGGCTTCAGGAGACGCTGCAACACGATCAGAGCGAGATACAACAGGTAAGGGGGGCTGATTTACTATATTTATGGGGCTTCTATAGTCTTTATTAAATGTATTGGTTTCTTTTCAGCTCAAAACAGTCTATGAGGATCTGGAGGTGGAGAAACGAGATCTGGAGGACAAATTGAACTCGACGATGGCGGTGAAGGAGGTTTTGGAGCAGGAAGTAGAGGAGAGCAAGAAGAGAGTGACGACCGTGGAGTTCAACCTCGACGAGAGGAATATCGACCTCGAGGTAAGGAGTTGGCTGTGAAATGGGCTTTATGTTAAGCATATCTTGTGAAAATGTCTGCCGTAATTCGTACCAGCTGGTTGGCAATTGTAACCAAATTTCCTTATTTATGGCCGCTATCGCTATGTCACATACGTAGCGACGAAACATTGAGCCAAAAATCTGCGTATAATTATGGTTCTGACACGAAAAGCTCCAGAATTCAGTGTTTGACTTTCAAAAGTTAACATTCCAATATGTGTTTTCGAATTTATTTGGCTGAATTGTGGGCCTTCTCGTGTCAAAACATCCAAATCGCACATTGTCAAGCTACGCCATGAGCGGCGGTAGGGGCAATTTTAAGTTTTGGGCAAATTTGTTAAAGAAGATGCCCATCGCACATTTTCGAATATTTTAATAATTGAGGGGCTGTCGAAATGGTCCCCCGCGGTCGGTTTCCCAGGTGAAAAAAGCTGAAAATGTCCCACAAATGGGAAGCTCAATACGGTGCGCCCCCCACTTTTCCCGGAGCCATGAGTCGTACCGTGGTTTTCAACTTTTTTTTTTTTTATAAAGGAAGGATGCGTGCATAATTCTCACGGCCGGGCCGGACAGACTTAAAAAAATCCTCGGCCCGGCCCGAGCCGAAACAAGCCGAAGCGCCCTTCTAGTGGGACCTTTAGGTGCGTCAACGGTCATATTGACGTCAAAGTGTGTTCCAGTGACACCCGGCTGACACGAAAAAACTACCACCCACGAAATGTGGTTGGGTAATACTTTCGAATGGCTATATGACAGTAAATCTTAATGAAAATCCAGCAAACGTTCGCATCCCAAATCGCGAAGCCTCGAAAAGTGGCCTGAGGCTGCCATAATTTGGATTTTTGGTTTGGAAAATTGGTTTAAATACGGGTATCTGGTCTCCAGAGCAGAATAGCTCGATACGTCTGTAGTTGGATTCTATTGTACCTCTCTACCTTTTGTTTTTTATTCTTTCGAAGGAGAGAAATTCTCTTATCGACTGATTTTTTTATGGAACCCTCTCTTCATATTAAAAGCTTGGAATCACACGATATGGCGAGTGTCTTAAAGACATATTCAACTAGCAAAAAAGTTAGTCACTTCACTTTTCAGGCTGCCAGAAGGACCATCGACGCCAAGGAAGAGCTCCTCCGTGCCAAGGAACAGGAACTTGCCGAAGCGGCACGGCTGAAATCCGACCTCGAGCAGGTGATTTTTTAACCTTTTCCCTTCTAAAACTAGTTGCATTTCCAGCAAATGGCTGAACTGCGCACCCTGGTGGAGAGCAAGGAACAGACCATCGAAGGTCTTCGCTCCGACCTACTCCGCACCAAGGACAACGAGACGAAGCAGCAGAACCACGTGGAGGCGCTTCAGAAGCAAGTGAACCACATGCAGGCGGTTGGTTTTAGCTTCAGTAAACTTATATGGATTGGTTATTTAGCGATGGTTGGAGGACAACGAACAGCGGGAGAAGAAGAGGAAAGAGGAGGAGGAGAAGTGGGAGGAAGAGAGGCAGAGGCTTCAGGAGCAGATAGAACAGGGACAGGAGGTAGACACTTTTCGTTTTATTACCGAGTCGAGTTCGCCAAAGGCTACACCAGGGGAATTTTTTTTTAAAGTATTAGGTCTAATTACAAGCCGAAAAGTGTTTTTTCTTTCTCAAACTTTTATTACAAAGGGAGGGTGCGTTAAGGATCATAATGGCGTCATTTCACTCCCTATTGACAGCCGGCTGGGACGAAATATGGCAGGCCTCCCACGAAGTACTACATTTATTACAAAGGGGGGTGGGGGGGGGGGGGGTGCGTTCAGGTTTTAGCGCAAACTTTTAGCCTATGAATGGACGTGAACCCCTCAACCGAAAGTCATAGTCCATGTTTTTCTATGATCAGGGATGTTGTATTTACATAATCAAACTCTGCGACATGCCTCCGAAAAGCCGTCGTAGCTCCTTTTGGGGCAACTTTTTCTTAACGATTTCGTCGAAAATATTTTTTAAACTCTCTTTCATTGAAGAAGGGCTGCCACAAATTTTACCCTGCGCTTAATAGTGGCAGAAAGGGCGAAAACAAAAATAGTTTTTTTCGTACCAGCTGACTGGCACAAGTAGGTTTGTTGACCAGAAGCAATAAAAACCAAAAAATGTCTTTTCAGTAAAGTCAAGTCTTTTTTTTTACCAGTTAATTGCAGAGTAAGTAGTTGTGCAATAATTTATGCTAACTCAGTTTTTTGAACCCTGGTAAAATTGGTTTTAAAGTTTTTTAAGCCTAAACTAAGATATACTTTACTTTTCAGCGCCTCTCCGGAGAACACCAACGGTCGTCTGACCTCCAGGAGAAGCACTCGGCCGAGATCCATGGCATGAAGCAAGAAATGGAGGCAAAGACGCAGGTAATTCGTTTTACTCGTTTGGTAATGACCCTTGTTTCATTTAAATCATTTCCCCCACACCAAACGATCTTTTCAGGAGTGGGCGGAGGAGAAGGACTCCCTGGAGAGTCGTCTGCGCGAAGAGAGGGAGAAGGATCTGGCCAATGGCGAGGACCTCGCACGGGAGAAGAACGAACTGAAGGAGGTGCGGGCAATTTTGCCTATTATTGGGCTATATTTCCGTTTTTGTAGTTAAAATTTCATTTTCAGAGCCTCGGGAAGGCGGAAAAGGCGAGGGCGAAGCTGGAGTCTCAACTGACGAAGGCACGAGACGACATCGGCCGTCTCAACAAGGTATACACTTATTTCTCCTTTGAAATCCCTCTCTTTTTTGTTATGCTTAGCATTCTTTTTCTAGAAAATATCGACCGCCGAAGCCGATCTGGCCATTTCCAAGCAGCAATTCGTTCAGAAGGAGGCGCTGCTGGCTGAGAGCAAGCAGGAGATCAAGACGAAGGAGGCGGTTGGTTTATTTGAAGAATTGAGTTATTTTGATTTTCAGCAGGCGGCCACTGAGCGACGAGAGTTGGAGGACAAGTTGAGGGCTCAGATCGAAGAACTCGAGGGGAGGAAACTCGCCATGGAGGCCGATCTCAGGGAACTGCGAGAGGTTTGTTTTGACACGCTTTTCGGAAGGTATTTCGCCATATAGAATTCTCAGCATGGCAGAAAGTTTGTGCTATTACTTAAAGGCCCCATTTTGCAATAAAGGTGGTAGGTAGTTCGTGTGTGTGTTCTACCGTTTTTCGTACCAGCCGGGTGTCAGTAGGGGCTAGAAGGATGTCATTATGATCCTCAAAGCTTTATAATAAAAGTCTGAAAAAGCAGGGTAAGGCCCATGGCTGCCCGACAGGTAGCTTGCGCTTGTCGGGGATAGTGCACTTGGAGATTTGACTGTGCAACTTTCTGATTTGTGAGCGAGGGTTCGCATGAAGGTCGATGTGTACTAACTAGCTCATTCACATCGGAAGGTTTTCTATTAGAAAAGCATTGATTAATTCTGGATGACTCTGCTGGCAGAAAATATCGCATAGATCCTTGGAAATATTGACGTTTCTAGAAAAAAAACCCCACGTGAATCAAACGGAAAGGATATCAAGGCGATTGTGCAAAATTTGTGCGCAACGGCGTCCCGGAATCAGCTTACCCCAGAGTAATGCGGGTAGAGCCCAGAAAATGCAGAAGCTAAGGTGGATAAGCACTTTTTTCTTGGTAGAATCAACTATAAGGACATAAAGATAAAGGGGCGCCATCTCTTTTTAGCCCCCGAAAGTTAATTGTGAGTTAGGCTCGGAGCGACCCCCTCTACCGAATCTAAGGGTGCTTGTTCATCTATGCTGACCCTGTATGGACGCACATATCATCCAGATTCGGACATGAGTGATCTTTAAAAAAAATACCTGACCAAAACTTGGAGAGGGTTTTGTGGTAATGCAGGGACACTCTTTGCGGGACTTACGAAGGGAATCGAGTACCAATCCCCGTTTCCAAAGTGCTTAGACAATTCAGGCGTTGCCTCGGATTTTGGACAATTTTAACTTGGTCATTTCAGCGACTCTCCGAAGATCAGACTCAGTCAGCCGCTCTCCGGGAGGAGCAGTCTGCCGAGATCCTCCGTCTTCAGCAAGAACTGGAGTCAAAGGAGCAGGTAAATTTGTTTCTTTTTATTTAACTATATACTTTGTTTCAGGAGCTGGCCAGGGAAAGCCGTCTGCGCGAAGAGATGGAGAAAGGTCTGGTCAGTGGTAAGGAGGACCTCTTAAGGGAGAAGAACGAACTAAAGGAGGTAGGATTTTTTTCCTTTTTGGGGGGTTTCGGCTATTTGTGAAGCTATTTTTTTATTTTCAGAGCTTCGAAGTGGCACAAACGGCGAGGGAGAAGCTGGAATCCGACCTGGCCAAGGCACAGGAGGACATCGGCAGTCTCACTCAGGTAGTACCCATTTTCTCATAACATGTTTCAATTTTCGGCTGTTTTTATCCAAATGTTTTCAGAAAATCTCGACAGTTGAGTCTGAATTACTCGACACCAAGCGACAGCTGGCTGAGAGCAAGGACGAGATCAAGGCGAAGGAGTCGGTTAGTTTATTATGAGAATTGAGAGTTATTTGTTTTTTAACAGGAGGCCGTTGTGAAGGGAGAGTTGGAGGACGACTTGAGGGCCCAGATCGGGAAACTCGTGGAGGAGAAGCTCGCCATGGAGGCCGATCTCATCGGATTACAAGAGGTTTGTTTGTTTGTTTTCAATGATTTATAGGGGTTGCAAAAAGTTCCACATTTGTGCATTTGCACCCCTTTTTCATGATTTTTTTGTGGTTTAACGTAATTCGTACCAGTCGGGTGTCAATAACATCCGATTAGAAGATTGGACGCGCCCTCGCTTTCCGAATCTTAGGCTGAAAGGAGCCCGTACTCTGGGAGGCTCTTGTAACTGGCGCATTGCTGGACAGCTAGCGTTTGGAGGCTCTATGCGTAAGCCCCCCAAATGATGCCTCGGAGGCAAAGTAAGCCCCCTTTACTTTTTGTGTTAATTCTCAATCAAACGCCGAAATACGTAGGTACCACAAGCACTTCATATCCACCTATGAACTGGCGTACCCACTATTAACTAGCTTAAAATTGGGTTACCAACTTTGGGGGTGTTAGGGGAGTTGTAACCTGTTTAAGCACATGTAGCAGGAAATTCGTAGCGTTTAACACCCTTAAACTGGGGAAAGTCTTTCCAAAGCTTTACTACAAAGGCGGGTTGAACCTACGGAAATTATAATAACGTGATATTGGGCCCTATTGACATCCGGCTGGCATGAAACGTTGTAAACCGCCCAAGAAGTACATGATTAATTACTAAAAGCGGTTGTGTACACAAGATAGCGAAACGCAAACATGCGGCCCATGACTGATTTTAAAACTTGATTTAACGTTTTGGATTTTTATTAATCTCCCAGTTTGTTGTTCGAAGCTATATAATTTTGTTATATGCTGCTCACGGTTGCTTACAAATTACAAGTCAGTTTTAGCGCTTTGTTTAAAACCATCCGGTACTGATAGTTTAATGCATACTGACACCCAACTGGCAGGAAATTAGGAGACCAGCCCATGTGCGGGGTGATGTTCATACTCACGGCGTGCCCAAGGCGGGGGAGTCAGCCGCTGACCGCGACGCGTCCGAATGAGAAAAAATAATGACTAAACATTTATATAAATCGGGTAGACGGATTCAGTTAGATGCGCATGAACTCCAAAAGTCATTTCCCGGGGCGAAAGTTGGCTCAGCGCCAACCTCGCCGATCAAAGGGCGCCGCCGCAACCTCCTGTACGTGGGTCCGCCGTGTACTCCAAGCTGCGGGAGCATCAGCTATATTTAGGCTGATAAAAGCTTTATTCAGGGCGTCCATTTCTTAATAAATTCCATACTTCGTGAATGGTCTGCCGTGTTTCGGGCCAGCCGGGTGTCAGTAAGGCTAAAATGTTTCTGTGACCTTTGACACAGCTTCAGCTTTGTAATGTAACTTTGAAAAGAAGATGTTCGGAGGCGTGACGTTTATTGTGTTCTGAAAAAAAGTAATAATTCCGTTTCAGAAACACGATGAGGACCTGGACGCGAAGGCTTCGTTGGAGACGGCGGTGAGGGAGGCCTGGGAGAAGGCGAGGACTGAGGCGGAGAGGGCCTCTCACGCCCTTATGGACCTAGACGCTAGGGAGAGATATGTGCAGGAGAAGGAGGAGGAGCTGAGGAACACCCGCGAGCACCTGGATCAGCTGCAGACGGTGAGCTCTCTCTCTCTATCTCTCTCTCTCTCTCTCTCTCTCTATCTCTCTAAAGAAAACTTCTAGGAGCGTGAGGAGCTGTCCACAGAAAGAGCCGACCTGTACAAGAAGCTCAGCGCCATCAGCAAGGACGGAGTCAAGCTCCAGGACAAGCTGGACGCCCAGGTGGAGAATAACGGGGCTCAGGCCGCCCAGGTTGGTTTTTCGAACCGGGATTCTTAAATGACGGGCCGGGCCGAAGATTTTTTCGGGCGGCCCGGCCCGTTTATGAAAATAAAATTTTTAATTTTTGTATAATTCGGTACAATAATTTTTTAAACTGTTTTCATTTACTTAATAGTGTTTGTTACTAACATATAAGTGTTATTAGTCGTACGAAAACCGTTCACCGTCCGGGATCGAACCCTGGTCGTTTGGGTGGCAGGCTGACTTTCTGGTCCAAGGAAAATGGGGCTCATTTAATGGGCCGGACCGACCAGAATTTTCGAAATGGCACGTGGTAACTCCGTTTAGAACTATATCCTCCCATTTTATAAAACCTGTTTTATTTTTTTATAAAATGCGGTTTTCAACTAATCTCTTTGTTGGGCCCGAAATGCGCCTTTTTTGCCCTTAAATGCTTCCATTTTCCCCTATTCAACTCCTTTTTTCCAGATCACTCAGCTTACGACCGAGTTGGAGCAATGCGCCGCGGAGAGAGATCGACTGAGTGAAGAGGCCGAGACACACCAGAAGGAGAAGGAAGACATGGAGGAGAGGGCGATGAAGATGGAGGAGACGGAGAGGAAGTGGACGCACCTGATCGAGGAGCACAGAAGGCTGAAGCAGGAGTTGGAAGAGGCACAGGAGCAGCTACAGAAGACTGAAGCTGCCCTGGCGCAGGCTGGAAAGGACCAGGCCACCCTTCAGAAGCAGCTGGCCGATGAGGAGAGAAGAGCGAAGGTAAGATTTGTTCGAGCTTGAAAAAGGGATTTTTTCAGGAATACAAGGCGATGAGCGACGGCTTTGCGGCCAAGCAGATCGAAGACAGCGCCCTCATCGACCAGTTGCGGAACAAGACGACCTCCGTCCAGAGGTTGGTTTTGAGCCGAGCCTACTACACTCGTCGGGCACGTCGATCCTTCCACCCAGTTGTCAATAAGGGATGTGGCCAAACGGAAATCAGAGGCGTTCGTTAAAAAAAAGCTGATGTTTTTTCTTTATCACACTCTAACGTACGCCTGCTAAACAGAGACGCAAATCGCATCGTAGTTAACTTGGCGTCAAAAACAAGAATGTAAATCTAGCTCACTGGGTGTCAATAATGTCATGCCCTAAAAATGTTACTGACATTTTTGATTTGGCCCTAAATCTTGGGTGGGTCTGTATACGATCGTAACCACTTTTAACTTTACGAGATTTAAAACGTAGTCCCCAATTGGAAAATTTGAACCAGATGTTGCAGAGTAGCCAACCTCCATAAAATAGATTTTCTTAGTGTTTGATGTACCCACTATTACTTTTTCGGCCTAAAATTTGGGTAACCGGCTCCATACTTGGGCAACACACCGCGGGTGTCAGTTTAATGATAGCCCCTACTATTACAAAAAATTTCAAAAATTTGTGACGGACCCCGTTGTTCAACAAAATTTGCCGAAAACTTAAATTTTCAACGGTCGTACCGCCGCTTATTGTGGAGCTTAACAATGTATGACCGGCTCCCGCCATGGAAATACCAAACTTTAAAACTTTATCCGGGTGTCAATAATGAGAAGCTTATTTTATGCCGTTTAGTGCCAGCTGCTAGGCATAAGTACTTTCCAACAAATGAATGTAAAGGTGGCTGTTTAATTTTGCAACTTGGCCTGTGGCGACATCTGTTGGGAACCATAACTGTAACGTATAGAGGGGATTTTAAAAAAAGTATGATGCCGCGAGAGGATGAAGGAGCGAGAGGATTTAGAGGAAAACAACAAGAATCGCCCTTTTACAAGCCCCCCACAAAAAATATCCCGCGAACCTTTAAGTTAACGTATCTTTTCAGGAAATTCGAGAAGAACGAGGAGAAGATCCTTTCGTCCAAGTCGGAGCTGGACACGGCCCAGAAAAAGGTTCTCCAGATCGGTGAACAGCTGAAACTGGTTGGTTTTCTCCTTCTTTTATATTAAAATTTTTTTCTAAGGCAAGTGAGAAGGCCTCCCGCCATGACGAGCTGGAAAAGCTGAACCGGCAGTTGACGGCGGAGGTGGACTACTTGAGAGGAGAGATGAAGACGAGGCCGTCGGCGACTGAGACCCAGGCTTTGAAGGAGCACGTGGAGATGCAGGAGAGGGAAGTGAGGGTCCGTGCGGCAAGGGAGGGAGAACTGGAGGAGGAATTGGTGGGTTCTGGAGAGTGGTTTTGGAGATAAATTGGATTACAGAGACGGCTGAGGCAGGAGGAGGACCGGCTGAACGGGCTGGAGGACGAAGTGAGGCAGAAGGAGGAGGAGATTGAGGCGCAGAAGAAGGAACTGGTAAGTCTCTCTCTCTCTCTCTCTCTCTCTCTCTCTCTCTCTCTCTCGACACCCGGTTGTCACCAATTTACAACAGTTATCCTACCAATTGGGTGCCCTTAAGGCTAGAACACGGCCCCCTTAAAGTCGGGTGTCAATAAGAACCCCAGGGCTGGAAAAGGCCGGGCCGGCCCTCTCCTTAAAAATGGGCCCGGCGGCCATACTTGGTCAACCTACTGCCGGGGGTTGATTTTGCGACAGCCCCCTCTAATAGAAAAAACTTTTTAAAATTTGCGGCGCGACCTCTCTCTTTACAAAAATTGGGTAAAAGTCAATGTGCGATACCCCCACCGCCGCGGCTCGCGGGGGTTGGCCAAGTATGGACCCGGGCCGGCGCTCAAATTTACCAGCCCTGAAGAACCCCATTAAACTATTAATTTTACTAGTCGGCTCTCATTATTTGTCTAGTTGAAACCGGTTGTCAATAAGAGAATTTTTTTTTAAATGACTTGCAGCTGGCACTAAGAACTAAAGGACAAATTTTGAACCTGCCAGCCGAGTGTGAAAATGGCATGCAACTTTTCTACCCGCTAGGTGTCAGTAACAGCCATGACTCTCGTGAATTCGGAATTTCTGAAGAAAAAAGAGATTTCCGTTTGATAGTTGGTCCGGGCCATTTGTTAAAAGCAAATCACCATTTGCTGTATGAAATCAATACTTTTGGCTTGACACGCCATTAGCATCCAGATTTTTCTGTAATCAAAAGCGTTTTCCTCTGAACCGGGCTAGTACAATTTCCTGCATTTAACCTTGCATCCGGGTGTGAAATCCGTTGATTCTGCCAGCCGGTTGTCACTGAATCAATTTTTAACCGGAAACACTTTATTCTGTTTATTTTCCAGGCCTCCATGAAGACCGAACTTGAGCAGTGCGGGCAGCGGCTCGTCGAAGAACAGCAACGGAGTGCGGCTCTGGCAGAGGAGTTCCGCAGCTATCACGACACCAAGGCGGCCGAAGCCGAGCACATGGCGGCCCGCGCCTACCGATTGGAGCAGGAAAATCAGATGGTTGGTCTCTCTCTCTCTCTCTCTCTCTCTCTCTCTCTCTCTCTTTCTTGGTTTTAAGGCCTGTTTCAGCTTCTCGCCGCTCCCCAACGCCCTGAGAGTCCCCTCTTCGACCTGGAGAAGGCTTCAGTCTGGGACGCTGTTCCCCAGTCCTTCCGTGCCACGATTCCTCAGGCGAGTTGGCTGAGAAGCGGGTTTTAATGGTCCCTTAAGTTTAAAAACTGCACTAGGGAGCATTTTTATTTGATATTAAGTCTTTTGGGGTTAAAATTATCTTGTTGATTTTCCAATGTTTCCAATTTCAGGAGGTTCAGACGGCCTTGAAGGCCCTCCGCGTGGACCGCTCGGACGCCGCCTCTTTGGCTGATAGCCAAGTTGGCTTCCGGCTCTCCTCGGATCAGCTGATCTCCACTCTGGAGACATACTACAGGGTGCGTTTTATTCAAAGGGACCATCATGGACATTTTCCAAGTAAAATAATCTGGAAAATCACCCTAAGGGTCCTATTTAGTTGTAGTTTGTACTATAAGCGTTTTAGGAGCAACTGGAGCCCACGGACAACCTCTACAACGTCCTTCAGCAGATCACCCGGATGCTCTACAACGTCAGGACGCAGTCGGACATCGCCGCTGTGGTTGGTTTCTCTCTCTAAATTTCTCTCTCTCTCTCTCTCTCTCTCTCTCTCTCTCTCTCTAATTCATCTCTTCCAGGTCGAGAGATTTAGCTCCGACATGCACCAGCTGCTGGCCGCCAAGGAGAAACGCCTCCAGGACAAGATCAACCTCCACCAGCGAGAAGTGGCAGATGAGCGCAGGGCCAAAATGTAGGTTCTGTTGCAATTTTTGATATTTTTGCCGGGCTAGCCCGGCCCGACCAATAGGTTTCGGGGAAATTTTGACCGGCGGTGGTCGGAAAGGCTATTTTTGTGGGATTCGATTGATTTGGTGGCTATTGTCCATAGTTCTCACGAGAAAAGCCACTGGCCGGCCCGAAGAAAGTGTCGGCCCGGCCAGTTTTGTGAACTTGTCATAAATTAGCAAAATAAAGTGTCCCGGCCGGGATCGAACCTTGGTCGCGTGGGTGACAGTTTGACTAGGTTGTCCGAGTAGGCGGGACGGGCCGAGGATTTTTTTTTTAAAATTCAAGTCGACCCGCTCCAACCCGCTGACCTATTTTTTCAGGGAGCTGCACCGCCTGCAGAACGAGAGTGAAATCGCGAAGATCAAGACTGAGGAGGAGAACAGGAGGCTACAGTACAGCTACGCCGCCGCCGAGAAGGCCAAAGAACTCGCCAAGTGGGTAAATTTTGCCTCCGAGGCACCATTTGGGGGGGGGGTTTATGGAGCTCACAAGCGCTCCCTGTCTATCCATGATGAGATTTTTCGCACGTACTTCCGAAGCTTATTTGCAAAATCTTTAAGGCGTTGTTTCAGAAACGAGGCCGATCGTTACCAAGCCACGGCCCAGCAGCTGCGCAACCAGCTGGCAGAACTCGGCCGCGAGCACCACAAACTGCAGGGTGAGGCGGAGCGGATGAAGACGGCCATGATCAGCCACATCGGAGATCTCGAGGTATTTGGTTGTGCCTCTTTTGGGTGTAAACAGTGGATTTTAGGGAATGCGGGAGGAGAGGGACGCCTGGGACCAGCTGGAACACGACCTCCGCAGTCGCATCGAAAAGGCTGAAGCACAGTCGCAGAGGTGAGAGAGAGAAAAAGACAAGAGAGGCCATGCGAGAGATAAACCAACAATTGTAGGCTCTCCCGCGAGAACTTGGATCTGGAAAGCCGTGCCACCGAAGCCGCCCTCGCCGCCAAAGCCGACCGAACTCGCTGGCAAGAGGCCAATGAGAATGGTTCGTTTTCATGACAAAAGAGGCTTATATAATACTCGAGCTGGCCAGTGAAATAGAATTTTGGCCCATGTTCCGGATTTTACCCGAAAGTTATCAAGAATTATTTAAGCTAATTTTCGAGGTTGCGCGACTTGCGCTTTATCGATTTTTGGTCCATGTTACGGAAAGCGATCGGATTACTGTATACACCGTAACCGTGGAACGAAAATCGGTATCGGGATAAAAGCTGCCATGGGCCATAATTTGCCTTTTTAAACTCTTTTTTTTTTTACAAATTGAGGGTACGTTAATTGTCATAATGACATCATGCTTGGCCATATTGACACCCATTTATCATGAATGCATTTCAAAAGGAGCTGCGCTTTGACTATAGCGGAAACTTTTAGTCCATTCCTGGCCATTCATGGGCTACATCTTGCTTTTTCAAACTTTTATTACAAAAGGAGGGTACGTTAAGGGTCATAAGGACGTCATTTCAGTCCCTATTGACACCCGGCTGGTACGAATCACGTTAGACCACCAACGAAATACCACATTTATTACAAAAGGGGGTGCGTTCATATTGTAGCGCAAACTTTTAGCCCATGGCTGTTCCTGGCTCAAATTTTATAATGTGAATTTAAAACATAAGAGGCACCATTTATTTTAACCCCTCAATCATTGTAACATGCCGTACTTCGTGCCAGCCATGTGTCAGTAGGGCTCAAAATGGCTTAATTATGACTATTAACGCGCCTTAATAAGAGTTTACAAGGGCATATCACCCATGGCTGAGTTCGGGGTGGGCCATAGTTTGTAAATACAAACTTTTTATGCCAAGAAAGGGTTCCTAAGGTCTAAAACATCAATTGATACCCCAAATTCTATCGATTTTGCATCAGAATCAATCGATATTGTTGTACTTGTTAAAATTATACCAAGAGGGTAGTGCAATAGAATCGAATGAAAAAAATCTTTAGCCCACTCCTGTTGAGTCCTAGCAAAAAAGTGTAAATGTTTTGTATCAACATTCAAGACTTAGATCGAAATTGTACTGTTATACAGGCTTAGCTCGGTTATTTGAGAAACCGACTTTTAAAGAAATTCGTTCTAATTTTGTCTTTTCAGTGCAGAAAATGACGAAGCGTCTAGAGTTGGAGGAGAAGACGAAGCGCTACAACCAGAACACCATGCGACGGACCTTCGAAATCATCGACAAGCTGGACGAATTCACGAAGAGACTGAAGAGACGCAACTGGCAGAGACAAGTTATTCGCCCTTTTCATAGATTTAACAGTCTTTTCTTTCAGAGAGTGCTGGATTTCATACAGAATGAGGTGGCGAAGATGGACGAGAAGAAGAAGGCACAAGTATGGGTTGGTTTTTTTTTCTCATTTTAAATGTTAATTAACATGTTTTAGCAACAGACGAGGATGGACGTGTGCGTCGACAGGTCCGTGACGTGGCGCAACGACGATGAGAATGACAACAGGGAGGTGGAGGCGATCAGGAACGAATTCTCGCAGGTGAGATCAAATGCTAATATGTAAGCCCTAAATCCTGGGGGGGGCTCGTGTTGGAGGATTTCATATGTTTTGTAGTTTGTATGGTTTTTTCTCCCATAGTCATTTTGAAATGTACGGGGGTCTCGCTGCTATCCCAAGTAACGGAGATGTAACCATGAATGATCCAGGTCCGGGGTTCTGAATTTACGGACCTTTGTTTTGGGACGGCCGGGCTTTTGAATGAAAACGTAATTTTAAATTTTGATAACCGAGTATAATAAATGTTCAACTGATAACTAAATAACCTGACTATGTTTGTTATTAACACGTTAGTGAATATTAGTCGTACAAAAAAATTTCACCGTCCTGGATTAAACCTTTGTCGTGTGAATGACAATTTGACTGGGTAGTCCAGGATAATTGGGCTGGCCCAACCAAAAAATACCCAAGTGGCCCGGCCCGTGAAAACCTCGTCTCGAAGTTTTTGTGCGAACGTTTCCGTGAACCCTGGCTAAAATGACTTGTTTCTATCAACTCTTGGCCGTTTTAGCACATTATAGAAAAATCGATTTACCCCCTTCAATACGAATCAAAATAATGTCATTCTATCTTAATGACACATTCTTTGTAATATTTGCCTGAAATTTCAGTGCACAGTGAGCTTTTAAAACTTGGGGGGTCGCCCGGGGCTTTTCCATACCTTGGGAGCCAAATGAACGGGGTTTCAAAAGTGAGGGGGGTTAGCCCAATATTTCATAGAAAATTGAGGGTTAACCTTTTGTCTTTATAAAAATTGAGGGGGGTATTCTGTTTCTCAGCCAAAAAGTGAGGGGGGTAACCCAGCTTTTTTTGTCAAAAGGTGAAGGGGGGTCCCTCCATGACCGGCCTCTCCAAAGGTATGGGCTTTTCCACAAATTGGGTGGCACTCAAAGGTGGCTGATCAGCGGGCCCTTTGGAGCGGGCTTTTTGGAAAAAACTTTTTAAATATAATTCTTTTCAAACTCATTTTTTTTAGTTATGTTTGTTGCAAAACATAGTTCTAAGTGTGCAAAACATACATTGTTAAACGAGGCTTCGAACTACCCTATATAAATTTTTTTTAAAGTCCTTTTTAATGGCTAAGAAATTGGACTGGCAAGCCGAAATTACCATAGATCGATCCCGCGCCGACAATACTTTTTTGTCTTATTTGTTTTATGCTTTAAAGACGAAATTTCTGCCGGTGGGGTGTCCGCCGAATGACACTGACGCCATTATGATCCCTGTCGACCCCTCTGGTTTACATTAACTTGTGGGGTGGTGGTAGCGCATTTAAAACAAGAATTTTTGAAATTCGAAAAAATGCAAGTTTCGTTCGATCCCTACCCTTGCAACTGATTAATCCTCTTCCTATTCCAGATGATAAAAGATCGCGAAACGGACATGGTGCGGGAGTTGGCGGCGGAGAGGAAGGTCCCCAGTCGCACCGAGAACAAGGAGAACATGCCGGCTGGACCCGGCCGTCCCCACCTTCATCTAGATTAGACCCCAGTCAGTACTATTCTCAGCATTTGATACTCAGCCCACGGGTGATTACTAGAATCTCGAATGACCCCTACCTCTACTTGATACAGATTGTAAATATTACTCGGTGAATGAAGATAAATCGACAAGATGTGTTTTTCAGTTGATTTTATTTTCTTTGAAAAATGAAAAGAATAGTATATTTATTATCTGACATGTATTGGATCACCGAATCGGGGGATATGCACGTATTGAATGAAGGCGGTACAAGTGAATGGTTTGGTGAGCAATCAAAGAGAAATTGAGAGATTCGAAGATATGGCGACTCGTAGAGAAAGGGGCTAGTGGTGCACCACGGAGGAGGAGGTCCGTGTGGTCACCATCTCCTTCTTGTACCTCTGGGTGGCTCCATCCGCATGTGGCTCGAAGGCGTGGGATTCTGTGACTCGGGTCTTTTTGTCACCAACCTCGGCTTCCACTTCGCTTTCCTCGTGACCCTGAAATTTATTAATTATTATGTAGACTGTGATTAAGAAATTTGCCGAATATCTTTATTTGGTCGACAATATTGTGTTTTGGGGCCAATTATCGATCTTTTTGGATCCGGTATATCTAAAGCCACGATAGGCTCCATTTCTTGCCATTAGAAGGCTCATTTGATTAAATTGTTCAAAGGCAGAGGCTCACTTAAAATGAAAAGGGACCTGCCCATGACGTAGTGTCATTTTCAATGGTGAAAGTCGGAGAGTTTTATGATTGGTGGACAGGTCCCCTATTCATTTTAAGTGGGCCTCTGCCTTTAAAGGCAGAGGCCCACGTAAAATGAAGAGGGGACCTGTCCATGCTAATCGTAAAACTTTCTGCATTTCACCATTGAAAATGACCCTCTCTCGCCTACGTTACGTCATGGACAGGTCCTTTTTCATTTTCCTGGGCCTCTGCCTTTAAGCCAAGTAAACCGTCACGGTATTTCTTTTACACTTTATTTTGCAATTGTGAATGTTGTTTCGTGGGTGGTCTACCGTAATTACACAAACTGAATAAGTGACGTCATTTTAACTGTTGCTATCGATTTGTTAAACGGTAAGACACTTACTGTAGCCTTGGTTACATTAACACAACACAGTTCAAATGAAAACAATTTTATGCCATTCGAGTTTTTAAATGACTTTCTTTTGCGTTTTCTTCGGCTTAAAGGGACCGTCTTTGTCGGTCTTTGTTTCATAATTTTTGAGCAATCGTTGCTTGGAACAGTGTTGGGTACAAATCTCACACTTTTTGTTATTTTTATTTAAATTTTCGAATTTCTTTTTTTTAAATGTGTTACTTTTTGAGCAATCGCTGCTTGGTAAAACTCTTAATTGAGTTGGAAACATATAAGCTTGAGACAGTCTCTGATAGTTTTGACTATGAGATACGGAAGCTACATTTACTGTAGCGACCAGACATAATTCCTTTCAACGCAAGCCAGATTTGCTTTGAAAAGACAAAAAAAAAATTTTTTAATGTTCTTCTTAAAATCATTTAATGATTTGTTTCTCAATCTTTAAGAATGTTCAAAAAAGCGAACAGTTGCTATTACCCACATACCGAACCCAAACGTTTCTTTGGCTAAAAAACGTTTTTGAAGATATTAAATTTTCAGTTTTGGGTTAGTGAAGGGTCTTAAGGTAGGTCACCCTAGGCACGCTTAGTGTGACTTAATATGATCTAATCTACAACAACGTCCTACTCTATTGTGATTATTGGACCTTTTTCGCCTAGCCTAAAACAAAAACCAGTCTTTATTAGTCTGGGTCCCAAAAATCGATAATCGGCCAAAATCTTTTTCAAATCGTTTTAGACTCACCGAGGTGTACTCCTCCACCTCTCTGTTCTCAGAGGCAAAGTGTCCACTCCTTCCAGCTGCACGACCAATTGAGAATTCGGCTACACTTTCTCCCCTCTCACGTTCTTCCAAGTGAGCGGCTCTGGTCATCGCGGCTCCAGAAGAAGCAGACTTTCTCAGAGAGGAGTAACCCTCCTCTTGGCTCTGGTGGGCTTGACTTCTGGCTCCGTAGGTGCTTTCATAGGCTGAGGAAGCTTCAGTAGCCATGGCTGAGGAGCCTCCTCGGGTGGTGGTTACGGTAGTGTCTCCTGGGTAGTGGTGGAACTCGGCGGTGGTGGTTACGACGTTTCCGGCGGCATCGGTTGTAGTAGTGGTTTTGATTTCCTTGGTAGTGACGTCAGTTATAACCTATAAATAAGGCCTTATTGAGAATTTGGTCCCAATTTTCCTTGCTAACTTAACTTAACTCAACTTAACCTAACTTAACTTAACTTAACTTAACTTAACTTAACTTAACTTAACTTAACTTAACTTAACTTAACTTAACTTAACTTAACTTAACTTAACTTAACCTAACTTAACTTAACTTAACTTAACTTAACTTAACTTAACTTAACTTAACTTAACTTAACTTTAACTTAACTTAACTTAACTTAACTTAACTTAACTTAACTTAACTTAACTTAACTTAACTTAACTTAACTTAACTTAACTTAACTTAACTTAACTTAACTTAACTTAACTTAACTTAACTTAACTTAACTTAACGTAACTTAACTCAACTTAACCTAACTTAACTTAACTTAACTTAACTCAACTTTACTTAACTAACCTTAAGCGCAACCTTAGCATTAATGCATCGTTTTCTCTTTTTAACTCACCCTTCTTTCGACTTCTTCGTTGATGGTGTATTCGCTTGAAGCTGTTGACATGCTGTCGTAGGATTCATTCTGAAGATGTGCTCTGGGGATCCTCATTCCTCCTTCGTCCAAGTAGTGGTCCAAGCGAGCCACTTCCATGTTAGCAGAAGAGGAATTCATAGCAGCAGCTCCAGCTCCAGCCTTCAGTTTGGCTCTGGGGATGCCGATGTCTGGGTAGTACTCATGCCCATTGGCACTCATTGCGGCGGAGAATTCAGCTCCACTCTCAGAAGAGGCCGAGCCTTCGAGGGTGGCCCAAGGCCAGGCGCCTCCTCTGGCGAAGGCTCCTCCAGCAGCTCTAGCTCCGAAGCAGTGACACTTTGTGCAGATGTAGGCAAGGCAGCAGAGAGCAATGAGGAGGAAGAGGAGGGCGAGGATGATGAGGAGGACAAGGGAGGCGTTGGATGGGGCCACTTGGCAGAAGGCTCCAGTCCATCCGTCGGTACACACGCAGGTGACGTTACGGGTTTCGGAGTTGTGGACGCAGTCGCCGTGGCTGTTGCACATGTCGCAAAGGAGGGCTCCGCACACGCGACCAGGCTCATCTGGGTTTCCGTCGATGTAGCCGGAGGGACAGGCACAGGTGTAGCCGATGGCACGGTCGATGCACTTGGCGACTCCTGGAAAGATGTGCGGTAGGTTGTGGGAGATAGAAAGAGAGAATAGCAAATACAGAAACAGAGAGAGAGACAGAGACAGAGACAGAGACAGAGACAGAGAGAAACAGAGACAGAGGGAGAGGGAGAGTAACTCACCAGAGCAGTTGGTCAGCCCCAAGGCGCACTCGTCAACATCTCGAACATGCATACAAAGGGTATCATCACCGAGGCCAAGCATAGGACGCTTTTCGCTCTTTCTGAAATCATTTTTGTCAGCTGTCCTGGCTCAGTTTCAAAATCTCTCCCCAAGAAATTCAACGAATGTTCGAATCCACCCCACGACGTTTGTACATTCCCCCAAAAACTGACCTAATATCCATAAATCCTGCATCACACTTGCACTCTGCTTGCTGTTCCATGTTTCTACAAGTAGTATTCGTGGGGCAGAAGTTGACATCAGAGCAGTAATCCAAGACACACATGGACCCGGGCACTTTTCCGGGAAGGGCACCATCCGAGTAGGGAGGCAGACACTCGCACTTGTAAAGGTGGTCCAGATCGATGCATCGAGCATTTTCGGAGCATTCGTTGTCTTCTTTCCTCTCGCACTCGTTGAATCCATGGGTGGGGAGACACTTCTTTCCAGGATCGGCGGGGTTGAGGTCGCGCAAGCCGGCTCCGCACTCGCATCGGTAAGTGCGTGGTCCAGTGTCGATACATTTGGCTTGAGGGTGGCAGTCGTTCTGAAAAATCGGTTTAGTGAATAGGATTAGCTGTTTCCAACCTTGAAGCAGGGTTTGAAGGGATCGGGCTGGTACTCGTTGAGGTAAAGGCCACTATCGCCGACTTCGTATCCGTTTCGTTCGATGATGTAACGTACCAACTGGTAGTAGGCGTCGGAGGGAACACGGACGGCACCTGAAATTTTAACTATGACATGGTCGCACTCTCACTCACTCACTCACTCAATCACTCACTCACTCAATCACTCACCCTTTCTGAAGTGAACCGTGGTGTTGAAGAGAAGTCCACTCTCCCAGCTGCCGTTCATGATGGCTGGGTTGGTAATCTCATTCACGTCGGCGGAGACGAAGGCATTCTTCAGGATGGTGTGAGGGTAGCAACCACCGACTCCATTCTCAAAGTCCCGGGAGAAGCTCTTGTACATGACGTCCTGAGGATTGGCAAAGGAGTCGTTGTACACGAGGTTTGTCTTCTCTTTGCGGGCAACGAGGAGAGGAATGGTCCAGGATTCGACGTAGTGACAGGAGTCGGAGGTGGAGGCGCGACGCATTCCAGCGGGGCAGCCGCAGATTGAGCCGGCGATGCAGATCTGAAATAAGAAGGATGTTCCTCTGTCTCTGTCTCTGCCTCTTGTCACGTTTGCTCCGTTACGTTTCGTTCCGTGAAATCAGTGCAGTCATTCCCTTGGCCGTCCCTCTCCATTCCCTCGCCTGTCTTTTTACCAACCGGTCACCTAACTCCCCCTCACCAAGTATACTCTCACTTTGTCGTCTTTGAGGTCAATCTCTTTCAAATGTCTTCTGATGACAATACTATCACCGTTCCCCCCGTCAGCGACTGCAATCCCTTGGAGCCGCAGCAGCTGATCAGTTTGTTTGCCAAATACAAACTCTTCTTTCAACTTTTGCAGTGGTGTTGTACGACTATAGCTGCATGTTGAAAGAGCAAAACAGCCAGAATCAGAAGTGCGACAACTTTGAGAGAGAGGTTTCCTCGCTCACCTCGGAGCTGACCAAGAAGAATGAGGAGATTTCGACATTGGAGGGAAAGAACAGCGACGCGGAGAAGGAAGTTTCCCTCCTCACCACAGAGCTGAGCAAGAAGAATGAGGAGAACACCTCGTTAAAGAGAAAGATCAGCGATGCGGAGAAGGGATCCCGGGGTTACATGTGCGAGTTCAAGGAGACGTTGTTTTTTCAGAAAGGGAGAGTGCTCTTCTCATGAAGATTCAGCGTTTGGAGGCGGATAACCTCCAGATGAGCAAGAAGATAGAAAATCCAATTGTCATCATTGTCAAGACTCTGGACGGAGAATATATGATCGTTTACAGGATGGGTCCCGAAAAAATCTGGAACATCAAGAAGGAGATCGCCGAGAAATGGGATTATTCGACCGACAGGCAGAGACTTATCTACGCTGGTAAGTTGAGATTCTACAGAGAGAGAGAGAGAGAAAGTTAGGGCGATAAAGAATTGTATGATTTCAGGCATTGAGCTCGATGATGACCACACTGTCGATCATTACAAAATTCGGAATGGATCCACTATGGTTCTGGTTCTCCACCAGTATTACAGCAGATCGAATCGAAAGCGTAGATAAAGAAGAGGATCTACTTCCTTTCAGAAGACTATTTTCGGCTTAGAGTGAGGCTTCAAGAGGGTATAAAGATGTGGTACCTCAGAGTTTAGAATCTTCTTATGTGTTCACTTACTCATTGTGCCTCTGTCTCCCTCTTTGTCTCTCTGTCTCTCTGCTGTCTGTCTGTCTGTCTGTCTGTCTGTCTCTCTGTCTGTATGTCTGTATGTCTGTATGTCTGTCTGTCTGTCTGTCTGTCTGTCTGTCTGTCTGTCTGTCTGTCTGTCTGTCTGTCTGTCTGTCTGTCTGTCTGTCTGTCTGTCTGTCTGTCTGTCTGTCTGTCTGTCTGTCTCTCTGTCTGTATGTCTGTATGTCTGTCTGTCTGTCTGTCTGTCTGTCTGTCTGTCTGTCTGTCTGTCTGTCTGTCTGTCTGTCTCTCTGTCTGTATGTCTGTATGTCTGTATGTCTGTCTGTCTGTCTGTCTGTCTGTCTGTCTGTCTGTCTGTCTGTCTGTCTGTCTGTCTGTCTGTCTGTCTGTCTGTCTGTCTGTCTGTCTGTCTGTCTGTCTGTCTGTCTGTCTGTCTGTCTGTCTGTCTGTCTGTCTGTCTGTCTGTCTGTCTGTCTGTCTGTCTGTCTGTCTCTCTGTCTGTATGTCTGTATGTCTGTCTGTCTGTCTGTCTGTCTGTCTGTCTGTCTGTCTCTCTGTCTGTATGTCTGTATGTCTGTCTGTCTGTCTGTCTGTCTGTCTGTCTGTCTGTCTGTCTGTCTGTCTGTCTGTCTGTCTGTCTGTCTGTCTGTCTGTCTGTCTGTCTGTCTGTCTGTCTGTCTGTCTGTCTGTCTGTCTGTCTGTCTGTCTGTCTGTCTGTCTGTCTGTCTGTCTGTCTGTCTGTCTGTCTGTCTGTCTGTCTGTCTGTCTGTCTGTCTGTCTGTCTGTCTGTCTGTCTGTCTGTCTGTCTGTCTGTCTGTCTGTCTGTCTGTCTGTCTGTCTGTCTGTCTGTCTGTCTGTCTGTCTGTCTGTCTGTCTGTCTGTCTGTCTGTCTGTCTGTCTGTCTGTCTGTCTGTCTGTCTGTCTGTCTGTCTGTCTGTCTGTCTGTCTGTCTGTCTGTCTGTCTGTCTGTCTGTCTGTCTGTCTGTCTGTCTGTCTGTCTGTCTGTCTGTCTGTCTGTCTGTCTGTCTGTCTGTCTGTCTGTCTGTCTGTCTGTCTGTCTGTCTGTCTGTCTGTCTGTCTGTCTGTCTGTCTGTCTGTCTGTCTGTCTGTCTGTCTGTCTGTCTGTCTGTCTGTCTGTCTGTCTGTCTGTCTGTCTGTCTGTCTGTCTGTCTGTCTGTCTGTCTGTCTGTCTGTCTGTCTGTCTGTCTGTCTGTCTGTCTGTCTGTCTGTCTGTCTGTCTGTCTGTCTGTCTGTCTGTCTGTCTGTCTGTCTGTCTGTCTGTCTGTCTGTCTGTCTGTCTGTCTGTCTGTCTGTCTGTCTGTCTGTCTGTCTGTCTGTCTGTCTGTCTGTCTGTCTGTCTGTCTGTCTGTATGTCTGTCTGTCTGTCTGTCTCTCTGTCTGTATGTCTGTCTGTCTGTCTGTCTGTCTGTCTGTCTGTCTGTCTGTCTGTCTGTCTGTCTGTCTGTCTCTCTGTCTGTATGTCTGTCTGTCTGTCTGTCTGTCTGTCTGTCTGTCTGTCTCTTTGTCTGTCTGTCTGTCTGTCTGTCTGTCTGTCTGTCTGTCTGTCTGTCTCTCTCTCTCTCTCTCTCGCTGTTCTGTTTGCTCCGTTCCGTTACGTTACGTGAAATCAGCGCAGTCACTCTCTTGGCCATCCCATCTTCATTCTCTCGTCTGTCGCATCGCCAACCGGTCGCCTCACTCTTCCTCACGAAGTATACTCTCATTTTATTGCCTTTGAGGCTAATCTCTTTCAAGTGTCTTCTGATGACAATCCTTCCACCGTTCCGTTCATGAGCGACGCCATTCCTCTGGAGCCACATCAGCTGATCAGTTAGTTTAGCTCATACGACCTCTTCTATCAACTTTTGCAGCGGTGTTGTACGACTACAGCTGTATGTTGAAACAGCAAACCAGCCAGAAGCAGAAGTGCGACAACTTGGAAAAGGAGGTTTCCTCGCTCACCACGGAGCTGACCAAGAAGAATGGGGAGATATCGAAGTTGAAGAGAAAAAACAGCGACGCGGAGAAGGAGGCCCGGGGTAACAGGACAAATGTTCAAGAAGACGTTGGTTTTCAGAGGTGGAAAATGCTCTTCTGGCAAAGATTCAGCGTTTGGAGGAGGATAAGCTACAGTTGAGGAAGAAGATTGAAACTTCCTCGATTGTCATCATCGTCAAGACTGTGGACGGAGGACATTTGGTCATTGAGAGCATCGGTTCCGATACAATCCTGAACGTTAAGGAGAAGATTGCCCAAAAGTAGGGTTATTCTACCGATGAGCAGATACTCATCTACGGTGGTTCTACCCACGAGCCTTTTTATGAGAGTAGGTTAACATTAAAGAAATATATGAAAGAGAAAGAGAGAGGGAGTTACAGAGAGACAGAGAGACAGAGAGACAGAGAGACAGAGAGAAAAAAGAACTTTCTGCCTTCAGGCAAGACGCTCAAAGAGGACCTCACTGTTCGCCACTATGGAATTGCGAACGGATCCACTGTCGTTCTGGACCTTCGTACTAAACTCGATAGTTCAACTGTATAGAAGAAAAGGATCTACTGCATAAACTCTTCGCTAAATTTTAATTGAAGAGTCGCTAACATGAAATAAATATGGGATACCTCATAACTTTCAATCTTGTGTTTAGTTCCCCTTTTGTGTACTCATTATACCTATGTCTGGATGTATGCCTCTCTCTCTCTCTCTCTCTCTCTCCCTCTTCCTTTCTTACCTCTCCTAGTCCAGCATTGCAGTTGATTCCTCCACACTCTCCCACAGGCTGAGCCACCTTGCAAGGGTTCAATGAGTCAAAATCATCAGCCACTCTGAGAGATCCTCCTCCAATATGAAGATTTGTCCTTTCCAGCGAAGACCTCATCTGCTTCCACAGTTCACACTCATCCACAGGTTCCCTTGTCTCCTTTGTAGTTTGGACGTTGTACTTGACCAGAAGCCCATCGGGCCAGCTGCTGTTCACCGTCTTCGGGTGGGTGATGTACTCTACTTGGGTGTTCACATATCGCGGCGCGTAGGCCGTGCCTCCGAAGGTTCTGGCCATATCCTTCTGGAAACGATCGACAATCTCCACGTAAGGAGCGGAAGTGGTAGATCCGAACTGACTGGAGTAGAGCAGAGGGTTGTTGTCCCTTGAGAGAACTCTGATCTGGAGAGGGGTCTCAACCACTGGTTGACAGCGGCCGTTGGCCGCACTGCGGGCCTCTCCCGGCTGACAACCACAGGTCGCTCCACCAATGCAGACCTCGTTTCTAGCGACTGAGCAGTGGTCCCTTCCACAGAGAATTCCCTCATCGAGAGGAGTCTGCTGCGGCGGGGCGTGGGTCTGCTGGACCACAACTTCTTGTTGGAACTCGACGCAAACCCTTCCAGGCTCTCTAGGATTGGGAGACTGGTCGTAGAAGCCTGCTCTGCAAGCGCAAGTGTATCCATCGTCAAGATCCCTGCACTCGGCATGGCGATCACAGTTGTTCTGCTTGGGATCCAGACACTCATTAAGGCGACAGATGCGTCCAGGCTGTCCTCCTGGGCTCTCATCGCGGTAAGGGGTCCTGCAACGACAGTCGTAGCCTCCGGGCGTATCGATGCACTGAGCATTGCGGTCGCAGTCATTGAGGTTGGGGGAGTCGCACTCGTTGATGACAAAAGAGCATTGAGTTCCAGGCTGAGCGGGGTTGTCGTCGTGGTAGCCGGAGCGACACCTGCACTCGTACCCATTCTCCTGATCGATGCAGTCGGCAAAGCGAGAGCAAGTGTTGAGGTTGGGAGAGAGGCATTCGTTCACTCGGGAGACACAGAGACGGCCGGGACGACGCGGGTCGGGAGACTTGTCCATGGAGTTGGCGGGGCAGCGGCAGGAGTAGCCCTCGGCACGGTCTTCACACATGGCCAGAGGGTGGCAGTCGTTGAGGGAACGGACCAGGCATTCGTTTACCTGAAACACAAATGTGAGATCAAGAAATCAAGCATTTTGCCGCTATTGACCAATGCGCTTCCCTAGAAAAGAACGGGAATCGAGAAGACTGCAGCCTTAAGCTTGGAATTCACTGATTCCCTTGTCGTTTTTACTCAAGAAGGCAAAACAAGATATCTCGAGCTGAATTCGAACGCGGGTTGCTAGATTTACAAGCGAGAACGTTGGCACTCGGCCAACGGAGCCGCGCTTTGTAATCATTCTACTGTGGAGGCCTACTGTACACCGTGGTGTAGTGGCACTGCTCTCGCTTGCAAATCTAGCGACTAGGGTTCGAATCCGCCCTGTGATATTTCGTTTTGTCTACAAGAAGTCAAGTTAAAACTATGAAATTTGAACGTTTTGCAGCAATTATGCTAGAATTTAATTTCCAAGAAGCGACTGTAATTGATTGAAAGTTGGCAAAACAAATAACCCCATGCCAGAATCGAACCAGGGTCGTTAGTTTTTCGAGCAAGAACCCTTCCACTCGGCCATGGGAGGCGCGCTTTGTAATTATTACAGGTTAGGACGGGGTGTCACCATAGCTCAGTGGCAACGTTACGTTTTTCCAAACTAGCGACCCGGGTTCGAATCCGCCCATCGAGATTTCGTTTTCCCCACGAACGTTTTTCAGTATTCAGGTGAGAATTTCAGTTCACAGAGGCAGTTGTCATTGTTTATGAAATTGACACAAGTTAACAAAACGAAATATCGCAAGGTGGATTCGAACCCGGGTCGCTAGATTTGCTATCAAGAACACTTCCACTCGGCCATAGGAGGCGCGGTTTGAAATTGCCGCTTAGGGCGGGATGTCACCATAGCGCAGTAGTAACTTCCTCGCTTGTGAATCTAGAGACCCAGGTTCGAATCCGCCCTGCGAGATTTCGCTTCGCCTACTAGCCGCAAACTTCGTAGACAACTCTTTGCACTTTTTTTGCAACTTTTTGAAATCTTTCAATCTAAACCTCCCTAAAAATTCAGCCAAACCCTTCATTTCTGAAAAATTAAAGTTTCTTACCATTTCCATGCATATCCTTCCAGGCCTGTTCGTCTTCTCCGGTGACTTGTCCAAGTATCCATCTCTGCACCTGCAGGTGTACTTCTCCGGTCCAGACACCTCACTGCAAATGGCGGCCGAGTGACAATCATTCTGCCTGAAATGTAGTTTGTACCCTAATTTTCAGAATCAACCCACGTGGCGTCCAAGCAAACAGGCTGTGTCAGGACGCAAACTCTTCCAGGGGCTCCTCGGAGATTGGGAGATTTGTCAACGTAGCCTTGAAGACACTCGCATGTGTAGGACTGAGCTCCAGTGGCTCGGCAAGTGGCGGCTGAGTGACAGTCATTTCTCTCTGGATCTTGGCAAGGGTGACGAGGAGGAGGAGTGGGAGGGGGAGGAGGTTCACACACACGACCTCTGTTGTTGGGGTCGGGAGAACGGTCCAAATAGCCTCGGGCACACTCGCACCGATACCCACGGGGCTCGTCGTAGCAGATGGCGTTGCGGGAACACGTGTTGAGTTTGGGGTCTCGGCAGGCGTTGTCTGAAAGAGGGAAATGAGTAAGTTTAACACCGATACTCCTGTGGCCAACTTTGAGGTTCGAACTCACTTCTGACACAAACTCTTCCCTTCTCCTGTCCTGGTGACTGGTCAACGTAGCCTTGGATGCAGGAACATTTGTACTGCATGCCTCCAAGGGGCTCACAGATGGCGGCGGAACTGCAGAGGTTCTCGGAAGGACAAACTTCTGAAAAAAAAGGGAAAATTAAGATGCGACTACCTTAACCTTAACCTTAACCTTAACCTCAACCTTAACCTTAACCTTAACCTTAACCTTAACCTTAACCTTAACCTTAACCTTAACCTTAACCTTAACCTTAACCTTAACCTTAACCTTAACATTATAACCTTAACACTAACCTTATCTTAACTTTAACCTAGACCGTAACACTAACTCTACCTTAACCTTAACTGAAAGCCTAACATTATCCTTATTTCGCAGTGAACTACTCTCACCTGGGGCTCCACACACTCTTCCAGGCTGCGATGCCATGTTCGGCGACCTATCGACGTATCCCTCTTTGCACTCGCAAGTGTATCCCTCTTCCAGATCTCGGCAATCGGCATGGGAACTGCAGGTGTGTCTTCCAGTGGCACATTCATCAACCAGCTTCACACAGACCCTTCCTGGCCTCCTCAGACGGTCAGGCGATCGATCCAAGGAGCCTGCAGGGCACTCACAGCTAAAGGACTGCTCATTGTCGCGGCAGATCGCATCCGGGTCACAGTCATTCTTGCCATTTTCGCATTCATTTTCGACTGAAATTAAAGGTCTATGGATACTCTAGGTTAACTTACAGAGAAGACAGACCCTTCCGGGGAAAGCAGGGCTGGGACTGATATCCTTGGAGTTCACTGGGCACTGGCACTCGTAGGAGTCGGTGGTGTCGCGGCACCTCGCGTGACGGTCACAGTCATTCAGCTTGGGATCGGCACACTCGTTTATCACTAGGGGTACGGTCATACAGTATGCCAGAAAGGTACTTACACTTGCGGCAGGCACGGCCCTTGAGAGTAGGCGAGGGAGAGACGTCGATGAAGCCATCGCGGCACTCACAGCGGTAGCCTTCTTCCTCGTCGATGCACCTGAAAACTTTGGTTTTCCAGTTGCAATCTGTTTCTTACCTAGCTTGACGATCACAACTGTTGAGATTCGGCTGGGCACACTCATCAACCATCTGTTTGCAAATCCTTCCGGGTCTTCCGTGCGATCGATCCATGAACCCTTGGCGACAGCGGCACTCGTACCCTTCATCCAAGTCGACGCACTGAGCATGTTGGTGGCAGTCGTTGAGGTGAGGGAACTGGCACTCGTTGACCACTGAAAGGGAGAAATGAGTGAGTGAGTGAGTGAGTGAGTGAGTGAGTGAGTGAGTGAGGGACGATAAGATTACCAATACATAGAGTGAGTGAGATTTAGATCGATCGATACATCGTTCATAACTGAGTGATTGAGTGAGTGAGACTTACTAGGTTTGCACATCCTTCCAGGCTTCTCTCCATAATCCTTGTATCCCTCCCTACAGTGACAGGTGTATCCCTGAGGCATATCCACACACTCAGCCGCCGGGTGGCAATCGATCAAGTGAGGGAATTCACACTCATTGATGACAGTGCAAGCTCCACTCTGGTCTCTTTGGTAATTGAAAGGACACATACACTTAGGCACTCCGTTCATAAGCCTACAGACCTCATTGAGGTGTCTCTTACACTGGTTAGGCCCGTCTACCCTACACTCAGGCGGGGGTGGAGTAGGCCTAGGCACGCAAAGTCTTCCTGGGTGGCTGACCCGATGGGGTGATTCATCGAGGAATCCGGCTCTGCACTGGCAAGTGTAGCCCTGAGGCAAGTCTTGGCAATCCGCGTCCTGGTGACAGTCGTGCTTCCTGAGGCGGCACTCGTCGACCAAAGCGGGGCGACAGATCCTTCCAGGGCGAGAAGAGACATCTGGAGACTCATCGACAAAGTCGTCTCTACAACGGCAGGTAAATGACTCCTGAGTGTCCATGCAATCAGCATTGGGGGAGCAGTCATGTCGGTTGGAGGTGCACTCATTGATGCGGAGGAGACAGCGTCTTCCAGGACGGTTCACAGGGTCTGGTGACAAATCGACGTGGCTGGCTGGGCAAGCACACATGTAGCTGTCTTCGGTGTCTGTGCACTGGGCTTCACGGGAACAGTCGTTCTGGCCGGTGGCGCACTCATCAATCACTGAAAATTTCAACGTTCACTCTGTTTTTGAAAGCATTTAACGAAGCACTTAATCTACTATTTAAGTATAATCTTACCATGACCAAAACCGTTAGCCTAGTCGTTACAATTAACCTAAACATAACTGTAGCATTAGCTTGAAGATAACTATTAGCCCAAGCATGACCTTAAACTTAACCTTAATGCAAGTCTTAAGCATAATCTTAACCTTTGCCATCATAGCCTTAACCTTAACCATGGTCCAACTATTGACCTTTCGCATAACCTTAACTTTAAAAATACCCCGAAGCTTACCCTTAACCTTACATTGGTGTAAATCTGAAACTTAACCTTAACCTTGACCTTAATTTCAGCCTTTACCATAATCCTAATGTTTATCGTTGCCTTAACCTTAACCGCGATCTAAATATTAACCTTAAGTTCAACCTTAGCCTTCACAGCTACCCTCAATCTTAGCACCTCAGTTTGGTTTATATCTTAACCTTAACCTTAACACTAACCTTAGTCATCCCCTTAAACTGAACACATTACCTAAAGTCTTAACCTTAACCTAAGTGTTTATTCCAAATTTAACAATAACCTTAGCTAAATTTTAACATTAACCTTAACCTAGACTATGCCATAAAACTTTATCTTAAATGTAACCTTATATATACGCTTTAACCTTAACTTACAACCTTATCCTTAACAAACACATCTATCTAAACATACTGCCTCCAAATAAAAACGTAAATATCTGTTTATTTAGAATTTTTTTCCATAAATTTCATAAACTTTTCAAAAACTCACATCTCTTGCACTTCCTTCCAGGTCTGTTCGTCCTGTCAAAGGAGACATCGAGGTAGTTCATGGCACAACGACAGGTGTAGGAGTCAGGGGTGTCGTCACAGATTCCTCCATCCTTGGCGCAGTCATCGATTCCCAGAGCGCACTCGTTTTGCACTAAATTGAGTATATGAATGCTTTGAGAGAGAGAGAGAGAGAGAGAGAGAGAGAGAGACAGAGACAGAGACAGAGACAGAGACAGAGACAGAGACAGAGACAGAGACAGAGACAGAGACAGAGACAGAGACAGAGACAGAGACAGAGACAGAGACAGAGACAGAGACAGAGACAGAGACAGAGACAGAGACAGAGACAGAGACAGAGACAGAGACAGAGACAGAGACAGAGACAGAGACAGAGACAGAGACAGAGACAGAGACAGAGACAGAGACAGAGACAGAGACAGGGACAGAGACAGAGACAGAGACAGAGACAGAGACAGAGACAGAGACAGAGACAGAGACAGAGACAGAGACAGAGACAGAGACAGAGACAGAGACAGAGACAGAGACAGAGACAGAGACAGAGACAGAGACAGAGACAGAGACAGAGACAGAGACAGAGACAGAGACAGAGACAGAGACAGAGACAGAGACAGAGACAGAGACAGAGACAGAGACAGAGACAGAGACAGAGACAGAGACAGAGACAGAGACAGAGACAGAGACAGAGACAGAGACAGAGACAGAGACAGAGACAGAGACAGAGACAGAGACAGAGACAGAGACAGAGACAGAGACAGAGACAGAGACAGAGACAGAGACAGAGACAGAGACAGAGACAGAGACAGAGACAGAGACAGAGACAGAGACAGAGACAGAGACAGAGACAGAGACAGAGACAGAGACAGAGACAGAGACAGAGACAGAGACAGAGACAGAGACAGAGACAGAGACAGAGACAGAGACAGAGACAGAGACAGAGACAGAGACAGAGACAGAGACAGAGACAGAGACAGAGACAGAGACAGAGACAGAGACAGAGACAGAGAAACTCACAAGGCTTGCAAAGACGTCCAGGCTTCACTCCAATGTTGGGCGAGATATCCAAGAATCCTTGCCTACAGCGGCACATGTAGCCATCATCTGTGTCGGTGCACACAGCCCTGTCGGGAGAGTCACAATCATTGAGAGTGGGGTTGTCGCATTCAGGGATCACAGGAATGCACACTCTTCCAGGCCGAATGAGTGAGGGAGACTTGTCCTTGAAGCCGGGAGGACAGGCACACGAGTAGTCGTCGTCTCCGATTTGGATGCAACGGGCGTTTCTGTCGCAGTCGTTGTGACCGGGTTGGCAGCGCTCGTTGGTTTTGACTAAAAGTTGATGGTTAGAGAGAGAGAGAGAGAGAGAGAGAGAGAGAGAGAGAGAGAGAGAGAGAGAGAGAGAGAGAGAGAGAGAGAGGGGAGAGATAGAGAGAGAAAGAGAGAGACTCACTCTTTTCACAGCGTCTTCCCGGATTCCTGAACTCATCGGCATCGGTGAAGCCAGCTTTGCAGACACAAGTGTAAGCCTCCACAGAATCGATGCAAATGGCGTTACGGTCACAGTTGTTTAGGTTAGCGCTGGCGCATTCGTTCACCAACTCTTTGCAGACCAAACCGGGAGCGCTGAAAATGAGAGGTTAGTTATATCCTTAACTTTAACCTTAACCTTAAGCTTAACTTTAACCTTAACCTTAGCCTTAACCTTAACCTTAACCTTAACCTTAACCTTAACCTTAACCTTAACCTCAACCTTAACCTTAACCTTAACCTTAACCTTAACCTTAACCTTAACCTTAACCTTAACCTTAACCTTAACCTTAACCTTAACCTTAACCTTAACCTTAACCTTAACCTTAACCTTAACCTTAACCTTAACCTTAACCTTAGCCTTAACATTTACTTAATCATAACGTTTAGGGCCTTGCCTTTACTTTTACCTATCTTCCCTTGGTCTACCCATATTCCTTAGCTTCACCCACTCTCTCTCTCTCTCTCTCTCTCTCTCTTTCTAAAACCAACCTCTGAGGGTTGGGTGAGTAGTCAACAGTTCCAGGTTTGCATCTACAAACGTAGCTGTCCTGGGTATCGGTGCAAAGAGCCAGAGGAGAACAGCGGTGAGAACCATCGAGGCACTCATTCTGCTCAGCCACACATAGTCTTCCCGGCCTTCGGATGGTGTCAGGAGATCGATCGATGAAGCCAGAAGGACAGGCACAGAGGAAACCATCGTCAGTGTCAATGCACACAGCAGAACGGTCACAGTCGTGTTCTCCAGAGAGACACTCGTTCTTTACTGAAAAAAGGGTTTTAAGATGTCTGAAAAGAGGGACTTACAGCAGATTCCAGTGACAGGATGTCTCTTCTCCCCTCGGGCGCATTGGCAGGTGTAGAAGGAGCCATGAGGCAGACACTGTTCCCGTTTGCGGAGATCGCAGGAGTTATCCTGGCCAGGGACACAAGAGCCTGGGTAAGAGCAAACTCCTCGTAGGTTGCGTTCGAAGCCAGTTTGGCAATCACAAACGTAGTGACCTCCTCTGTTCTGGACACAGATCTCGTTCTGTCCACAGCGAACGCCTCCATTGCGGCAGTCGGCGTCCTGTTGGGGAGCGATGTGGATCTCCTTGATGGATACTGTAAAGGTATTGTAGAAAAGATCGACAAGGTTGGGTTACCACAGAAGCCGTTGCGGTAGTCTCGGCGGTACCCTTCGGGACAGGCACAACGGTGGTTTTGGAAGGGAGTAACAAGGCACTCTTCGGGGAAGATGCAGGAGGTGAGGAGTTGAGGGTTGCAGGCGGAGCCTCCGCACACACGGGTCACTGGGTGGCGCTCGAAGCCGTCAGGGCAAACACACTTGCTTCTGAAAACGGGACAATGAATTTCTCTCCTTGTTTTTGCATCGAAATTTAGTTCTAAAGTCTATCAGTCTCTCAATTTTAAGGTCTCTTGGTGTCCAGATCGCACTCTTCAGTCTCTTTTCAGTGTCTTTAATTAACTTGACGTACAGGTAGACCACCTATAGCTATTTCAGCTAAGAGTTTAATCCGGTGGGTCCCGCAACGATGACGCTCTAGATAGGAACTTTCCGCTATCCGCCAGCCGATCCTCTTGAAACTTCACATATAGATAGCCCACCCATAACTGTTTCAGTCAAAACTTTTTACCGGCGGGTCCCGCACCGATCACGAGCCAGATAGCAACTTTCCGTTATCCGCTATCTGCGGGCCGCTGCACTCTAATCGCTTATGTATCTAAGTTTTCAGTGTCTTTAGTTATCTTAGGTTTCAGATTTTAAGACCTTTAGGGCATTATTAAGACGTTATCTCTCTAATATTCGAGTAGAGGCTTCCTATAAAATTCCTTAGAATTTCAAATTTTAAATTTTTTAAAAACGTTTTTTATGCCAAATTTCGCGTAGATTTTAAACGTATGTAATACTTAGGTCTTTCTAAGGGTATCGCCCTTAAGTTATTCATCCTCGAGGATTTAATGTGTGTATATCAATTAAGTATCCAGAGTTTTTAGATATTTAGGTATCCTTATCTTAACGTCTTTAAGTTCTTAGGTGTTTTGTTACCTAGGTCTCTAAATTTTTCCATTTTAGGCCTTATGTCCGAACATTTCTATCGGTCTTTAGGTAGTATCCTTAAGTTCTTAAGGTATCCTTGAGTCGTTAGGTATTTAGGTATCTTGATCTTTAGATCTGTAACTATTCAGGTCATTACGTTTCTGTGCATCGAGAACTCTTGGCCCTAGGTCTCAGGGCTTTTGGTAGTCTTCAGGTTTATAGCTTTCGAAGTTCTTATCTCTCTCTCTCTCTCTCTCTCTCTCTCTCTCTCTCTCTCTCTCTTACCTTCCAGCCTCCTCCACACAAAGTTCATTGAGTGTCCTATCGCATCCAGTCTGCGTCCTAGCATTGCATGTGCCCTGAGGCGCCGTTTCCTGCTTAACCTGTGCCGGACAGGCAGCCTTCTGAATCATCGACCTCAGTCTGGTGTCCAGATCCTTGAACTTGTCAACATAGAACCATCTGTTCGGCGAGCCGGCGATGCTCTCCAATTCACTAGCCAAAACGTGGTCCGTAACTCCGATGGCAAAAGTGTTCACGGAGAGTTTCCTGGCAGCAGCGGCCGGAGCAGAGACATTGTCTTGGGACCGCCCATCGGTTAGAACTATGGCCACCCTTGCGATATCGGGGCTCTGCGGGCGGGCTCCTCTCCTCTCACTGAATCCTTCCTGCACCATGTGCTGAATGGCCGCTCCGGTACGGGTGAGTCCTGTGAGGTACTGGGTTTCGGTGATGGCGCGAAGGACGGAGGCCTTGTCGACATGCTGGCCGAGGTCGAACTCGTGGCGGATCTGGTCAGAGTACTGAATGAGGCCGACTCTGGTCTGGTCGAGGCCGATTTCGAAGAGTTCGACGAATTCGCGGACGAAGCGAAGAACCTGAAAAAAATGAATTTTGAAGTGAACACTAATGAACAGCGAGAATTGAATCGTAAACTATGTTTGAATCGTAAAAGAAATGACACGAAAATTATTGTTTTGTCTAACGGACTCGCTGTTTTCAGATCAGATTTGGCCTAAGTGTTTATAAACGGGGGTTTTTTGGTCTAGAAAGCTTTCGGCAAGCAGATAAAACAAAATATCACGCGGCGGATTCGAACCCGGGCCGCTAGATCTGCAAACGAGCGCGATACCACTTGGCTAGGGTGTCGGCCGGGCGTTAGGCGTGCTCCTCGCAGCCGAGTGGTAGCGTTCTCGCTTGCAATTCTCGCGACCCGGGTTCGAATCCTCCTTGCCAAATTTTGTTTTGCCCATGTACACTTACATAAAGACACTAAAAAACTTGTAGGCGCCGCGTGACATTATCTTTAAAAAGTGAATTTTCACCTCATTTTTGAACACATACGATCCAATCGATCCACTTCCGTCAATCAGGAACACAAGGTCCGTCTTCTGCTTGGGGCAGGTGGTTTGAACAGTGCAGACACGTCCGGGAGGTAGGTTAGCCGAAGAGGAAACATCGACAAATCCGGCGTAGCACTAAAAGTACGCCATATGGTTTCCGAATGCTTTCCCTAGCTTACCTGACAAGCATATCCATCTGGGAGGTCAATGCAGTCGGCGTTTTCATCACAAGTGTTCAGCGTGGGAACCAGGCACTCGTTGCTAGAGTTGACACACTTTCTTCCAGGAGGGAGGCCACTCTTCGAAGACACATCTACGTAGCCAGAAAGACACTGACAGGCATATCCGTTGGTGGCATCGATGCACCGGGCGAAGGGGGAACAGGAGTTGTCGGCAGAGGCACACTCGTTGACCACTGAAAAATTGATCAATTCGAAGCGCTGTGGTTCTGGTGGCCCCGAATTTTGTCGCATTTTTCGGCTAAATCGATATTTCGTCGCTGTTTTGATTCACCATGAGTAAGCAACCATTGCGGTGCCCACCCCCTGCGGCGCCCGCTTCCCTGTGGCCGAGTGGCACCGTTATCGCTTGCAAATCTCGAGACCCGGGTTCGAATCCACCCTGTGACATTTTGTTTTGTCTACTTCTCATGACAGGTAATGAGAATCCGTTTTTGTTAACTTATTCATCATTTTCAAGCGAATTATGCTTTAAAACATGAAAAAGACACAGTCTAGCCAACCTTTTTCATACCCAATTTATTTAGGAAAAAGATGATTTGCAGAATTTACGGGATAAGTCACCGAAAGGGGCCAAAAGTTTATAATGCAAACACCCCGCATTTTGCAAACACGCCGTTTCAAAAATATTCAAAAACTCACGCTCTTTGCAGACCCTTCCGGGCTTCTTTTCCAGGTCCCTTGACATGTCGATGAATCCAGGACGGCACTGGCAGGTGTAGGTGTTAAACATGTTGAGGCACACGGCATTGCGGTCACAGTCAGTGGCAGAGGAGCAGGCTGAGAAGGCTGAAAAAGTTGTGTGAACACTGTCGCGTGATTTGTAACACTGCGGCGCCATTCACATTGCAGTGAGGTTATGGCGCAGGTGGTTAGCGCTCGGCATTTTGCGCGCAAGGTCCGGGGTTCGATACCCACCAGCGGCAAACAATTTGTTTTTTTTTGTTAAACTAACCTTTGCAAGCCCCATCGGTGAATCGGAAGGATTGTTCGTTACATTGGCAAGTGAACTGTCCCTTTTGCATGCGATCAGTGCAAACTTCATTGGGTCCACAGGCATCGGCCCGTCTGACGTCGCATTCGTCCAGTTGGAGAGAAGTGGTGGTCAGCTGAGTATCGAATTTCTCCACGGGTTTCTTGCACACCCTTCCGGGATATTGTTTTCCATTGGGAGAGGCGTCGAGGAATCCGGGTCTGCAGGTACATAGGTACCCCTCCTTTGCATCTTCACACACGGCGTTTTCGGAACAGTCGTTGAGTCTGGGGCTGGCACACTCATTGACGGCTTCGATACAGCGTCTTCCGGGCAATCGATTGTAAACGGCGGACACATCGGCGTAGCCAGGACGGCACTGACAGGTATAGGACACTTCCGTGTCGATGCAAACGGCGCTCTCGTGGCAGTCCACTCCGTACTTTTCACGGTTTGAGCACTCGTTGATGCGAGGGCGGCAGACACGGCCGGGCTGGCCCGGGGCGGAGATATCGGCGTATCCGGATCTGCACTGGCAGGTGTAGCCTTCGGCCAGGTCGATGCACTCGGCGTTGGCTCCACACGTGTTCAGACGCGCGTGTTGGCACTCATTGATGGCGAGGCACCGCCCGTCGGGCAAGCGGCTGTAGGCGGCCGCACAGCGGCACTTGTAGGTGTTGTTCACAAAGAGACAGACCTGAAAATGGGGTTCATCAATCCGTTTTTAGAAAACCCTTATTTTGATCTTTCTAACGATTTTGCAGTTGCGAGAATAGTACGCAACTGTCTCTTTTTTTGTGAGATACAATTCCTTATTGAGCAAAACAAAATGTCGCAGGGCGGATCCGAACCAAGGTCGTGAGATTTACAAGCGAGAACGTTGCTACTACGCTGCGATATCGGAACAGGAATTGGCCGAGTGGTAACGTTCTCGCTTGCAAATCTGGCGACCAGGCTTCGGATCCGCCTGGGGATATTTGCTTCGCCTACTTGCGTCCAAATTCATAAACTATCACGGAAAGTTTTTAGTTGAATTTCGATAAAATATTTAGCAAAATCTTGTCTGGAATTCTCATAAAAAATGAGGTTTCGCTTTTTTTTCTCCAACAAGCCGCAGAATTTTCGAAAATGCCCTTAAAATCTCTGTTTCCTAAATCTTCCCACTCACCTCGCTCTTTCTCTGGTCACAGCTCATCGGATCCGACACGTCGCACTCCGGGGGGTCGGGCGCCACAGCTGGAACCACACGCAATTTATGGAATCACTTTTTTCTTAGAGCGGGCTGCCCGGAAACGTTTTATCTTCTAGCAAGTAAAACTGTTGCTAGAAGGCGGCCTTCGGCTGCCCGAAGGGACCCAAGCGGCCTTAGACTCTAAGAAGCGGTGTCAACATAACTGGAGCGGCCTTTGGCTGCCGAGCGGCCTTATGTTTTTAGAAGCTAGCACAGCAGCCTTAGATTGTCACAGCGGCCTGAGGTTTTCAAAAATGACCAATCCGGCGACCTTCGGCTAGGGAAACGACTCAGCGGAGTTTTGGCTAATAAAGATCACCCACCACAGATACATTACGCCGGCAGAAATATTTAGAGCGACCTTAGGTTGTCAGGAGCGGCTGAGCGGCCTTAGGCCACACAGAACGAGCCAGAATAGTTTCAGGCGGTCATTGGCTGCCGTTGGGCGCACAACTAGCTGTTCCGTGCCACTCCTTCCAAATTTTAGGACAACTCACTTCTGACACAAACTCTTCCAGGTTGTCTGTGGGGCTCCGGGCTTTCATCCCTGTAAGAATCTTGGCAACGGCAGGTGAAGCCATCGGCAGTGTCGATGCAAGCGGCATGGCGGGAACAGTCGTGTTGGTTGGAGGCACACTCGTTGACCACTTGACGGCACACACGGCCGGTGGGACGCCCGTGCATGCGAGAAACATCCACGTAGCCACTGACACACTGGCAAATGGGTCCTGAAGGGAAAATATGTTTGAAAATATATTTGAGGCTTACCGGCGGGGGTCTCTCGGCACTCGGCTTCAGGAGCACAGTCGATGTTGGCGCACATGTCGGCTGAAAAAAAAGATTATTTCTATAAAACTATTTAAGTCGAAGGACTTGTTATTAGCTGGAGCATATATACTTACTGGCGTTTGTTTCTACTGTAAGAGCTGTGACTTTAAGAATTTGGAATCTGTGATCATAAGGTTTTAAAGTTTGTACCGGTAAGGTTTTCGAATCTATGAGCTTAAGGCTTAAGTAGCAGTAACCTTAAGGCGATAGGGTTTGGGATTTTATAGGTTCCGAACTGCTAAGAAACTGCGGCCTTATTGCTTTTGGAACTGTGACCTTAACTTAAGGTCCTTAAAGCTTTCGATGCTGGGGCCTCTCGGGCAATGAGAAATGAGAAGGTAATAGAAGATGCGGCTTTAAGGTGTTTACAAAATACGGCCTTAAAGCGTTAAAAGAAGTGCATTTTTATTTTAGGACCCAGGATGTTAATACTTCGACCGAAACTGAAACGAAACTGCGATCCTCAAAGACTGTGGCCTTAAAGCTCTAAAAGTTGGGACTTGAGCGCTTTAAAATTAAGGGCGAGTTATGTCGTTAAGGCATTAAGACTTTAAGGCATTAGAGGACAGATATCAGCTTAGACCTTAGAGTCTTAACTGCGATCAGTATAGGCCCTAGATACTATGACCTTAAGAGTTTAGGGTATGTAGCCTTAGGTGTTTAAGAGCAACGACCTTAAAGTTTAGGAGATGCAGCTACAAGGTTCTAAGAGATGTGACCTTAAGGTTTTAGAAAATGGGAATACTAAGTTTTAGGAGATTTCACCCTGGCATTAAGAGTTACGACCCTAGAGCTGCAGGTGAGGTATTGTAAGCTGCAACCTTTAAACATAAGCTTATGGGGCCTGGGGGTTTTTAGAAACTATGACCTTAGGTGACAAAAGCACTTGTTTAGCTTACGTCAACCTAAGTACGATTCCCCTCGAGTAAGACAGTCAGATCCTCTCAATTGTCGGCCTTCGGCGCAACAAATCGGCGCCGATCGCTTTGAAATCCCGCGAAGCGAAAGACTGCGCGTACCTTCTATGCTAATTGAGGAAGGCAGTCGGCGCTACTTTCACTTCCTCAAATCCAAAGAAAAGATGAAGAAAGGAAGAAAGGACAGATTTTAAAGAGAGAGAGAGAGAGAGAGAGAGAGAGAGAGAGATTCTTACCTTTTCGGCAGACACGGCCGGGACTGCGAAGGCGATCTTGGCTCACATCGGACCATCCGGATTTGCACCTGAAACATTAATTTGACCATTTAAACTTCAAGTTTATCATTTAAGTTTCAATTTTCCTAGAAGTTCCCCAAAATCCGGTGGTTCCCCCTACTTCCGCGGCTAAAAACCGTGCGCGTCCGGCATCGCTGCGCAAAAACCCTGCGGCACCGGACTGATTACACGCGGAACCGTCAATTTAGCCCGTGTCCTGTGTTTAACAACGCCGGATTGTCCTGCGTTTAACTACAAAAGTTGACGGAAACCCTGCGTTTAACTCCGAGGGGAAAAAGTGTTCCCCGACGTTCCAGTGAGAGCGCAAAGCGGGCTGGAACCACACAAACCAACACCGGCAACCAACAAATCCGGCGAGTCTTTAATTGCGCGCTTCTCTCTTTAATCCCTGCCATTGGAGGAAGCGAGAATGAGGAGAGAGAGAGAGAGAGAGAGAGAGAGAGACCGAGAGAGGTTAGAGATTGAAAGAGACAAAAGGTTACCTGCAGGTGTATCCCTCGGTGGTGTCGATGCACTCGGCATTCATGTCGCAAGTGTGGGTTCCCAAGCTGCATTCGTCCACAACTGAAAATGAAAATTTGAATTGATTTGAAAAATTTTCCAAAAAAATAGTTTTTCTTAAAACGGTACACTGAATTTCAAAAAGTAATCTGCAATTTGTACGACAAACTGGCGACATGGTGCATCAGTTAAGAAGGTTCTTCCGCAACGATTTAGGTAAAGTAAAAAATAAAAACAAATTAACTTTTTAATGTTTTTTAATGATCTAAGGGGGTTAAACAGTAAGAAATATATATAATTTGCTATTTGCCGCGTATTTTTGGAAAATCTTAAGCAATTTTCATAAAAAATATTTTTCAGATCAACTGCTGACTTTGGGGTCAAAAACCGGCAAAAATAAAATACAAATGTAAACTAAATACATATGTAAATTTTTATATTTGGGTTAGTTCAAGAGAAGAAACAATATAATAACCCTTGGTACTGTAACGTTTCATTCACCGTAATCCGGGACCAAAAATCGATTCTTCCTTTATAATTCATTCATTTCGTCTTTTTTAAATCATAATTCAAAAAATCATATGAAATTGACTTTTACACCAATTACAGTGTTAATTGCCGCACCATTTTGTTATGGATTATTTAAGTTACATCTAAATTTTTTCAAGCTTCTGGTAAGTGACAGTAGAAAATTCTCTAAAAATCGAATATCGATTTCTGTCAAGAACACTTAAATCAATAAATTTTGAGACAAAATTTAATATATCAGCGAATTCCCAAAAAAATAAACACCTAAGACCCTAAATGAGGCGAAAAGAAACAAAAATTAAGAAGTTAACATACTATTTCCTTGGCCTCTTAAGAGGACGCTAAGGCTGACTTAGGTGATAAGATAAAGTCTCATAAGGCATCATATTTTGTCAAGTTTCCCAAATTTGTCGCCTATTTTTTGTATAGTTCTCCACTTCCTGCTTCTAGTCCTTTTCCCATTCGAAAGTGAAATCGCCTCCCGTTTTCAAACCACTTCTTCCCGAATCGCCCCCGTTTGAACCCTTCGAATGCGTGCGATAAGAGCCCCTCAGATCCAGCTGGTAGATTAAGGAAGTTGCGAGGAAGAGGCGAGGATATCGATCGATTTTCCGCGCAATGCTGCCAGCCGACTGCCGCCGGCACATAAGAAGCAACAACCAGAAGAAGACGAGTCAAGCGGACGGCGAAAGTTGGAAAATTGGCCGGCAATTGGCGCCCGGCGCGTCAAAAAACAACGTTGTGGCCCGGTTGCGGGCAGGAAATAGGATGCGGTGGGAATGAAACATTGCAAAACTGTTTGTGTAGTGGAAAATCAATTAATAATATCAGGATTATCGATTTTTGCTGCCAAAAATGAATCACAACTGGTAAATTTGGCACGCTTTCTGCTAAACACCGGACCAATTAAAAATTTTCTGAAGAATCACACTTTTGCATGGGAAAAAAGAATTTTTGACCCGCGAAATTGCGGTTTTGGCGCTACACTGCTAAACAGCGGACGAAAATTCTTAAACAGGGCCAAATTTTATAAATAGAAATTCTAATTTGAAATTTTTGGTGGGATTTATTTTTGTGGCAAAATTACATTTATGGCTGCGCGTTGTGAATACCGGACAAACCAGCGTGTAAATATCAATTTAAATACACTGAAACAAAAACTTTCAGGGTTTGTGGGGAAACGTTATGAAATTCACGAGCGCTCAAATTTTCATAAATACTATGCTTTTGTAAACACCGAGCAAAAAACCTTTAACCAAAATATACATATTTAAGTTAAATTTCAGTCAATTTTATTATCAATAGTTTTCTAAAATTAATTTTTTAAAAATCAATATCCACCCCGAAAATTCATAGTTCTTGCAACTTTTCGGGCGCCTATTCAGGGCAGTAAGTGCGATGCAATTGTAGGTAAGTTCAAGGTAAAATGCGCAAACGATCAAAAACGAAAAAAACTGAAATTGATGCCATAATATTGTATTTTCATGTCGCAATAAAAAAATCTAAAACTGTTTAAACTGCGGAGAAGTCTGCTAAAAAGGGTGAAAATTAGAAAATTCGAGGCTTAAAATGTTCAGAAGTTGGAAACGATTGACTTTTAGTTTGGTTAACGTTTTCGAGTAAAACAAAAAATAAATTTTGCTTTGGGGACTCGAACTCTCGACCGTTTGGACGGGAGTCCGCTGTTTTACTCACTGCGCTATAGTGTGAATATAGGAGGGCGCTTTTTCGCGCTAAAAATATGTTTATAAGCCCAAAAACGTAACTAATTAATATTTTTCTATTAATCCCGCATTTCTCTCCCACTTTAACCATATAGCCTCGATTACACAACTTCGCTGGCTGTTTTCCGCATCTCTCGTGCAAATATCGTAACCAAACCGGGCCTCAAAACACTTTGCCTCGCTCTGCCGCGTCCCTCCGGGCGTCTTTCCCGAAGCCAGCTATATAAAAAGCGTCCCAGACGTAGCAGCAGTGGTTTTCCCGCCTGAGGGCATAATGAGACCGGTCGCTGACCCCCCAGCGGTCGACTGGTAGCGCCGACGACCAAGCAGAGGACGGGTTGGATAGAGATTGGCTAGGAAGGGGGGGGGGCAGTTATCAGTTTTTATCCTAATTTTGACATCTTTTCGAAAAATTGGTGAAATCTCTAGAATTCAACATATTCGTTCAAGTGAAAATGGCACAAACAAATTATGTCCAACGAGATGCTGCAAATTACGCAAGCCGTCAAGAATAGAGATTTCGAATTGATCGATATTAAATGAAAATTTTGATTAGCCTTTCTCAAAAATTAAAAGCTTTACGAGAAATCAAGAAATTGTTTTAGGTGTAAATATAAAAATGAATAATTTCCAACGTGATGCTCCAGACAACGCAAATTTTTCAACGTTCTGCGCCAATTTACACCAATTGATCATAATAAAAGACGATTTGAATAAAAAAGTTTTTGTGTTTGAAGGAATAACAGAAAAATTGGAGATTTTATGAAAAAGAATTTGCAAAATTTTTTTTAGTACAAATTCGATTTTAACCAAACGACGGTTATAAATGACGGCTGCTCCCAATACCAATTTAGAATTTTCATAAAAATCTGCTTTGCTGCAGAACTTTTTTTATAAACATGAATTTGTGCTAAGAATGGGAAAATTACGGAATTTTCGATTGCACGGTGTTTAGCGCATGCCGGATTTGAATCATTGTAATGTTTTGAGTTATTTTGTTATTTTTGTAAGCGTTTTTTTTTTAAATAAATTTGTTATAAGTGTTGTAAAAACATACTAAAATTGCAATAGTTAAAAATATCTTAGGAAATCGCGCTCCAGACTGCAATTTTGAGCAAATATCTCAGTAAATCGATATGGCTACGGTAATATTACAGGGAAAAGTTTTCAGGTAACTATTTTGAACGTAGCCTAATTTTTAACAGCTGAGAGGGATTGAACCGGTGACTCATAGATTGCTGACTAGGCGCTTATCCCCTCGGCTATTGCGACACAACCCGCGGGGCGGTACAACCTTACCCAACCACATTACAATACGGTTTGTTTACCTCTCCACATGAAAAAAATACCTCGTTTCCCATTTGGAAGCCCTTTAACCTTGAAAAGTCAAGGTTTACAATGCTGCTTTCAGAGCGCGACGCGGTGGATTTGTGGTGTTCGCTTGGCTTCATCTCGAAAAAAGAGAAGCCGGTTCAATCCAGCTCCCTTCGGGTCTCGAAGCGACCATCAAACAGTCGGGTTATCAGCAAACCGACGTTTTTAGGACAATCAGTGCTTTTTAGGGCTGATGATGAAAAAGAAAACGGCGCGTCCACTGGGGGTCAAGGAGAGCCCGGCGGCGCCCTTTCGCCGCACATTAAAGTGGCGAAATCCGGGGAAAACCATGCGACAGGGACGCTAATTTGATCGCAATGGGCGATAAATGACCCTAATAGAGAGAAAAACTGAACATTTAGCACATATTTGTGGAAAACTGTGCGAAAAATCCCCAAAAAGCGGAAAACTTGGATTTGGGCACCATGGCGCAGCCGGTAAGGCGCCTGCGTGGTAGGCAATCACTTGTTGGTTCGAGTCCCCACAAAGAAAAAAGTTTTGCCAATTCTTATTGTGAACTTAAAATTAACTTTGAAATGCTCAAAAGTATTTTTTCGGCAATTAAGTTGCTCTGTTCTATGTTTAGTGGCAAAATCCGAGAAATACCGTACTTTGACGTTAATTTGGTCGGATTAGAAGATAAATGATCGTAATACAGCGAAAAGGTTTACATTTAGCGCTTATTGTGAAAAACCAGGCGAAAAATGCAAAGATTCTATTTGAGCACAATGGCGCAGTCGGTAGCGCCCCAGATCGGTAAGAAAACACATCATGGTTCGAGTCCCGATGAGCAAAAACTTTTTTATTGGTTTTTTGGAGGAGTTGTAGATCATTTTTGGGCACACGAAAACACAATTTTCACTTCGGTCGCCTAGAAATTAGGATGTTTTCCAAAAATGGCAAAGAAAGGGCAATTTTCCAAAAATTGTGGTGTTTTTCGAAGACGGGCAACAGGAATCAAGGTTGACTAGAAATGGCAAAGAGGACTGTTTTGAAAATAGGAGTAACGGTAAAAGAGAGAAAAGAGAAAAAACTGTCCAAGCTGTTCTAAAAATAAGCCACGCCCCAAAAAGTGCGCCCTATATGGCATTGCCACTAAAACTCACAGAAATCCACATTTTTTGTGGAAAACGCTCAAGCTAGTGCCAAAACACAGTAAATAATAGAAATTATCAGATTAGCCTACAGCGAAATAGGCCACGCCCCAAAAACCGCGCACCAACCGGCAGAAGCCGAAAACCGTGCGGAAACGGCAGATATTCAAAAACCGCGCAGAACAAGGTGAAAAAAGACAAATTGAATAGTTTGAAGAAGATTCTAGTAAATCTAGCCGAATTAGGAATAACAACAGCTGAATATAGGCACCTCGGGCACATTTCCTTCCAGGCTGTCGTTTGTCAGGAGAAACGTCGGTAAATCCACGGGGACAGTGACACTAAAAGGAATTTTTGATTAATTGCTTTGTAAAAATTGTAATTTGCAATTTACAAAGATAGATTAACAAAATAAAACTCACTTGAAAATATCCGGGCTGTTCGGAAATGCATTCAGCCACGGGATCGCAATCGTGAAGAGAGTAATCGTTGCAGGGATTTGATCCTGAAACGAAACGGTTACTGTGGGTTACTGTAGAGTTACGGTAGATAGTGCGAGTGAAAGGTGCATTTAGCATTGGAGCACATTTACAGACAAGCTTCAGCAAAACAGCGGCTTTTCGTAAAACTGCGCGCGCTTTGCAAAAAATTCGGAAAATCGTGCGGTAAATGGCAAGTCTTCAAAACAGCAAAGCTATTGACAGGAAATTATAAAATCAATGAAAAGTAGGTTTTTGAATTAATGTAGCTCTCAGAAATTAAGCGAAAACTGTAGATGAAAGCTGAAAACTGCGATTTCAAAGCCAGAAAGCGGGATTTTCGGCACTTACTCCAGCAGGGTGAGTACAGGTGGCCTGAAAACAATAAACTTACCTATTTGATAAGATAGGCCCAGCAGGGCAAGGCCTGTGAATAGGCGCAGCAGCCACATTCTCGTGGGACAGCCGCCGCTCTCCGGACGGAGGCGGGGTCGCGCGGCCCATTTACGCAGAGTCGCCGCCTAGTGACTCACCCGGGGGCTTTTTCTATAAAGACGCGGGTTTCAGATGGGGGATTTGGCAACTTTTCGCAACAATGCCTTCCTCTAATGCGTGTAAACAGTTCAACCCGAAACGTCTCAAAAATTTGCGAAATCTGCATAAACCTAACTTTCCGGCACTATTTTTGAGTATTATACAATTGTTCATAACCTCAAAACTGTTCTTTAACTTTCTGTGGGCCTATGTTCGCAATTTTGAAAGTGTTCGATCAATATTGTTTTTTACTTGGGTTACGGTGGGATACTGTACTGTTTCAAAATATGCCCAAACTACCGAAAGTGGGGTTCTTTTTAAAGCAAATGTGGTAAATAAACTGAATCTGGCGCGTAAGTAGCAAAATTATTGTGCATTTCCTCGCGGGACCCAGAAAACCACGCAAAGTGAAAATGGAAATTGAAATTGAAGTTTTCTCCCGTTTTAGGCATTTAATTCAAAAGCCGTTAATTTTGGGGACTGAGCTTGCCCAAAACGGGCCGGCCCGGTATGTAAACTTGTCAACTTAAAGTTTCTTCATATTTTAAAAACGGCGGAAAATTTTTGTATCATATTTGAACAAATTCTCCATTAGAAAAAAAAATAGCGCTTCGAGCGGGATCGAACCTTGTCCCCATGGGTGGTAATTTGACTTGATGGTCCGAGAAGACGGCCCGAAGGGGGCCAGGCCAAGATGGGACGGGCCGGCCCGTGGGAAATGTTATGTACCGTAGTTTCAATTTTTTGCCCAAAACAGCCTATCAGCTTCAGTAGCGCAGTGGTATAGCCATCATCTGTCATGCCGGGCCCATGGGCTTGACTCCCCAGGGCGGTTTCGCTTATTTCTGCGCATGCCAAATTTTAAGCATTTACTTTTTTCGCTGAAGACTTATAAATCGATGTTAAACTTCCGAAATGTGCAAAAATTTGCGTTATCATCAGTTTTAGCGCGTTTTTGAACTGAAAACCCCGTTACCTCTGGCAGTTGAGCAATTTCTTCCCGGATTCTGAGGATCCATATCAACTAGTCCTTCCTTGCACATACAGACGACATTTCCAGTGTTGGTGGCCAGACATTGAGAAGTTTCTTCGGGGCAGCCTTCGCACTCGACGGATACTGGAAGACAAATTTTGATTTCAATCGATTTTTTGAGTTCATAAAAGAAATAGTGATTTTTCGAAAGAGATACAAGGATTTTTCTCCAAGACAAGGTACTTATGGTTCCACCACGAACTTTGGTGACAGTTGCTTGGCAGGGGATTTGCCAAGTTTTTGGGCAGCCGGCTAGTAAAGGAATCATCCCAGAGCGCCGTTTGCTCTTACTGTAACTCAATTTTTGGATGTTATAAGACCTTTCCAGTCGGATAGAGCATACTAGAGGCTTAGTACACTTACACAAAAGAAATTGGATCAGGAAAGATTCGAACCCTGGAGCAAAAGTGCAGTAGTCCACTGCTCTACCGGCTGAGCCATTGCGCAAAGATTGAACCACCTCTTAGTCTTCTGTTATTTTCAGCGTCATGTTTTCGTTTCTTTCCCTCTCTAGACTTCCCGTTCCGTACACAGGGCCGTTTTTCATCCGAAACAGCTGTCCCTTGAGAAAAAGTGGTTACGGTATCCCCCTTTTGCGCCGCGTTGTCTCTGTGTGTGATAGCCTTGACATCGTCACCTAAGCCCTTTGATAACATTTGGACAAGTGTTCGTTTGACTACAGTAACCCCGGCTTCCGTAGGACATTGTGGCCTGAAATCCAATTGATGTTGGAAAACGGCTGCTTCCCGAAGGGCGCCCATGACCCTGGCTGCGGCTGGGGCGACCACGCCCTGTCCCCGGGATACGACCGGCTATCACGGCGCCGCGGGGGAGAAAAACCACTGGCTGACTGATCGCCGACCGGCGCATTTGAATAGTCTCGGCTGGGACGGGATCACGGGAGTTGTTTTAACGACTGGGGTGAACTTTCACTAGGAATGAGAAAGACATTGCCCTGGAGGAAGCGGAAACGAAGGATAGAAAGAGCTGGAGCGAAAGATAAAAAGAGACTCCAAGAGAGAGAGAGAGAGAGAGAGAGAGAGAGAGAGAGAGAGAGATAGAGAGTGATAGAGAGAGAGATGGAGAGAGAGACTCCGAGAGGAGAGACCTTAGCCTCAGCCTCAGAATTTCCACAATCTTTCAACCAACTATCAATGTCTTTATTTCTCTTTATGTGGTTGTCTCTGTCTCAATCTTGAAATCCTAACTGCAACAGCGAAACTATTGCACTCCCAACCGTTTCCTCAGCGTAAACAAATATATCTTTTATGTTAAGCGGACAATTTTATCGTTTTCAAAATATAAACAGATAAATAGCAGCACTGTCCTACTATTGGATTCAAAACGCCCAATCAAAAAAATTTTGATTTGTTCAAATTTCAAATTACGAAGATTATTGAATATATATAACACAGTTCAATTGAATATATATAACACAGTTCAACGTAAAAATCTTTTTCACCTACCAAAAGAGAATTTTAAAATCTGACGCTGCTTGAGGGTTAAATTTGGTGTTTCAAACTGAAGCTACTTTTAAAAAACGCCACTTTCAATGATTTCGGTCATTTTTACAAAATTACAGTTTTTAAAAGGTGAAAAATTGCTACTCAGGTCAAAAATTGATATGGGGGTTTTTGGACAAATCTGAGCTACTTCTGAGTTTATGAATTATTTTCTAAGCCTGTGGCGCCACTGGGGCTTTTGGATTGTTTTTTTTCGGAAACTGAGTCTTAAACAGAGGCAAATTTCAAAATCGCATCTACAAAGATAAATTGTGGCACTTTCTAAAAATTAACATCGTTGCGGTTGGATGCACCATGTCGCCACCGTTTCTTTAAAAAAAATTCTACCGTGCTAGAGAAATTTCCAATTTTTTAGCTACGTTTATCGAAATAGCAATCATAACAGCGAAATTTAGGCACTTAATCGACGTTTTATCGATTATATCTCTTCTGATCTCTCTTTATCTGTCTCTTTTATGCTTTTCCTTCATCCATCTTTCGCATATTGTTTCAAACGCCACGCGCCCCGCTATCTACCGTTCTGATCTTGAACCGCGCGACCTGGAAGCGGAAATTCCAGCGAAATCTCAAAACTCCCACGTAAATTTTGCTAAATCACTGCGAGAACAAGATAATGACAAGTGTTTTCGCCCCGCGCGCGCGTCGCAGAAGAGCGAACACCGCCTGAGTCAGAGACGACGTTTTGATCGAGAACCGCCCGCTTTCCGTCTCCCGTTTCGTTCGTGAAAGGTCAGCTGTGCCATTTCTCTCTGTTGGCGGTCACAAAGGACAAACGACCGAACAAAAACGGACACCTCTGTTGCGGTTGGGCCAGGGGAATTGGGCGGGAAAATTGGGTTGTGAATTTCAAAAAAAGTTACACGGAATTTGCAGCGCGTATCCTATGAAAAACGAGATGGAAAAGCTCCCTGAATCCCTATAAAAAGAGAAGCGGCCTATAAAATATAGGAATAAACAGAATGTTGAAGAATCCGGGTCTGAAGTGCTCTTAGAAAGTTGTTGAACAAACGATGCGCTTGCGATATACACAACTATTGTCATTGCAAACATCATCTCTGTAAAGCTCTATCAAGGTCCAACTAAGCACTTCAGTCTTCGAAAACAAGTGTGTTTAATTTAAGGTCATGTCCCTTGTCCTTAATTGGCCTAAAGCCCTAATGCTGACATTTTGGGTTTATAGCAATTTTCAAATTTGACGCTTTCCAAAAGTTAGAATTCACCCTTGAAAAATTCCGGAAAAGCGGTTATTGAAGTCAAACATGTAGATATAGAAAATGTTCACTTTGAGCTGACTTTTGGTTAACATACTCTTATGGCCTAAACCCCTAAAAAGGAAAATTTGGTCGTTATCGATTTTGGAGCACGCGTTACTGTAAAACGCTGGGTACGGCAAAGTGTGAACGTTTTCTAGAGTATGAAAGTGAGCATTGAGAAACAAATGGGTTTTTGTGGAAGTCAAACTTGCCAAGCGTTCGAGGTTTTACTGCTTTGTTTCATGACTGATGGCCTTTATAGCGCATATTCAATCTTTTGAGTATTTTTTTCATTTCAGCATAAATATTTTTTTCACAAAATGTTTTGCAAACTGTCAGTGTAAACGTTAACGTAGCGCACATCCAGTAGGTATGTACAGTACCCCGAGTCAAAAATGAGTATATGAAACGCTAGAAAGGGAGAGAAAGAAAGAGAGTGAGAGAGAGAGAGAAATACTCACATTGAGCACAAGCCCTCCCTGGCTTCTCCCTTTCAGGTGAAACATCGACGTAGCCCATGGGACAACGGCAGGAGTACCCCAAGGGCTCATCTCGGCACGTAGCAGCCGCGTCGCAGTCGGCGATGCCGGAGGTACACTCGTCGATTTCTGAAACACTGGGGTTATACCAAAGAAACGAATTATAAAGACGTAACTCAATAATTAAAGGTCAAGTTCTCTAGTGATCTGGGGAGCCCTCTCACCCTCCGAAAGTCGGAAGATCAGAATATGATGAGTTTTACTTTTCAGAGTTCGAAGCTGATTTTCAGTACTTTTGTATCACTTCCAACCCTCAGACGACCTCGCCCGTGCCTATCAGTGGTGTTAAGGGCGCTTCTCGGCCGCACAAGGTCACTGACCTACTCTTTTCTGTTTGAACGTAGCCTTGGGAGCCGGCCACTTACTCGCCTCTGCGAGAGAGAGGGTATCAACCTGGTCTATGCCCATTTGAACAGAGAATTAGAGACCTTGATCTCCCCAATCAAGAATATCAAACGGACACATTTTGCGTGACTGATTAGACGCGGGAGCAGATGGCCACGCGCCTCTTTTTGCGAGTGCGGAACCGGACGGACTGGATACGGTGCCTTGAGGAATACGTGAATCTTACGAAATGTTTCTTTAGCTGATGTCATTAAGGGATAGTCAGTGGGTCTCTGTCTCTCTGTCTCTCTGTCTCTCTGTCTCTCTGTCTCTCTATCTCTCTGTCTCTCTGTCTCTCTGTCTCTCTGTCTCTCTGTCTCTCTGTCTCTCTGTCTCTCTGTCTCTCTGTCTCTCTGTCTCTCTGTCTCTCTGTCTCTCTGTCTCTCTGTCTCTCTGTCTATTTTGACGTTTGAAATTGCAACCTCAACCATCTGTTTCTTTACCCAACAACACGCCAGGTGTGCTTCAATTAGTCTGTGCGACAGTCACCTAAAACCCATAAAGCTAGACGAATTCCGGTGGTCATTGAAACGAGCCCATTCCAAGTGTCTCATTCTACGGAGATCTCCGGGTTTAAGAAAGAGGGACGAGGTAGAGTCTCAAACAGAGAGAGAAAGAGAGAGAGAGAGAGAGAGAGAGAGAGAGAGAGAGAGAGAGAGAGAGAGAGGCTAACCTTTGGTACAATTTCTTCCTGGGCGACGAGCTCCTTCGGCAGAAATGTCGATGTAGCCAGCGTTGCAACGGCAAGAGTAGCCCACGGGCCGATCCAAGCACTTGGCATTGGGGTCGCATTTGTTAGTCGAAGCAGATGCACATTCATTGATCACTTAAAACAAAACGTTTTGTGAAAATTTACACCACAACACTATCAGAAAAAGGCGAAAAAAGGCTTGGCAGACGGCCCCGACTTATAAAGCCTCGGGCAACCAACAAAGCGACCTCGAGGAGGATCGCTTTCTTGGGTCAAATTTAGGCGCAGACCGACAAAATGAATGTCCCCAAACGCTAGCACGCTTGACAGTCGGCCAAATATCAAAACATACACTTTAGACACTTCCTTCCAGGTTTTGCCAGAGGGTCATCAGAAACATCGAGGAAGCCTTCCCGGCAGAGGCACTCGTAGCCGGCTACGGAGTCCATACAGCTAGCAGAAGGGTCACAGTCATTGGTTGCGGGGGAGGCACACTCGTTGACCAGGCCTGAAAGAGAGGCGTGGATGAGTGAGTGAGTGAGTGAGTGAGTGAGTGAGTGAGTGAGTGAGTGAGTGAGTGAGTGAGTGAGTGAGTGAGTGAGTGAGTGAGTGAGTGAGTGAGTGAGTGAGTGAGTGAGTGAGTGAGTGAGTGAGTGAGTGAGTGAGTGAGTGAGTGAGTGAGTGAGTGAGTGAGTGTGTGAGTGAGTGTGTGAGTGTGTGAGTGAGTGAGCTACGGAGAGAGAGACTACCTGTGCAATTTCCATTGATCAGTGACCTGCCTCCTTCACAAGCACATCGGTGAAGCCCATCAACATCAGCCAAGCAAGCTTGCCCTTCCGCACACTCTCCCGGTTTCTTTGGATCACAGCGGAATGGGTCCTCATCTTCACTGAACATGTAAGGAATCCGTTCATTCCCAGAGTCGAGGTAGAGTTGCTTCTGAAATGGAAACAATTATCTCTCTCTCCCTCCCTTTCTCGTACCTCCTGACTCCCAAAACTCCTAGACGGTGCTCTCCTAATCTCCGACTTCTTTAGTTTCCTAGAAATCGGTCCCAACTCCAAAAGGAGGTCCTCATTCAGTTCAGTACAGTTGGCGTTTGGGTTTCGGAGAAACTCGGCGACCATCCCAACAGGAATGCACTTCACGGAGCCTGGTGGTCGAACCATTCCTATATGACAGACGCATCTTTGGGCTCCGCCGACAACCTGAAAGTTTTCATTGGTCTGGAAACTAAAGAATAGGTCTTACAATGCAAAGTTGGCCCAGTTGGACGTGGCATTCGTCATCTTCTTTGCAAAGTTGGACCTTGCCGACTAGGAGGGAGTTACTGCCACTGCGGCGAAGAGACCCATCGGGACAAGATTCTGAAAATGAGATAGTTAGGGAGAGAGAGAGACAGAGAGACAGAGAGACAGAGAGACAGAGAGACAGAGAGACAGAGAGACAGAGAGACAGAGAGACAGGGAGACAGAGAGACATAGAGACAGAGAGACAGAGAAACAGAGAGACCAACCTTGAATGAGCTGTGTTGTCTCCGTAGTATTGAATAATTCATCAGATCCATCCTCACAATCCCAACTTCCATCCCCGACCAAATGTTTTTCAACACAGCGAACCCTCCCACATCCGCATTCTAATTGCGAGGTAGTACATTCTGAATCCGAAATTTTAACATTTTCTCAATTTAAAAGAACCTTCATCACTTCCATCCTTGCAATCATTCTTCCCGTCTTGAAATTTGTCGATCGGAATGCAGCCGGAGCCGTCGTTGCATGGGAAGGAGGACGGGCCACACGCTGCAATTATCTGTGTCAACAGCACTGGTGCCGAATGGTAAGGCGCCACGGGACGTGCAGTTGCGTGGCCGCGTGGCCTAATGGATAAGGCGTCGGACTTCGGATCCGAAGATTGTAGGTTCGAGTCCTGCCGTGGTCGAAATTTTTTGTTTGTTAATATTTAACAAAATCAGAAAGTTGCCTTATTCCGTAGGGATGTTTTATTTCTGGGGAATCAAAGTGAACTTGGACGTTCTCTTTGAACTTATTCTGATTTCTTCGTATTCTCATTTTGAAAACTAAACTTTTGTGTGTAGTACTGTTTGTTGTTCTTTTGCTACCAAAACAAAAGAATCTGATAACTTTCCACAAGCAAAAATGTTCTGCGTTCGGGGGGAATCGAACCCCCGTCGAATGCTTGGAAGGCATCCATGCTAACCATTACACCACAAACGCCCCGATCGCTAGCAGGTGCGTTCTTTAGATAAACCCCGTTCCCTCCCACGCCCTGCAGTTCAATTTATCGTTCGAATGGTCCCACAAATTCCTCTCTCATCACCGGGAGCTCCTTGCCTCTTCGGGGTCATCCACTCCATAATTTCTGCGCTCCACGGACAACAAAAGGACGGCCCAGCGCCGGTTAAGGACCCTGCTGAGCGACGACGCCACTATAACACAGGCAGGCGAGTAATATGCCAGCCAAGGACAAGCGAAGATGCAAAAAGTGGGAGGAACACCGCTTTTTGTCAGAGACATTGTTATGCGCGTGGAATTAGGAGTGGGACGGAGGCTGACTGATGGGCGGAAGAAGCGACAGGCGCCGGGGGGTACTGTAGGCTAGGGTACTGTAATTTTGTTTTTAAAAAATGGTCGAATTCTTTTGAAGTGGTGTTTTTCCAATAGCTTTAGTCGTGAATTTCCCAAATCTAACGTTTATATAGTGAAATATTTGTGTACTTCTGCAAAGAACGTCAAAAAAGTAAAAATTAACGTTTGAAATTGCAGTTTTCTGCATTTTTCGACCTTTGTCATATTAGGGCTGCAAAAAGCCACTATACTCAAAAGATGCGCCACATTTTTCTGCACATTTTCAAAATTAGAATCCAAAAAAAATACATGACCATCGTGACGAAAATAAACTTTGAATCAGAAATTTTCCATCGATTTGATCAGAAAAATTTTTGCTTTTGGTTGGTCAAAAATATTTTTTCGGATACAAATGAGTATGCCGTGTAATAAAAAGAATGTTAAAGTCTCGTTTGGAACAAAATTAGAGCAAAAAATATTTTTGACCAGAAGTCAAAATTTTCATGATTAAATCGATGGAAAATTTCAGATTCAAAGTCGATTTTCGTCATGATGGACTTTAATTTTTGAAAATGTGCAGAAAAATGTGGCGCATTTATTCAGTTTAGTAGTTTTTTGCAGTCCTTATATGACAAAGGTCGAAAAATGCCAAAAACTGCAATTTCAAACGAAAATTTGACTTTTTCGAGGTTTTATGGGTCCTTGCAAAATTACACAAATATTTCATTATTTAAGTGTTAGATTAGGTGTGCCCACAAAAAAGCTTTTGGAAAAACACCACTTCGAAAGAATTCGACCATTTTTACAAAATTACAGGTTTCAAAATGGTCTATACGGCCCATAGGAAGTTATAGACCAATTTTGGGCCAATTCTAAGACTATCACCTTTTTCTTCAGACAGTCTTTAAGGCTATCCTAAGTCTCGGCGCTGTGGCCTTTTTGGTTCCTGTGGCCTTCTGTGACCTTTACAATTCAGACTTCATTGTGGTATGATATTCGCAACTTTATATAGCTACCGTCAAACTGAAATCTTATGCTAATTTCGGAAACATGCAAGGCATGCTCTGTCGATAATGATTAGACTACGAAATTCTTATATCAACAGAGCATCACTTGAACATTCTAATTTTATTGGCATGATTCCAATTTGGCAACAGCTATAAAACCCACGTTCATCACTTCCATCCCCACAATCCTTATGCACATCGTTGAATTTCTCGGTCGGAATACAGCCAGACCTATCATGACAGACGAAATAATGGGACGGGCACCCTAAATTACAAAAACAAATCAAAAACTTTGTAAAGTTATAAAAATCACCTTCATCAACTCCGGAGTAACAGTCAATCTGCCCGTCGTTTAACTGTTTCTTGGCTATGCAGCGAGGGGCGCCGAATTGACAGTCGAACTGCCAGGGGAGGCACACTGAAAATGAAATATATAATTTTGTGTGGTCATTTTCGAAATTCTTTTAAAATTTATTGGTATTTTATTGAGAAGCAGTCAGTTTAAAATGTGAAAATCCGCGACTGGGATCGAACCCTCGACCATTTTTCGCGGCACTACTGCTTACCCAACTGAGCCATACAACTCAAAAAAAAAACTTTTGCGGAAAAATCGATACCAGACAGAATAAAAGGCTTTTCTGCCCTTTTTCCTCCCTTTTTCACCTCCTCTGCTGAATCGCGTTCCGCCTTCGCCTCACCGCTCCGACCTCGCGTTTCAGGCTTGTCTGTCGTTCACGGTCACCGCCCGCAACACATCAAGACAAGGCATTTCTTAGAGAGAGCTAATTCTACCTCTCTTCATGAAGTTACAGTTTGGACGAAAAGAAAGAGGTAGCGAGTAAGATAAAGCGACAGTTTGTGACACTAAAAAATGCGTTCTGTGTTTTCAAAAGTTCACGGTGGTCCAATTTTCTGGAAATAGAATTCTTAAGAACGGAAATCAAATTAATGAAAAATCTTGAAAAATATATACGACTTGAAATTAGCTGAAAATATGGTTTAAACATTTTTATTGTACAGAAGAATTTATTTTATTCATGCGTTAACAGTGGCATATTCACTTCGTTTTTCGATTTTCAGCTGAAAGGCGACCAACCATGGTGATATCCCGGACCACCCCGGTGGATATTTCGGGACCACCCAGGTTGATAATTATTCGGGAACCACCCATGCAGATATCACGGGCCACCCAGTTAGATTTTCCGGGACCACCCAGGCTGATAATTGGGGACCACCCAGATAGATATTCCAGGGCCACCTAAGTTGATATACGGAACCACCCAGGTTGATAATAGAGGACCGCCCAGGTAGGTTTTCCAGGACTACCTAGGTTGATATACGGGGACCACCCAGATTGATAATCGGGGCCCACCCATGGTATTCCAAGACCACCAAGGTTGACAATCGGGGACCATCCAGGCCGATAACCGGATCACTCAAGTCGATATAAACCACCCAGGTTGATAATGGGGACCACCCAGATAGGTATTCCGGGACCACCTTAGACGATGACCGGGACCACCCATATAGATATTCGGGGACTGCGCCCGTAGATATTCCAGGACCACCTAGGCTGATATTTTGGGATCGCCCAGGCTGATTCGGGGACCACCTAGGTCGATAAACGGGGCACTCTCGGGTATATCTTCCCTGGACACACGTATAGATCGGTATTCCAAGGCCCCATGTAGATTTAAAGGTACCACCCAGATCTCAGAAACCGAAAATTGTGGTTTTAGGGGTCCCGGCATGAAAAAATCAATCGGTTTGAAATTTAGGTCTTCCATCGAAACTGTACATAATTCAGATGTGAGCGGCTTAAATAGGCCTGCTTCTTCCCCTCGAGACCTTTTTTATATGTTAATTGCCTCCTCCTCTTTCTCTAATATGAAATTGCCCCCTCCCCGCCATAACCCCCTAATTGTTGCGAAACAACTACTCCCCTGCGCAAAATGCGACAGTACAATCACCGGCCGCCGGTTGTCCTCCGGCTATCTGACCATCATCTGATCGATTGCGGTCAGTCGACTGGTTATGTTACTGCGTCAAAAGAGACGCGTGGCATCCCCGCAATAACCCTCTCCTCTCTCTTTGGCACGGGAGGCTCATTTGCATACAACTACAGACAAAGAGTGGGACAAAGAAGACCTGGGTGGTGTTTGCTTTTGCCGATTGGCAGCACCTAATCAGGATATATGAGGCGGAAATCCGAGAGAGGAACCGGTAGGTGACTCAATCAGATGGTTGAAAAGAGTGGATTTTGAAAATGAACTTTGAAATGGTGACGTCATTGGTGGATTTGATGACGCCATGCCAAAATTTTGTGGAATCGGTGGTATCTGCGACGGAAGGAGAAAGAGGGTCTCTCTGTCTCTCTGTCTCTCTGTCTCTCTGTCTCTCTGTCTCTCTGTCTCTCTGTCTCTCTGTCTCTCTGTCTCTCTGTCTCTCTGTCTCTCTGTCTCTCTGTCTCCCTGCCTCTCTGTCTCTCCGTCTCTCTGTCTCTCTGCCTCTCTGCCTTACATTACTATGCCTCTTCATCTCCTTTCTTTGTGCTCTCTTAGTTACTCTATGTCTCACTTTTTGTCTCTCTCTCCCCTCCCCTCCCTCACCATATTGCCTCCTCTACTCCTCAAAGACCTCGAGCCGCCTCTTTTTCTCCAATTCTGTCTCACAGAGACAGCGCGTGTCCACATTATCCGCCCAATGTGCTCGTAACTTTTTCTGTGCGGGAACCCCGGCTGACCTTGGCTGTCCACCCCGGCCATTAGCATAAGGAGACAGCCGTCTTGCGTCATCGCAGAGATGAGGTCGCGGCGCGGCGCGCCAGAAGAAGTAATTAATCATTTGTCATCACAAAAGATGGGAATCTCGTTGATTCATTCGTGGTGGGACCCAAAAACCACAAGTTTTCGTTTGAGAGATCTGGGTGGTCCCGTAGTATATGCCTGGGTGGTCGTGGACCCAGGAAGTCTACATGGGTGGTCCCTGTATTTCTCCAATCCCTTCACTGAAACCACCCTTTGACTACTGTAGAGCGGAAGCAATTATACCGTCAATTGCTGCCAGCCGTTTTTCTCTTCCGCTGCTGTTGCCAGCCGGTTGCCTCCGGCAATATAAGTCGTAATTCTCTACTGCCAGCCGGTTGGATCTGCGAAAGTTGAAGCGAGCCAGCCGGGTGGCAGCAGTTTCGGCCGGCGGCTGGTGCCAGCTGGCCATAATTGGTCCTCGACTCTCAGTTGAAGTAGTGCAAAGTTGCGCAATGGTCCCGCCGCGATCCTTAGCGCCAGCCGAGCTTCCCCACAAAGTGAAAGTCGATCCTTAAAGCCAGCCGGCTGGCAGGAACCGATCCTTAGTGACAGCCGGCTGGCAAGGAAATTCAAAACCGGCCATTTCGGTTTCGGTAATTTTCGGCTGAACACGGGCGAAAGTGCGATCTACACGGCTCATTTCGCACCGTGAACAGAGGCGAAATGTGTGAAAAACGGGTCTCAAACGGAAATCAATCGATAACCAATCTATTTCTGATGGCGTAAATTGGAAACATCGTTGAGCTTAAACCATAAAGATCGCTATTTCGATTTTACAAACAGTCTGCACTCTGTTTACAACGTTATTTGACAAACACCTGTTAAATTTAATTCCACCGATCATAAAACCCATCCCGACAAAGTTATTTTGTTGTTTTAGGCCTTAACCTACTGTTTTGGTGGGTTTTGAGTCCGATGACCAAGTTTTCTCAGGGTTGTTAAGTTTTCTGATCAGTTGAGAACAATTTAACGCGTAATTTCATCATGAATAGAATGTTTTGGCAATTTGAGAAAATTTGCGGTAAAACTGTTGGCGCAGCGCGGAAAGGATTGTACTGGGAATAAGGTTGTTGGTTCGATTCCCCTGGTGGTCAAAATTTTTTTATAAAGTTAATTCAAGTTGTTTTATTACAAATCTGTCATTTTCCAATGAATTTGCAAGTTTGCCATTTCTGGCGCCTAAATTTTGTCGCTTTCTGCCTTCAGAGCCGTCAGAAACTCGAAAAAAGCGTGCATTACATAGAAATAGGTCGAAATGCTGGCGGTACCTCCTTGAAAATCAAAAATTTGAAGAATTTTGAAAAATATAGTTTTGTGCACCAATTAGCGCAGCGCGGAAATTGCGGCACTGTGCTAACGGTTGTTGGTTCGATTCCCCGAGGAAGCAAAACTTCTTTACATTGTGCTGTTTGTTCCGCATGTTCGATAAAATGCAAGTTTTCACACGTATTCTGCGAAAATATCAATTTCTGGCTTCAAAGACGGCGGAAACTCGCAAAAAGTCCGCATTGGGTCGAAAAGTTTGTTCCGTGAAAAAGTGTACTTTAAAAACACAACGTTTTGGGACAACTTTAAAAAATCAGTTTTGCGCCTAGTGGCGCAGCGAGGAAAACGCAGTACTGTGCTAATAGTTGTTGGTTCGATTCCCCTTGGCTGTCAAAGTGTTTTGTAACCCAAACTAATGCCGTTTTTGTAATTGAATTGAAAATCGAAACGTGTTTCCAACTATAACACCATTTTCTGCCTTGAAAGTCGCCGGAAATCTGAAAAAAGCGGGCATTGGGTCGAAATGTTGCCGGCTTGTCCTTGCAAATGAACGCGTCCCGGGTGGGAACGGGGTGATTGGCTGTGAGGAGATAATTAGCTCCGAGTAACCTTCAAGAAAGACTGCCTGGGTCCTAATTGACGCCGCCAGCGGGTCACGGCACTTCCGAATCCTTTGAACGCCCGATTCTTCGAAACAAACAAAGGATTTTCGTGGATCGCTTGACTTTGTTCACCAAAAAACTCAAAAATGGAAAAATTTCAGTTAGCAAATCGAAGATCACATATTTGCCTTGTTTGAAGAAGGAAGACAAACATCTTCAATCTCAGAATTCAGGGTCATCGAGAGAAAGGAAGCGAGGCTGCATTTGGGAGTGCATACAAACAGGAAGAACACCGATATAGTGAGAGAAAATGAAAAATTTCATGAAATTCAGCGAAAAAAACTTGTTTAAAAGCATTATGGAATTTAGTGCAATGTGGTGTAATGGTTAGAACTGTGGTCTGCCGTACAAACGACCTAGGTTCGATTCCTATCGGCGTCACCTTTTTTGCTTCGCTATATATATTGAAGCAAATTCATAAGTGAAAAGAGTTTGAAAAGAATTTTAAAACTAATTTTTTCGAAAATTCTACAAAAACAAGTTCGATTTTCGCCAAAGTACGATTTTTCACCTCAATGTACATTCAAACTACAAAAAACGTGAATTTTGTAAAAATAAATTTCTCATTTGGTACTCAAATCGGTATTTCAATTATTTCCCAACGATATGATCAAATTACGGGGTAAAAGATTTGCTCAAAGTCTAAAATGTCGATTATCTAGAAGGTTTTCAAAAACCCCTCATTCTAAAATTAAATTACAAAAAGTTTTGGCAAATTATACAAAAAATATCAAAAAGTTATACAAAATCGCAATCCGATTATTTCCCATTTATTGTTTCAAATTACGGTGCTGACTTTTTTGTATCAAATAGAAATTACACTTCTTTCAAACTCCCAAAAGTATCATGCAATTTCAACTTCTTTCATCGAAAAACCGCAAAACATTTGAGCAAAACAGTTTTCTTCTTCTTAAAACTGGAAAACACCTCTTTTCAGGTATTTGACTTCAAGAGACTTCTTACTTTTTCTTCTATCATAAAAAGATGCAAAAATAATTCAAAATGTAATGTTACTCTTGGAGCCTCAAACTAATTTTTAACCAACAAAACTTCCAAATGACGCCCTGATTTTGTAAATTAATTACATTATTTAAAAATTTCTCTGTTGTTTGCTTTTCCGTACCTTCATCTGAAGCGTCGAAACAGTCATCCACTCCGTCCTGCCACTTCAAAAGAGAAATGCATTGGCCTCCGGAGGCACAAGCGAATTCAGAAGAATTACAGGTGGTAGAACCCCTCACGGAGGGGTTAATAACAGAAAATATGAATAATATTAGTGGAGTCATGATGTCATCGGTCGACCGACGCCTCACAAAGGCCGCGACTGGCAGGAGGGGCGGGGCCACTGCGCACTGTACAGGTAGGGCGACAGCCGGGAGGGGATACCGGCTGGCAGCAGGGGAATGGGTTTGCAAATGGATGGCAAACATGAGATTGCCAAGTTTTCTCATCTTTCTCTCTGTTTCTTTTTCTTTATATTTCTGTAGAGTACAAAAACATTTGGCATGCAAATTGAACTTTTTACCAAAAGTTTACCTTGACAAACTTTTGTTACAAAGGAAGGGTGCATTAAGACGCATTTTTCTCTATTTTCGAGCCATTTGGAACAGTGCTACTCCCAAAAAAATTAGGTTTAGGTGGAATTGAGAAAATACGTTTTATACCCCAAAGAGTCCCAAAACACACATCTTTTCGAATGTTGATACCTTAGTGTCTTTAAAGAAGCCTTAAGGTCTTATTTTCATAAAACTCAACTTTTTTTTTAACAATCAACAGATAATTGTACAACAAAACACTGAGTTTGTGTGTACACTGATCACTCAAAAATAGAACTGGATTTTAAAATTTCTCGGGCTTCGCCCATGTTTTGGGCATAACTTTCAATTCGGAAACATGAGTCAGCAATGTTAAATGAAATACATACACAACTTTAGGTCAACGGAAATTACGTACAGAATTACTTTTCTAACCCACAATTATATATAGAAAACACCCTTTTATGGCGATTCCAGCCAATCTAATTTTCCTGGGAATTACGGCAGATCATCATTAAAAAGCGGCTATTCGCGAAATGAAGCTGCGCAATGGAATTTACGCTGCGCAATGGAATTTAAGATTTTACCAATAGCCGGCTTATTTAACCAGTAACGAAGAGTCCCATTGACGCTTAGACTTCTCCCATATCACAACCTCGATTTTCCTCATATATGTTATTCTCTCGCGCAAGTTTTGTTAGTTGTATCGTTTTAAGAGAACTTAACTCTCTTTTTTATTCATTTTCGTTCATTAGAAGAGCAGAGGGAAGAACGGCCGACTTCGAGGGACAAGAGGGGAAGAATGCGTGAAAGTGGGAGGATAGGGAGTGATGTCATTCTAATCACGTAGCGTTATGAATTCCGGAAATGCTAATTCCACCCTGTTTGAACTGTTTCAAGAGTGCTGCCAATTAGAATATTGGGCATTTTCCTTGAGTTTGACCGGAGTTTTCTGTATGTCTCAGAGTTTAACCACGGATTTAAGTACTGTGCCGTTAACGCTGAAATTAAAAAAATAAGAGTGTGTAAGCTCCCAATATAATATCCGACTCTCAATTTTCCGCGGCCCGACCCGAAAACATCTATGCGTGCCGGGCCCCAAAAGTGCGTAACATCAAATTAAAAAGATTTCTCATATTCCACAGCATGGGATAAGTGTGTGAAAGGCCGGGTACTAAAGCCTTTTTTGCTGAAATTTTACAGGCAATTCGGTTTCACATCCGGTATTTGGTGAGTTAACGAAACAAAGGACTACTGTTTTGCACAAACATTTGGCCAGCAAGACCCAAACGACTGAACATGAAAGTTTGCTAAAATCCACCATTTCTTCAGAATTTTAAACATTTCGAAGAAAAACAAACATTTCCCAGAGGTGCCATTTCTTTTTAAAAAAATAAAATGTTCCTAAAGCGTTTTGTGAAGTAAATTTCGAAAATACTTAACAGTTTTCGTAAAAGAGTGTCGATTATGAGGTTTTTTTGTCGAAAATTTGAAAATCACCAAATAAATAAGAACTGAGTCCCGATACGAAGAGACAAATTCAGAAATGATAATGCAAGGTGTGTGGTGTGTTCTGGGCCTCTTGATGTTTAGGAAAACCCTAAATTAGAGTTCGAAAACGGAAAATGCGCAACCCGAAAAGAGGGTCGGGAGTACGGGTGTTAGAGAATGGTCTCGACCCATTCGACTAATCAAAAGAGGAAAGATCTGTGTCTTGAAAATTCTGGCTGGACATCTAAGATCCCTATGAAAATCGATAACTGACAAAATTGACAACAAACCTTACAGAAAAATGAGATTATTCATGCACCCGTTACAAAAAAGTGAAATATCGCACATCACAGGGGTTAGTTCTTCTTGTTAAAGAAAGAGTCGAGTGTCTTCTTCGGCGGCGGTTCCTTCTTCGCCGGAGGCGCTTTCGATGTGCGTTTCTTTCCCTTCGCCGCCGGTTTGACGAAGGAGGTGGAGGAGGCCTTTTCAGCCGTCGCCGCCTTCATGGCGTCCAGCGCCTTTTTCGACTCCTTCAGACGTCTCTCGTGCTCCAGTTCCTGAAAACAGTCACGCATTCCTCTCTCTTTCTCTCTCTCTCTCTCTCTCTCTCTCTCTCTCTCTCTCTCTCTCTATCTCTTTCTCTCTCTAACTCACCGCCTTAATAAAATCCGGCAACTCGTCGAAAACTTCCTGGGCCACTTGCACTCCTCCCATCTCCAGAAGCTCCGAAGCCGGAGTGGGCGTGTCGTCGAGCTTCGTCGGGTCGAAGACCTGCCATCCCTCTTCGTCCAGAACTGGAGCTGCTGGTGCTTTGGAAGTTGAGGGACCTGGCTCCTGAAAAGGGTTTTAAAGAGATACATAAACAGATAGATAGATAGATAGGCATACGTGGCCGGCTTTTTTGTGAAAAAAAACACATAAGGGGGACCACATGGGTCTAAAAAACCGTCCGGGATCTTTTTTCTTCAGAATTTATAAGAATCGGTGGGAAAAAAACGAAACAAAAGGCGAAAAAATTTGCGGCCCGGTGTAGAAGTCGCTACGGGGCCCACATAATGTTTTATGGAAATAAAACATTTCTTCCGGACGAATTTCAGAAAAAGTGGGATAGATATAAATTTTCTGTTTTAAGGAAACATTTTTAAACACAAAACACCAAAAAGTTTTCAAAAAATCTGGACGATTACGCCTTTAATCCAAGTTATTCGCGTCTCATTCGTAAAGATCTCTTTTAAGTTCTGAAACTGCGACGGAATCGTCCGGGGTTTTTTTTTTGTAAACTTTGCATTATTTTTGACAACTTGAAATTACAAACCTAGAAAACCGGTAAAAATTAGCGAGAGCTGAAAAAATCTTTGCAAAAGAAATATATGCATGGCAGAAAATATGCTCCATGGCGAAACACACTTTAAATAAATAAAATCGTCCGGGATTTTTCAAACATACCTGGACACGTGGTGGTTGCGGTACCTCGGGTTTGGGGGTTTGTTATTATGGGGGCCTTGTAAAAATGTTGGTTATTGCATTTTGGGGGCCCCACTTCCTTTGCGGGGAGTTACTTTTTGAGCTCCCCCCCCCCTTCTTACAGTGTCCAGGTATGTTTTCAAAATTTTGCATGGAAGAAAACATACGATAAAAAATCGTCCGAGAAAATTTCGAAAATCACCAAAGAGCCGGCCACGTATGATAGAGAGATCGAGATCGAGATCGAGAGAGAGAGAGAGAAAGAGGAGAGAGAGAAAGAGGAGAGAGAGAAAGAGGAGAGAGAGAGAGATTCCCACCTTCGGCTTCTCTTTGCCCGACTCCGCCACCCATTCGAGAATGCTTTTCGACTCGCCAGCAACCCCTTCTGAGAACCTCGCAGCGGAGAAGGAGATCAACAGGATCGGTGGGTCCCTGCAAAACAATTCTGATTACGGTATGTCAAAATTGCGTACCACTCGGGTGCCGTGGGCGGAGCCTTGTTGTGCTGCTTTAGAAAAGCCCAGGCGATGTTGAAGATGATCTGGGGATTGTAGCTGTTCAGTTTCAGCGTCTTCGTCACAACCGCCGGGTTGTGAATACTGACGACGAAATTCTCGGCCGTGCGGTTGTTGGCCACCTGGTCTGATACGAGGCGTTTCGCCAGCTCCTTCGACAAACCGTCGATCCATCTGGAACAATTTTTTGTTTGAAAGGACTAATAGTTCACAAAATATAGGTGCGTCACAGCCAATACGAAATGCAACTCGGCTGTGACGGGGCTAAAGGGGCGGAGCCTTACCGACGGACTTCTTCCACGGTGACGAGGGCGTTCTTCCCGGGGAAGTTTTTACCGACGGCGATGGAGGTTTGGGTCTGACGGGGCTTCACCTGAAAATTCAAATATTTTGCGGCAATAGCGGCCTGATGCTGACAGGATTACTGTAAGAAAAGCGGCCTTAGTTCGACCATTTTATGATAAGAACGGCCTATATTACGGTAACGTTGGGGGGGGCTCTGCGCGTAAGCCCCCCTCCAAAATGGTACCACAGGGGTACTGTAACCAAGCCAACGTAAGCTCCATTTTATCTTTGGTGCCCTTTTCAACAAAATGCCGAATTACGTAGCGAATTAAGCAGCTCACGTACACCTATGCAAATAATACCGTAACTAAACCTGAGTAGACCCAAAATACTGTATGGGGTACTGTAACTTACGGGCCGGCCCGTTCCGAAATTTTCTCGGCCCGGGCCGGCCCCAAATTTTGCCATGCTTGCCTACGGGACATGGTACTACCAGGGTTACTGTCATTCAGCAGCCTTTGGCTCCGTGGGCTACTGTAATTAGAGGGCCTTGAGGTTGTCTTCTGGATTACTACAGTCAGGGCAGCCTAATGATGACAGGAACAATATAACAAGAGCGGCCTGAGGTTGTTAGAACTATTTTAACTATTACGACCTAAGGCTGATAGGAGTACTGTAATTACGCTTGGATTACTGTAACCAGGGAGGGCGGTCAGGAATATTATGAAAAGAGCGGCCTGAGGTTGAAGAATCATTACAACCAAAGCTGTTTGATCGTGAGCTCGGATTACTGTAACCTGAGCGGTCTGAGAGTGTCAGGACGATAAAACAAAAAGTACAGTAACCCACCAGTTCATCATCGATTCCCTTGGACAGCTGCCAGAGCCATTTGGCAGCGTTGGGCAGCAACTCGCACAGTCGATCGAAGTTCACTTGACTCAGCTCCCACATGGTCTGAAAAAATGTTACTGTATTTTGCAATTTCGCATACTGTAGCCCTAATTACCCTAATTAATGTAGCCAGCGCAACGTACCGTAATGTTAAAGGCCTGTTGTACGTGTTTCCCCGTCTTTCCTCCCAGCATTCGGACGTCTTCGATCGGCGTGTAGCGGAAAACTTGGGGCACGCAGTCGAAGGGGATTACGGTCTGTTGGCGGGGTTTGTGACGGGCACACACCAGTTTCGCCAGCATCTGAAAATGTTTCCCATGGAGACAAGCTACAAACTACAAACCTTATTATTGCCAACTCCCCCGGAACAGAAAAACTGCGTCCGTCGTTTAACATCGGCGCGGGCACGCTCCACCGTGACGGCGGCGATGGCCAGGCGGTACTGAAAGAGTAAAAGTTACTGTGACCCAAAAACAACGTCCACCTGTACGGGATCGTTGCGACAGCACGTGTTCAGCCACTCCATCATATTGATCTCTCGTTCGTAGATGAATTCTTCCGACTTTTGGTTGTTCACATCGCGCCCGTCGGCGAGGTGCGTGGTGGCCAGGGCGGTCTCCACTTCGTTCACCAACTGAAAGCGAATCTTTTGAACCGTCATTGGTAGATCAGTGAGCCGCAGCGCAGTGGCCTTAAGTGGAACAACCCAGAACAATGAATGGTCACAGTACGTCGGACAAGAAGGGGACGCCAGTGGCAGGCCACAACACTGTGGCTTTAAAAGATATGGGCGACGATATACCACAGAGCTGTTGCCTCGATTGGTGCGCGACGGTACGACGATATGAATGGCACGTTAGTGACAGGCCACACCAATGTGGCTTTAAACGTTATGAGCGACGAAAGGTCACACCTCTGTGGCCTTTCGCCGGGCCACGGGATTTTCCCGCAATTGTTCCAAGAGGACCGGAAGTGCCCCAAAAGTTGCACTGGCACCGTGCCAATGCGCATCTAAGGTCGACCAAGGTCTTGATTACGGTACCTTACATCACTCGATCGGGGCTCTTTTCCCGGGGTATTTAATTGTTTTTATTTGTGTATTTTACTGAATATGTTGTGATTTGACGTTAATATGCATAGAATTATTTTATAATTGAGTAATATTAGCAGTAAATTATATTACTGGCTTAAACAGAGGGTTTTATATTTTTGACATTTTGCCAAAAACTGTATTCGCGCTCTATCTGACACCAAACGGAAGTGCCAGAATCTGGGTCCCCGGAGTACCGTGGCCGCGACGCTGTGGGGCATAGTTCTCAAATGACGGGCCGGCCCGTTTCGGCCCGGTTTGTAAACTTGTCAAATTAAAAATTATTTAAATGGTTATTTTAGCTTACGTCAAATTTTTATAACCCCGAAAACACTTTCATTATACTTCTATTACACATTTGAACTAATTTTAAGTTACCAAAAATAAAGTGTCCCAACCGGGATCGAACCTTGGTCGTGTGGGTGACAGTTTGACTGGGTGGTCCGAGTGAACGGGCCGAAGCGGGCCGGGCCGGGCCGAGGACTTTTTTCAAGTCGGCCCGGCCCGGCCGGCCCGCATATGAAAAGCAAAATTTTAAATTTTTTATAAATCGGTGAAAAATTTTTATACAAGTCAATATTAGTTGTGCAAAAAACAATTTCGCCGACCGGGATCGAACCCTGGTCGTGTGGGTAGCAGTCTGACAGAGTGGTCCAGGGTGGACGGCCCGTGAGAACCCCGAGTTACGACAAGCTGACTGTGTTCACAAATGTCACTTCACATGACTACAGCGGGCCACAGCTCTGTGGGCCTCCATATGAAAAACGCCAGAAGGCCACATCGACCTTTTCCGGCTACACCAATATTGAGTTACCACAGCGGTGCATATCTGGACACATGGTGTATGCGGGACCTTGGTTTTGGGGGGTTTATTTGTTGAGGGAGCTTTGTAAAAAGAGAGGTTCATGATTTTTGGGTGCCCCTCCCACTTGCGAGACCTTACGTGCCCAGAGCGCCGGGTTTCCCCGCTGCCCCAGAGTGCGCGGCGCGTTCATTATTCAATATTTACCTGAGTTTACAGGCGGTTTTCTTCATTTTTTTGCATGTAATTCTTATTTAAATTGATTCTCTACAACCATTTCGATTTTTTAGAAACAAAAACAATAAAAAATAATGGTTGATTGATTAAAGAAACACTGGCAAATGCTGCGCCTGCTGGCGAAGGGGCGTGGCTTGGCACTTAGCCAACCGACGGGGCTAACCGGCGGCCGTTCATAGGGCTGGTGGGCACACCGTGCGTTATGAGGCCCCTTCCACACCGTGCCCATTTATGCAGCGTTGTGGCTTTATGCTAGCTGAAACGCCTGCTGTCATGAGCGCAGGATGGCCACAGCGACCTTTTCCGAAAAAAACCAAAAACGAATGAGCGCTGTGGCTTCATGCTACCAATAGACAGGGGTCTCACCCACATTATCAATGTACTCCTCCTTGTCCTCTATTTCTTCGTAGACCTCCTCGACGAAAGCTGTCATGTCGAGGAAGGCTTCGTCCACGGACGCCCTTTCCACCACGATGCGGGGGTCGATGTCGTTCAGCACTTTAAAAACCTCGGCGCTGGCGTCCCTAAAAAATGGGGAGTCCATTATGAGATTTTTAAAAAAGCGATACAGACGTGGAGCGTAATTTTTCATAAACTCGATAAAAAAAAATAACCAGCTGATTGGCAGTTTCTAACCGTTTTGTGACATATGAGTCCTCACGGCGAGCTCTGTGAAACCACACGAATACAAAGTAAGTGGACCTAGCACCGCTAAAAGTTCGGTACTATTGTTTTGGGTCCCCGTCAAACATTTAAAATATTGTTTGTATACGGAATTCCAGGTTTTTGGGTTCTGCGTACTCCCTGCCAAACCCGCCTCAATATAGGCAGCCGGCTGGCAGTGCAGCGGTAAAATCTCTGACCACCACTACTTGATGTTTCCTTAACACGAGACTTTTCAGCGAACATTTCAGGGGGATCGAAGCCACCGTAAAAAAAAGATGACAGATCGTCAGCTTTGTATGGCCCCACCACGAATGATTCCTTCAGCTTATCGATGTTGTTTATGCGTTGGCGGAATGCGGGACAGAGTTTGACAAATTTTAGGAAAGCCGTGCTGCGTACCTAACTCAGCCTGAAGCAGATTTTGCGAGTTAATCGCCCTTTCCCACAAAACTTTTGATTTCAGATGTATGTAGTTGCAGTCTAGCGCATAGTTATCAAATGACGGGCCGGGCCGAAAAAACTGTTTCGGCCAGGTTTGTAAACTTCGCAAATTAAAAATTTTTTAAATGGTTATTTTAGCTTACGTCAAATTTTTTAAACCCCGAAAACACTTTCATTATACTTCTATTGCATGCTTAAACTAATTTTCAGTTAGCAAAAATAAAGTGTCCCGACCGGGATAGAACCTTGGGCGTGTGGGTGACAGTTTGACTGGGTGGTCCGAGTGAACGGGCCGAAGCGGGCCGGGGATTTTTTTCAAGTCGGCCCGGCCCGTGAGAACTATGGTCAGCGAAATTCCATTGTAAATAGTTTTGGTTTTTGTCGAAGTACCGCATTACCCACCTGTACTTTTGAATGTCGGCCTTGTCGATGTGTTCTCCTTGAGGAACGAAGCAGATCTCCACCTCGGGGCACTTCTCCTTCGCCTCCGGAACGAACATCCCTCTTCTCACTCCGGCGGCCTTGGCTTCATAGCTTAAGGCTATTACTCTAAACTAGGGAAACTCAAGAGACCAAAAATATCTCAAACCCTCCGTAGGCTCCCTCCCTGGCGAACTGAACCACCGCCACCGGTTTGCCCCACAGCTCCGGCCTATCTCGCTGCTCAACCTGCGCGTAGAAGCAATCCATGTCGATTAGAGCAATCGTCCTCATTGTGAGATCTATTGATGGTGAGAACTGCGCAACTCCTACATACTAACTAATAAGGTTAGGGAGCGAAGACCAGTTAGCGGAATAAAGATGAGGCTATAACATTTTTATTGTCAACAATAACAATTTGTTTTTAGAAGAAGAATCCGAGGATCTTTCCTCCGAGATGCTTCCTACGGGCCTCCTCGTGGTCCATGATACCAGCGGAGGTGGTGAGGATCAGGTAACCGAACTGGCGAGACGGCAGCAGGGTGGTGGTGTACTTCTCGAGGTCCTGGAAATGAAAAATTACAATGAAAAAGAAAAGACAGTTGTGGATTACAAGAGAGCGTAACACAAAGTCGTCCGAAACAGTGAAATACTAAGTGGTCTTTACGTTACAAATAAGCGGAACAGGCAATTCGTAGCGGGCGCGCATTGATGGAGACATACCTTGGGAGAGGCCGGACATGGAGGGACCGCCTTTACCGGACATGGGGGGACCCCTTTACTCTTTGACGAAAAAAAAACTGGGTTACCCCTCCCCCTCACCTTTTGCCTGAGAAACGGGATACCCCCTCACTTCTTGTGGTGAAGAAAGAAAGTTACTGCTCAATTTCATATGAAATACCAAACTAACATCTCTCACTTTTGAGAGCCCTGCTAATTTAAACTTCCAAGGTATGGACGGAAAACCGCTGATATTTCCAAAATTTCACAATATGTGCGTTCATAAAAGCTGAAGCTTACTTACCCTAACCGGATAAATCGAAATTTCAAAACCGCACCTTCAGCTTGATGTCGAGACGAGGAGAGATGACGGAGCACTTGTTGAGTCGTCCGGTAAGGTTGACGACGATCTTTCCAGCGCGGTGGTCGTCGACGATCTCGAACTCTCCGATGTAGCCGTGCTTCATCATGACGGTCAGGAAACGGACGATAACCTAAACACATAAATCAGTTGTTTTCCGAAAAGGTTGGCTGAAGTTCAAGGTACCCACCGACAACTTCCTTGGACAGTCCCGGGGAACTAACCAAGGGTGTCTTTACAACTATTTAGCTGCAAAGAGCCTTGGCCACTGAGGGCTTCGGCAGGATCTGTAAATGATCCCTTTGGGCGGATAGAGGTGATACAACTGAACCACGTCAACAACAAATGTTGTTCCAAAGCACCGTCATTTGACAGCAAAGTTTGAAGAAGCAAGTTACCTTAGAGGCGGGGCGGATCAGAACCTGGCGCTTTCCCCTCTTCTCGGCGTTGTTGATGGCGTTGAGCGCATCGGCGAGGACGTTCATGCGAACCATTTTACCAAAGTTGTCTGGAAATAGTTATTTACAAAGGATTCAAGAGATAGACGATAGAAGACGGAGATGGAACACGATTTAAGGCAAATGGAACTGAATAGCAAGGAAAAGAACTAGCGATAAGCTTTTCCGTCTAAAATCGGCCTAAAAGTTGGAAAAAGTAGCAAAATTTCTAATCTCGCGAGGGAAAAGCAGCAAACGGTGGGAATTTCAAACAAGAGACACCAAAATACGCGTTTTTCCTGGTTCTATGGATTTACCACGCAAACATTTTTTTACCAGACAATTTCAATAATATCTAGAGCAAAGAACATTATTTAGCATAAAAATAACGTAAACTTCGACGTAAACACCAGAAACCACCACCAAGAAAGAAAATTTTAGGCAAAACTGCGGCAAAAGACGTCAAATTAAAGGGCGGAATGGCTTTCGTTGCAGGACCAATTAAATCCCGTTCGTTTGCCGTCCGCTGTTACAGGGTTCTGTCCATGGAAATTGCAGTTTTCTGCTCAAAATTAATATGAAATTGCGATTTTTAAGTTTAAAAATTTATTGAAATTTGTTTAATTACAAATTTATCAAAAAGGCATTCGTTTATTCCCGGAAAATAAAGTTATTTAAAACAAAGTAAGCTCATAACGTAAAATAACGATTACGAAAACATGGAAATTATTGTTATTCTATCCGGTGAAATAAGACCAATCTACAGAAACATCTTAGTGTCCTCGAAGTTGGGAAGAATGGCGATGTACGCCCAAAACTCTTCGACGTGGAGGGCCAGTCCAATCTCTTTTCCAGCAACATTCCTCGTCTTGTAGATACGAATGGGGACATTTGACAACATCTTAAAACAGTATAAATTTTGAGATATAACTGTCATCTAACCTCATCGAAATCTCTTCGGTCCTTTCGGAACCTTTTACCCTTAAGGCCCTTGTAAAATTGACGACGGTGTTTTTCATAACTCTTCAACCCTTTGATTTTTCTCAGGCTTCCATCAAATTGGAATTCAGCCTTCAAATCGTCGACGAAAGCCTCATTGGACACATAAAGCGATTTCTCTCCGAAGGTCGAACGCTCGAAGTAGAAAATGCTGACAAATGAGCAGCACCCAAATTCCAGATCCTGAATTTATGTTTGAAAGAAAATAAATAAGTTAGAGAGATATAAGGTCGGGGTTCTCACGGGCCGGCTGGAAAATTTTGCCCGGCCCGGCCCGAGTCGGCCTGTTTTCCTTGGACCACCCAGTCAGATTGCCAACCACACGACCAGGGTTCGATCCCGGTCGGTGACATTCTTTTCGGTACGACTAATATTAACGTATATAGCTGTCGCCAAATTGAAATCGTGCCAATAAAATTAGAATGTTCAACTGATGCTCTGTTGATATGGGAAATTCGTAGTCTAATCACTGTCGACAGAGCATGCTTTGCATGTCTCCGCAATTAGCATACGATTTCAGTTTGGCGACAGCTATATGTTAGTAACAAACATCATTAAGTAATTTAAAACAGTTTGAAAAAATTGTTGTAGCGATTTATACAAAATTTCATTTTTCAAACCCGGGCCGTCCCACAAATTCCCCGGCCCGGGCCCGGCGGGCCGACCCGTAATTTGAGAACCCCGTATAAGGTAAGGTATAGTAAGGTAGGGTAAGGTACGTTAAGGTTATTTTGCGGTAAGGCAAGGCTCTGTAAGGTAAGGTAAAGTTAGGTAAGCAAAGGAAATGTTATTCTGAGACCCACCAAAGCAAGGAAGTGCATCATTTCCAGCGAATACACCAAGTCTCTGTGAAAAATCAGTTCCACCCGCGGTACTTTCTTGATCCATCCGAAAAGTTTGTACTGCTTGAACTTCTCGAGTTTGTAAATTATCTTCTTTACTTTAGTCTGAAAAATTTAATAATCCTGCGTACATTTCACAACTTACAAAATGGCAAAGATTGTGGTGAAAGAAATTTCCCTTGAGGGAGGCCGGCTTGATTATAGTTATAAACTGAGCCGTGGGACTGTCTCCAGGCATCATCAATGGAGAAGGAGGGAACACGCAGTCCCAAGAGTCGCTGATAAATGTGATTTTGTAACCACTGGAGGCTATCATCTCAGCAAGGAGCGACCTGATTTCTGCCGACGGGTAAGAATCCTGAAAGCTTAGTGTGCGTGTGCGTGTGCGTGTGCGTGTGCGTGTGCGTGTGCGTGTGCGTGTGCGTGTGCGTGTGCGTGCGTGTGCGTGTGCGTGTGCGTGTGCGTGTGCGTGTGCGTGTGCGTGTGCGTGTGCATGTGCGTGTGCGTGTACATACACTTACGAATTTAGCATGGCAGAGAATTCGATGGATCTCCTTTCCCCGAAGACTATCAACAAAGTCGACTTCTGTGAATTCTGTTCTCTTGATCGTGGCTCCAGAAAACACATCCCTTTCGATCAACAAATAGACGAAGTGCGCCATTCCGGTGAATTCACGAGGTTTAGCCGCGAGCTGAAGTTCTCTATGAACAATTTTCACCATTTCTTTTTCGGCCACGGCTTTGAAAAGGCGACAGGTTCCCATCAGGCGGGAAAATGAGCGTGGGTTTGTCTAAAAATGTGTAAGTAGTATTGTTAATGAACAAATTCAAACCTTGTTCATTATTTGCTCCAACAAATATTTCTGTCCGGCATTTTGCCAATTGAAACGCTGCTGCGAAGAAGTCATATCTAGAACGAAAACTTTTTAGGAGTAGGAAACAACAATTGATAAACGGTGATTGTTCAATATTTAAAATTTCTCCCTTTTTAGAGCAAAAATTTGCCATTTTGAAAGTTTTAGGCCAATATCGATTTTTTGAATTCTGTGAAATTGGCCGAAATCATTGTGATGTTTTTTCAACATATTTAGTCATGTGTACACCAAATCTAACCTTTGATTAGTGAACAGTTTGTGTTTTCCGGACAGGACCCAGAAAACCTCAAAAATGTAAAATTTTGCGTCTGAAAATGCAGTTTTTCGCAATTTTTGCGCAAACTGTTAAAGAAATACCCCGTTCAATTTTACATTTTCTTGCGCATCGAAGGCAAATCAATATTGAAATTATCTGGAGCATAACGACAAAAAAATTCCTTTGAAAGTGAACTTTTCCATCGATTCGATCCGGAGAAATTTCACTTTCGGTAGGTCAAAAAATAAATTTCCTCTGCAGTAGTGAAAATGTGCATTCATTAAGTTGAAAAACATTATTAAAGGTGTTTCAACTTTTTCGGTCTAATTAACAACTTTAAACAATTTTGACCTACCGAAGTCACATTCAAAGGCATTTTTCGTTTTCAAAAAGACGATTTTGGAATTAGTTAGCAAGACAACCTTGACCAGAAAATTAAACTTGGTATATTCGAATCCATGATTGATGCTGAGGGTACCAAGGATCCTCGATTGCAAAAATACAGTCACGAAAATCGATTATCGATTTTCGGAAGGAGTATTGTAGAATCCCCAAAGTTTTGTAATAAATTTTGGGCGTAACGCAAACAATTTTCTAAGTAGCATATATTATATTCAAAAATATGTTTTCCTTTATTTTAGCCTTGGAAATCTAGGTGTGGGGCCTGAAAATATGATAAGAAATAACTGGTACGTTTACCAATTCAACTGATATTCAACACACACATACACAAATTTATAACTTTCTTGTGAACATTGTAATTAAAAGATATCATCAAACAAAGACTCAATGAGAGACAAATTGTCCGCATTCCATAAAATCCTGCATAAACGCCACGTAGAAGCTTCTTCGTCCAAAATGAAGAACTAGAGCTGCCTCTGATCCGGAGTCGTTTCTGATCTTGTAGATGTCCACGGGGTAGTTCTGAAACTTTTATCTAAGAATGTAAAATCACGCACACGCACACGCACACGCACACGCACACGCACACGCACACGCACACGCACACGCACACGCACACGCACACGCACACGCACACGCACACGCACACGCACACGCACACGCACACGCACACGCACAACTTACCTTGCGACTCCTCCATCCCCAGAGGGCCTTCACTTTTCCGCCAACTTGGAAGGTGGCCTCCAATCCATGAAGAAAGTGCTCCTGACTCCATTGGGGTTGACCGAGGATGTGGAGACCAACGAATCTGCAGCGCCCAAAGTCCAGGCCTTGTCTCCATTCCTGAAATGCAATCTTCCTTCTGGCTTTATCTCTCTCTCTCTCTCTCTCTCTCTCTCTCTCTTTCTCTCTCTCTCTCTCTAACTAACTAACCTACCTGAACGAGACGTTTGGCCAATGTCTCCGAGTGAGAGACAACCCTGAAATATCTGAGCTCGATTCTTGGAAAATCTTTCACTAATGTCCAAATGCAGGGGCAATATAGACCCGGAGGTATGACTTCACAGACTTTCGCCTGAAATTTTCATTCTTTTATTTGAATTTTAAGAAACCAACCCATTTTCTAAGTTCATAATGGAAGAGATCTCCGGTGATAACGTCCGGCTTCAGGTCAATGATGAACTGGCTTGCCCTTGGTGGATCAGTCGCCGCGTTTGAGGTCGATCTCTTTTCTCCTAGGCCGTACATTTCGCTCCATTGCAGAGTTAGTTGGACTTTTCTTTTTCGGAATCCTTTTATTAGCCACTTCGACAGCTTTTCGGAGATTGGCCTCTTCTGAAAAAAGAATCTTAAAGGGCTTGTCAGGGGTCTTTCAAAATAGTATGCTAATGGTAGGGCGCCGCAAAGGCGGGGTCGCCGCGGGTAGCCCGAATCCATAAGAAATTTTGGTTTTTTAGGCGCGCGCCGGCAATTTTATAAAAACTGGATATGTAACCATTGACTATGACGTATAAACGCACGGGCAACACACTGGTGCAAATAGTTTTTGCGAATTTAAAGGTCTAATATCCGAAAAAGGCAATTTCAAACGATTTTTCGATGTGAAAGAGGTTTAAATTTTTAGACCGCGGGGTTTCTTTTGTTTTTTCTGATGTTAATCAAATCAAAGCTGAAAATGGAAAACAAAAATGAAAAATCCATGTTGACGGATTTTTTTATTCGACATTGTTTGAAATAAAGCCGTGGAACTGACTCAGTTAGCATGGAATTCCACCCAATTTGCGCAAAACTAAAATTTTATTCTGTTTTGCACTTATTAAATACTTAAAAACACCAAAATTGGCAAAAGCCAAGGAAAAATTGATTTGTAAACAATGTTTTTTTGTGGATTTCCCCTTTTTGACTGATTTCGGCGTTTATATACTCCTCGCCCACGGACCTTTTCTAAAGTTTCGATGGCCTGCACATCTAACGCGCAAATAGTGTGCAAGTCGCGGAGACGCAGACAAAAAGCCGCTTGTTTCCCGCTGCCGGCTAGGAAAGCTCGCTGGACGACGAGTATACACCCGCAGCGACTTCTGCTTTTCGATTATTGTCAATTTGGTTTTTGCACAAGATAATTTTGGTCAAAACCGTCATCTCTCTCTCTCTCTCTCTCTCTCTCTCTCTCTCTCTCTCTCTCTCTCTCTCTCTCTCTCTCTCTCTCTACCCACCACAACTAGGCGATGAATATCGATTTGCCGCAAATGTATATGCAGCTCGCTGCACTCATGTAGAATTATGAATTTCTCCTCCCCTGGATAGGGATTCTTGAGATCCTTCTCAAAAACGGTAAAAGAACGGTCAGAGATGACAAATTTCTGATAGACGATCTCCTGAGGAATTGAATCCGCCACTTGGCTCACTCTTTTGCACGAGTAGTGCATGTTGAGAACGGTAGGGGCTTCCATCTGAAACGCATTATTAAAACTTTTTCAAAAAGTACGCTTTACAATTGTTTGGACAAAATTTTCAATAACTTTTTTATAACCACAGAAATTGTTTTTCTCTTATCACAGTCTTTCTCTAAGTAAAATTTCCTATCGATTCCATACCTAACATGAAAGTTTTTCTCAAGTCGGAGGTAGTTACAGCACCCGGGGTTCATTAACAGTAACCCGACCAAAAAGTCGATAATCGACTGTGTTGATTTTGATTTATACTGGTCCTAATAAACTTTCAGGACTTGATTGAACCACTTTGAATTTTCTGAATAAGAGAAAATAGGAAAATGTGGATTCTCTCGTTTCTTACAGGGACAGTCAGGCATCTTTTACAACATTGGCTCATCTAAGATAGAAAAATTCGCTGCTCAAGAAAATCTATATGACTATGAGCCGCAAACGTACCGTTTTCGATAGATCTGGCTTCAAAATGTCCAAAAACGGCTGACCATCCGCAGATTGCGCGGATGGCCAGTACGCCCTGCGTGTCCGTTTTTTACAAGACACGATAATGAGTCAACATTCATTCTAAGTGGATGAGAGAACACTGGAAAAGAGGAGTGTGCGAGACAATTTAGCATAGTTGATTCGCATAATATCCGACCGTATCCGATCGAAAATTAAATGGAAAATCCTTCATTCTGCCCCTTCAACAAGTTTCAAATCATTCAATTTCATTCAAATTTCCGCTAATAACCTTATTCCGCTCTTAAAGTTAAAAATTTTTTTAATGATCTAAAGCGTACGATTTTTAACAATGATTTGCTCACCTGCCCGTTGTTTAACAGAATCAGGCACCAAGAGCCGCTGAACACTTAGGAACAGCGCCTAGTTGGTTCCGGCACTGTGGTAAAGTGGTTATGGCCTATGGTTGCAAACAAACGGTCGCGGGTTCGAGTCCATTGCAGTGCCAAAGAGTTTTACGGTCAAAGGAAAGGTGAAAATTCAGCTTGATTATGTTTTTCATGAAAGGAACGAAAATTGCCAATTTTTTTTTAAAGAATCAGTGTTAAAAAATCAGAATATGAGGCAATATGCAATTAAAATGACTCACTTTTCGAAGAATCTTGGCCAAGTCATAAGTCTGAAGATTCAGAAGAGGAAATGGTTCCGGACGGTTCATTTTGTCGGCTTCTTTAAAAAAAAGAAAGGAAATGTCACAATTTCTTGGAAAATTATGAAATTGTTGGAGGCGTAAACAACTTCTTAAGGGCAAACAACACACACTTGGTCGTCGATGAAAAGAAAGTTCAGAAAAAGAAAAATTGGTATTTAAATACCATAAAATTCGATTTTGTCTTTTCCTAAGGCAGAATTAGCGAAGAAAATATTTCCAGGTCAATTTCGAAATTGTAGGGGATTTCCAAATTTGTACTGGTGATTCCACGCAAAAAATTCGTACATGTAGAATTTATCTACTGAATAATGTAAACTGTACATTTTAATAAAAGCAAATAATCAATTAACGGTCAATTAACAGGTAATAATTCAAAATCTCAGAATTGGCGCCGTCGGCGTGTTAGTAATCGAGCGGTGCGGCTGCGGTGCGCACGATCGCTCGATGAATTCAAAGATCTCCCCCGAGGGAACTACGACTTCAGCGGAAATTGTGGTATTAAAAACCAATTTGTGGGGTCAAGATACAAAAGAGAAGTCGATAAGAGGTGGGAGGTTGAAAAGGTGAGACACGCTGTGCGTGTGCCGATGCGTAATCGTAGGAAAGTACAAATGCTAATGAGGAAATAATAAGAGATGTCTTGGGTGAATGTGAGACAGATATAGAGAGATAGAAAGAGATATAGAAAGAGAGAGAGATAGAGAGAGAGAAGAGACGCAAGATACCAAAAAAAAAGTGTGGCTCGGTAATCGACTGGCGCGAGTGTCGGTCGGCTGGCTGTAAGCACTAGCCAGCCAGCTGGCGGACTGTCCGTTGGGGCCATTGTGTCAGGAAAACAATGGATTTTTACAGCTTCTGAAGCTAACAACGAAAAAGTTATATTGCGTGGCGGATGACTAGAACTAACATAGGTCTCACTGTAACTCTTAAAAGTCAATCAATTTCATTCTACACCTCTCACGGTGTATGCCTCTATCTCTCTCTCTCTCTCTCTCTCTTTCTCTCTCTCTCTCTCTCTCCTCCCTCTTTTTAAAGGTCGGAGGTCAAATCGTGCTCTTCCTCGGCACCTCCATCATATCCGTTATCTATGTTTTGACCTCCATGATAAAGCGCTTGAAGATGGTTGGAGGTCGCTTCTGGAGACATCAAAGCCCTTCTCCAACTCCAGCAAGAGAGCATGATCAGAACGGCACAATCACCGTCTGTTACTTTTTCGAGAAGAAGTGGGAATTCTTTGACAATTCCGGAAATTCGGAGGATACCGAAAGACCTTTTGAAGACATCAAATCTCCAACTCCAGCAAGAGATTCTGACCACACAGTTCGCTTAAATTTCGGCTGTGTGTGTGTGTGTGTGTGTGTACCACGTGGCCTGCACTATCTCACTTTCCGTGGGAGGAGAATGAGCGAAATAAAGTGTAAGTGATTGCCGGAACCGGCCGATCATTTTGAATGCTTCAAACACATTTGCGGCCGCAGGCCGTCACAGAGAGCGCTCGAAGGCCGATAACCCGTGTCGTCTGCTTTGACGTCCCATAGCACATTCATTGTTCTTGCAGCGACTTTTTCAAGACGATATGGAAATTCCTGAAAACGAAAGAAAATGCCCTAAAACAGATTATCTTAAAACTTATGCTGAAACTTTCGTGAAAACTTAATTGACCAGTTGTGACTCGTCTGATAGCTCAAATGTTTTCGGAAATCCAAGTTGAAAGGAAAACAGATTTGGATGGAACAAATTTATTGATAGAGTTCAAGAGTTCAACAAGAATAACAGGGAAGTTGGGAAAGTTGCTTCTTCAGAAGCCTTGGTCCCTTAGGCCTCGACCCATTCGTATTTCTTTCTAATTTCCTCCTTTTCCTCAGGAGTCAAATCGTCGTCCAAACAGTAGATCTCTCGAATCTGCTCCGGATTCTTTCCCTTGATCATCAGGGCAATCTTCTGCGTAATGATGTCGATCAGACCTTGGATGTTCAGGAAATCAGCGCCCTGAAAAAAATGAATTTGAAATTGTGGATTTTCATTTTCAGAATGACAACTTTAGAAGAAAAGTGCATTCAAGGGCTGGGGACTCGAACCCTCGGGTCATTTTTCCACAGGCCCTTGTGCTATCCACTGAGCCATTCGTGTCCGTACTACTTATTGATTTTTGTGACCTACCGTGAGAATCTTGACCAAAAAGTCGTCGTCGACCTCCATGTACTCGTCGTCTGCCTGGCTCAGCTCAACCCTCTGGTCCTCGTGGTCCTCCTTCGGCTTGTGCTCCTCTCCACGGTGCGCCCTGCACCAATCCATGATCTAAATTACAAAAATATGTTTAAATTACTTAAAAGTATTAAAAATATAAGTTTTAAAAGTTACCTTAGTGAGGGTGGCGCTTTCAATGTTGGGACCGACAGGGATAGGAACTCCGTCAAAATCACAAGTCTAAAATTTATAGAATTTTAAGCATTATTTACAAAAAAAAAGTTTAAATGAAACATTTCATACACAAATTAAATGAATTTTACTAACCTCAATAGTGTTTTGAAGGGTCTTGCTCATAATGGCAACGTCTCTCTCCACTTCGATCACAACTCCGTCGCAAGACTCGAGCTTCACGATCTCAGACATTGCACTTTCTAAATTGGTAGAATTATGAAGAATATTGTTTTAACAAAATAAAATAAGATGTTTTTGATTTTTAAAAAAAGTTTGTAGGAGTGTTCGGCTGTGGAACACACAGTGAAATGACATGGGATGCAGGGGGATTGCAAGGTCATCAAAAAAGCTTTGTGGAAAAGCGGAAATCGCGTTTTCTAGCGAAGGCGGTTAATTTTATTCAAATTGACGCAAAGTTCAACTTCGTAATTATTATTCCACAACGCGTTTCGACTGAAACAATTACATTTTGACGTGAATTGTCGAGATAGAGAGTTTTTGAGAGAGAAATAGAAAGAGAGAGAGAGAGAGAGAGAGAGAGAGAGAGAGAGAGGATGAACTACAGCGGCGAATTTCGATCTTTGATCTTTCCTTGAGAACACAAAAGATAGGACCGCCAAAATACAGAGCCGCTCAAAAAAACAAGTTTTAAAATGTATATCCGATCCCTTTCTCTTTATCTCTCTCTCTCTCTTTCTCCTCTCTCTCTCTCTCTCTCTCTCTCTCTCTCTCTTTCTTTCTCTCTTGCCTTTTTATCTTTCTCGCATTACTCACCAGACGCACAAATGTCTACTCATTAGCATTTGCACTTTCCCACGATTACCCATCGGCGCCTGTTCGCATTGTCTCAATATCAACGTCTCCCTCTAATCGACTGCTATTTTGTCACTTGACATAAAAAAGTCAGTTAAAACGGTAATACCCCGTTTTTCCGCTGAAACTGAAGAGCTTCAGCGGAAAATTGGGGTACCCCTCGTGGGAGTTCGTTGAATTCACCGCAGCCGCAACGCTCGATTACAAATACGACGACGGCGACAACAACTGAGATTTGAATTAGATTCAGTCAATTCACCTATAATTTCTCAATTATGTTTTATTACTTTGTAACTTTTACATTACTGTATATTTCAATGCTATTTATTCATTTTATTTCTAATGCATTATTAGCGGAAATTCAATAAATCGTCTGTTTCAAATTTGACCCGGAAACATCGTTGAATCTTTGGCAAAGTTTTTTTTCGGGATTTAACCCAAATAAAGTTGTTTTTTGAACTTTATAATGAAAAAAGATAGGTTGTTTGTGTTTTGGACATGAGAAGTTGTTCACATTATCAAAAATCTCAAAACTTTCCCGTGAAACTAAAATATTTTTTGAAAAGAAAGTTATCTGAATTTTTCCTTTCTCTTTCTCTATGAATGCATTTCTTCTTTAAAACAATAACCAACGACAATCCCTCAATCTCAACTACAGTGCCCGCAAAAAGTTTAGGGGCACCCCAAAATTTCGAGATTTTGGAAAATCGGTCAGCCTGGAGTTTATGGGGTTGGCGCCAATAGATTCCTCGTGGTCGAAAACCCCGGGAGCCATTTTGTCGTCTAATTTAATTTGCATATGCTAATTAGAGCCCAGATATTCGAAAAACGCAATCGCAAAAAGTATAGGGGCACCCCAGAACGTGGCTGAAAAATCCATCGGAAGGCAATGAAATGGTTTTCTGTGATTGCAAAAATGACAATAAGGCATGTCTGGACCTGTTCCATCATATCCCCTCTCAGACACCCTTTCAAAATTCGAAAAAATTTCCATTAGCCTCTTCAACGGGTTTTCACTGAAAATCCAAAATCTCTGTGTGCTTTGGCGGATCCAAGAAACTTTTTTTGGAGTTTTGATTAATCTGGAACCCTCTCAGCTCAAATGTCAGACAGGATGCCCGAAAACACAAAAAAAGGTCCAGCAGGCATGAAACTGGCATTTGACTTCGAACTCGGTTCGGATTTCGATGTTGTTTCAGGCAGAATTCCACTTTGGCGTCTGTGGCAGAAACGTCAAAACTTTTCTGAAGATAGCTGAAAAGTTGGCCCTTTGTTCCATTTCAAATTGTTTTTGATTGGCTGATGTGACGATCATAAACAGAGCACCAACAAACCAAACATTTGCAAACAAAATTTTCAGATGTTTCATGGGCTTCAACGCCGTCTGCTCTGGATAATTGGTGTTCCTTGACTTAATACAAGCTTTGATAAACTTGGAAAATTATCAAAAAACTGATTCAACGGCTTAGCTCAAAGCATACGGTCAATGAAATCAGTCACAACGAAATGCTCCAACAATACCACTTTGACATTTTTGGTTACTGTCCAGATGTCAGCCAATCAAAAACAATTTGAAATGGAACAAAGGGCCAACTTTTCAGCTATCCTCAGAAAAGTTTTGACGTTTCTGCCACAAACGCCAAAGTGGAATTCTGCCTGAAACAACATCGAAATCCGAACCGAGTTCGAAGTCAAATGCCAGTTTCATGTCTGCTGGACCTTTTTTTTGTATTTTCGGGCATCCTGTCTGACATTTGAGCTGAGAGGGTTCAAGATTAATCAAAACTCTAAAAAAAGTTTCTTGGATCCGCCAAAGCACACAGAGATTTTGGATTTTCAGTGAAAACCCGTTGAAGAGGCTAATGGAAATTTTTTCGAATTTTGAAAGGGTGTCTGAGAGGGGATATGATGGAACAGGTCCAGACATGCCTTATTGTCATTTTTGCAATCACAGAAAACCATTTCATTGCCTTCCGATGGATTTTTCAGCCACGTTCTGGGGTGCCCCTATACTTTTTGCGATTGCGTTTTTCGAATATCTGGGCTCTAATTAGCATATGCAAATTAAATTAGACGACAAAATGGCTCCCGGGGTTTTCGACCACGAGGAATCTATTGGCGCCAACCCCATAAACTCCAGGCTGACCGATTTTCCAAAATCTCGAAATTTTGGGGTGCCCCTATACTTTTTGCGGGCACTGTAGTTGTTCCACAACGGAATTTTTGGCCCAGAACGTGTATTTCTTAGAGGGGCAGTAAGGAGGGTTTTTCACTTCATTTTCGTTTGGCTAAGGTCGAAATTTATGCGAATTAACTATGCTGAATTGTCTCGTACCTTCCTCGTTTCCAGTGCTCTCTGAATAAAATTTGGCTCATTAGCATACCTTGTAAATGCCGGACACACAGGGCGTACTGCCCGTCCACAAATCTGTAGACAGAGACCCGTTTTTGACGACTTTGAAGCGTATGATCAGCGAATTTTTCTCTCCTAATTGAGCCAATGTTGTAAAACCCGCCTGACTGTCCCTTTAATTACGGGGTTGACCTTTGCGTCAATTTGAATATAACTACTCGCCGTCCTCGGAAAACGCGATTTCCGCTTTTCCACAAAGCTTTTTTGATGACCTTGCAATCCCCCTGCATCCCATGTCATTTCACTGTGTGTTCCACAGCCGAACACTCCTACAAACTTTTTTTAAAAATCAAAAACATCTTATTTTATTTTGTTAAAACAATATTCTTCATAATTCTACCAATTTAGAAAGTGCAATGTCTGAGATCGTGAAGCTCGAGTCTTGCGACGGAGTTGTGATCGAAGTGGAGAGAGACGTTGCCATTATGAGCAAGACCCTTCAAAACACTATTGAGGTTAGTAAAATTCATTTAATTTGTGTATGAAATGTTTCATTTAAACTTTTTTTTTGTAAATAATGCTTAAAATTCTATAAATTTTAGACTTGTGATTTTGACGGAGTTCCTATCCCTGTCGGTCCCAACATTGAAAGCGCCACCCTCACTAAGGTAACTTTTAAAACTTATATTTTTAATACTTTTAAGTAATTTAAACATATTTTTGTAATTTAGATCATGGATTGGTGCAGGGCGCACCGTGGAGAGGAGCACAAGCCGAAGGAGGACCACGAGGACCAGAGGGTTGAGCTGAGCCAGGCAGACGACGAGTACATGGAGGTCGACGACGACTTTTTGGTCAAGATTCTCACGGTAGGTCACAAAAATCAATAAGTAGTACGGACACGAATGGCTCAGTGGATAGCACAAGGGCCTGTGGAAAAATGACCCGAGGGTTCGAGTCCCCAGCCCTTGAATGCACTTTTCTTCTAAAGTTGTCATTCTGAAAATGAAAATCCACAATTTCAAATTCATTTTTTTCAGGGCGCTGATTTCCTGAACATCCAAGGTCTGATCGACATCATTACGCAGAAGATTGCCCTGATGATCAAGGGAAAGAATCCGGAGCAGATTCGAGAGATCTACTGTTTGGACGACGATTTGACTCCTGAGGAAAAGGAGGAAATTAGAAAGAAATACGAATGGGTCGAGGCCTAAGGGACCAAGGCTTCTGGAGACTTCTTAAAAAGCAACTTTTTCCAACTTCCGTGTTTTTCTGGTTGAAATCTATCAATAAATTTGTTCCATCCAACCAAGTCTTGTTTTTCATGTGTACGTTCAAATATGTTCCATTTCCAACGAATGGGCAAGGATTTTCTCAAATTTTAAAGACCTAGCTACCTTTAACCCTGCAACGATCTTAGATAAATGTCTGGGCACTCTGCTTTTACAGTGCTCTTTTGCCTATTGTATCACTTAAATGTTTCAAATTCTTTCTTTTTTGTCATATTTCAAGATTACCCGAAAGTCAAACACCGTCCCTTGGAAACAGACTATAATAATGAGGATTTCTTAAAACACTGTCATTTTTTGGAAAATCAGTAAAAAGAAATTCGAGAATTTTGTAAATGTAAATCGTCGCTGAAACATCAATATTTAACAAAACTGGACGTTTCTTTAATGAATGGGCAGGTATTTGAAATTATGTGAAAAACTGATATTTGAATTCAGTTTTAGCAAGTTTTCGCTGCATTCAAATGGGATTTTAACAAAAATAGTTTAATTCAGATTTTTTCGCATAAATTTTTAAGGCTAAATGTCGCGAGTTTTTCAAATACAACTTCACTGATTTTTTAAGCCAGTGAAAAAGCGAAAACGTCTTTCTGGCAGTTTTTCAGTTAACGTTTGAAGAAAAAATAAAGGTTTTCAAAAATTAAATTTTCCTTTATGAAAACTTTATAAAGTTTGTGCTTTGAATGGTGTTGAATGCTCTACAGTAATATTTTGGGCTACCGTTTTAAAAAAGAACGGTGTGTCCGCTACATCTTTATTTTTGAATCAATGTGTTGCCGCTAGGCGGCTCTTATATACATCTCACTTAACATTCAGTACACGTGTGCATACAAAATGAGATTGGGGATTTTGGCTGTGAGAATCAATAAATTGTGACAAACGTCACAAAACTCCCAAAGAAAGACAGAAAGATAGTTAGCAACACAAAACTATCCTCAGAAGTATCACGTGTGAAGAGTGGCTGTTTGTCCATCTTCTTCAGGCTGCTTGGCTCTCACGTGTCGAATGCCTAGTCTGCCATGCTCTAGGTCTTTCATCCATGTCAGGCCGCTCTTGCTCTCTGTTGGCTTTACGCGACTGTACCGTCCATGGTATTGCATTCCGCAGCTTCATCATTCCACTGTCGGATTCTTTAGCAGTATTTGGCTGCCTCCAAGTGTTGCATTTCGAATTGAAAGTGATTGTTGAGGGGAGTTTTGTATGTTGTCTTTGAGCGGTTGGAGGGGATTCGTCTGCCATTGGTGGCAGCCTCCGGGGAAGGGAAAACTGACGTGGTGGTAGGTAAGTAAGCTGGTAAAAAGCTTTTAAATCAATTTTCACCCAAGCACAAAACATTGAAAAAGGCATTTACAAATTTTTAATATTTTTAAGGGTAAAATTAAGAAAGTTTGAGCTCGAATACAAATACAACTTTCAAAATACATTTATACCTATTAAAGTAGTAAAAAAACAATTCAAACTGATCTATTCTGCGGCAAATTCCGCAACTTCGGCGCTTGTCGAAGCGTTCGTGTAAATGCTTCTTTCGGTATCCTCTCAATTTGCGGAATTTCCAAAGAACTCTCATTTCTCCTCGAAAAAGTCACAGCATCTACTGTGAATGTGCTGTTCTGATCATTTTCTCTTGCTGGAGTCGGAGATGGGATTTGATGTCTCCAGAAACGGCCTCCAACCATTTTCAAGCGGTTTATCATGGAGGTTAAAACGTAGACCACGGAGATGATGGAGGTGCCGAGGAAGAGGACGATTTGGCCTCCGACCTGTAAAAAAGAGAGATTGGAGAGAGAGAGAGAGAGAGAGAGAGAGAGAGAGAGAGAGAGAGAGAGCGAGAGCGAGAGAGGAAGGAGAGAGGCATAAAACGCAATAGCGATGGAGAGCCAAATGCCGAGTTACAAAAAGTAAACTTAAGCGGCGACATGGTGCATCAGGAAAGTGACACTACAACTTGAGAGAGAGGGAGAGAGAGAGAGAGAGAGAGAGAGAGAGAGAGAGAGAGAGAGAGAGAGAGAGAGAGAGAGAGAGAGAGAGAGAGAGAGAGAGAGAGAGAGAGAGAGAGAGAGAGAGAGAGAGAGAGAGAGAGAGAGAGAGAGAGAGAGAGAGGGAGAGAGGCGAGAGGCGGAAAAAGACCAACCTGAGACACAAATCCGGGTAGTGACGTCATTTGAATTTCATTGTAAACTTCATACTGAAATCTATATTGTTCCACGTTAGAAAAAGGGAAACCCACAAACAAATCAGGATAGTAAATTTCAATACTAAACGGATCCTCCATCACAGAATTCTGGACAGTTCGATATTTGAAGTAGTGATCCCATCGGTCGCAGTTTAGGATGCACTGGAAAATACCTTAAGTGAGTTGACTAATGACCTTAATGTAAGCCTTTGACTGAAAAATACTTTTAAGATAACAGGACTCTAGTTAAAGTATATTTAAGCTAAGTTAAGGTTACTTTTAATGCACTTACTTCAAGGTAACATACATTCTAAGGAAGTTTGTTTTTCAGATAAGAAAATGATTAACGCACCAAAGGTAAAGTATGTTTACCACCCTAAGCTACGACTACTTTTAATGAGTTTAAGATGTAGTATGCTAGCGGACCGAGGATAAGACATTAAGAGCTGTAAAGCAAAAGTAAGATATCTCTAACGTTTTGTTTTCATGTCTTACCTTATACTTCGAAAGAGTAGCATTGAGTAAGAAGTCGTAGTGTTGAACGATAATTTCCGGTTCACATGGCTGATAACCATGTGAAACTCTGGCGGACATAAGGTAAGGTAGGGTACAATTAAAGCGCTCAATCACATTTTCTAGGAGCCAACTATTGACAAAACATGAATATCTTCCTGGAAACATCACATTTATACAAAAATGTCGCCAAACAAAAACCATAAATTGTCAACCGAAATCACATTTAGACCATTTAAACAACGAATAAAAAATAAAATTGCTGAATCAGCCTGCTAATTTGGCGACAGATAAATGTGCATACCTTAAAGGCAGAGGCCCACGTAAAATGAAGATGGGGACCTGTCCATGCTAATCGTAAAACTCTCTGCATTTCACCATTGAAAATGACACTCTCCCGCCTACGTTACGACATGGACAGGTCCTTTTTCATTTTCCTGGGCCTCTGCCTTTAAAGAGACCATCAGGGACCTCGTAATTTCCATTTTCATCGGGTACGGTCGAAAATTATACTATTTATATATGCTAAATTGTCTGGAACACTCCATATTTTTCGAGTACCAGTAAGTTACGGGCGCCTACGGCGCGCACCCTCCTGGTCTGCGGCCTGCGGCCGCAGATCACATTCATTACTCGCCCTTCGGCCGTGAAGCACGTCCAACTCGGCCTATGGCCGAACTCACCCTCCCTCGCTGGGGAAATGAACGCGTGGACCTACGCTGATACACCACACACACATAGACAAACACGGTAGGGTTTTATTATAAGGGATTCTCGTCATATTATCATGCATGCAGGCGTTGCGGCCATCCGCCGAATCTGCAGACGGTCGGCCTGTTTTGGGCACTTTGAAACCAGATATCCCGAAAACGAATAATTAGGACCCTATGTTGTATAAAGCTTGTTGATCAGCTGATTTTCCTCTTTCACGTGAGCCAAAGTTGCAGAAGGTCCCTGACGGTCCCTTTAAGTAAGGCCTACCTGGGTAATTCTCATTGTAATTGCAAATTGAAGGTCGATGTAGCATTTCAATTTTGCGAGCTTTCAACTGTAAGCGTCCGAGATAATCGTAAGTTAGGTAGACCCGGGGATACATGGCGATTTCCGGATATTGATCGCCAAGGTAGAAAACGAATTGTTTCTGAAATAGCAGTTTTATCCTTGCCTTAATTTCCTTGTGAATTTTTCGTTTAACTCGTCATATAACCGTAATTGAATTACTCATTTGGGGGACATAACTGAGAAAAACGAGGGGGTTACCTAAAGAAGTTTCGGGGTACACTAGTTAAGCCCCCAGTTGCAGGTGGGGGTTTAAAAGCTGAAAAATCGCCTTGAAATGCGCGCCATCAGCTTTCGTCGCCCCTATTCGGCGCCGCGGCACGCGGATTTTCTTCGCAGCGCCGATTAGGGGCGCCAACCTCCCATATCGCGTACTTCAAGGCGGTTTTTGAAGATGAGGCATGCCCTAAAATTTGTTGGTGAATAAAGGAAAATGTGGCACAAAGCGTGGCAAATAATGTGAATAGGGTCGCAGAATTTTGCGGTATAGGCTCACCACGTTCAAAAATGTCGAAAAAAAATTTTGCACTTATTTTCCAAGTTTTAGAAGTGAAAACCTTGAGATGTTGTTTTGTCTCTAATCAAAAAGTAGTTTATATTGCAATTATCTAACTTTTTGTAATTGACTGTTTTTTAATTAGACCAGTCGGGTACGCGCGCCTACGGCGCGCACCCTCCTTGCTTGCGGCCTTTGGACGCAACAACACGCGGCCAAAGGCCGCTTAATTAGGCGGCCTGCGGCCGCATTGAACACGCGGCCTTCGGCCGCTCAGTTAGGCGGCCTGCGGCCGGAAAGATTCATGGCCAACGGCCACTCATTGCTCGGCCTTTGGCCTTGCAAATCACGTAAGGCACGCGAAAGTCGGTTTACGGCCGATCAGACCCTCTCACTCGGTGGAAATGTACGTCGGGTTCCGCTGATAGACTACACCACGACGGACACGATAGGGTTTTGTTATATAAGGATCACGTTGAAGCGACATACAGAATTGCAGGCATGACATACACAGTTTGGGCTACAGTAACCCGCTAACCCTCAAAACGGTTTTTATCGTTTACTTTGGTCGTGTTCATAATATATCTGTTTCATGTGAATCCGAAACAAGGGTGGCTAGGGTAGCTTAATTGGGGGTGCGAGAGAGCGTGGTAAATCGAGAGACGGCAGATTTTGCGCGCTTCAATCGATAATCCTCCTTAAAGACTTCAAATACGTATATATCGGTCAATTTTGCCCCGAAATAGAAATGGTACACTTTTCAAAATGACAAGATTGAGATCTGCACAACTGTCACCAAATTCTATTTCCCCTTTTCTTCAATTTCACTACTAACCTGCAATTTTCCATCAATCAGTCGACTTTCCGGCGTTGCAAGTGACAGAACCAATTTGTCTCCTTCAAACGAGCCATATTGCATCAAAGGCTTAAGTCTCATACACCTGAAATTTCAAATTTCTGTTTCATTCATTCAAAGTCAACTCACTTCCCCCTCAACATAACATAACTTGTGGTAAATAATTCACAACAATCGATATCCCTTCCGGATAAGGTACACCTCCTGAAGACCTAAACTCGATTTAAATTTTTATATTACATTTTAAACTTACATCTCTACAAGTTACTCCATTATCATCAAAAACGAATTTGAAAAGGTCTGATATCGATCGTTTTCTTCTCCATTTTGTAAAAAGTTCTTGTGCTCGCCACAATCTGGCTGGCTGCCAATCGCTAACATCCGTGTTTTGGAATCCACATCCGGCTATGAAATAGACTAAGATATCTCTAGTATCATTGAAATTGAAATATCCAAGACGAAGTTCAACATCTGAATTCAAAATTTTAAATTATACAAAAGAAGCTGCCTTTGAAAATGACGTCATAGTCGAATACATCGGCGTTTCGAGGGCAAGCGTAAACGGTTGGAAGGAGCATTGAATCGTTCTGGAATGTGTGTGAGCGTGTGAGTGTGGCTTTACGTGTGTCTCAATGTATAATGTATAAATGTGTGAGTACGTCTGTATCTTTGTCTGTATCTGCGACTGTTAATACGTGTGTGTGCCTATGCCAGGGAACGTGAGAGAATTAGAGTGTGCGTGTGAGGATGTCCGAACCGGTGCGTGTGTTTGCGTGTGTACGTGTGGACGCGTGTACAAGTAGCTCTTGAACAAACCTGTATTACAGTAATATGGGTAGCGGTATTGCTTCTAACATATTCCATCATCATAGCCCAAGAGAAGTAGATAGCTCCAACCAAAGCGGCTGTCATATTAAGTCCCCAGAGATAGCGCCTCTTAGCGTCGAGCTGGAACTTTAACGGAGGATTAGGGTCCCTTGCGGGCCACACAGACACAGACACACAGACACACACACACACACACACACACACACACACACACACACACACACACACACACACACACACATTTACCTTATAATACAGCCCCGTTCCATGAATCGGTGTCGTTTTGTGAACTCTCGCCTGACAATGGGTACATATCTTTTCTTGAGAGTTCCGCGTGGTGAAAACAGGTCTGCTGAACAATAATTTCAGTTTTATAACTTAAAATAAACAAACTCATTATCGGGGCAGGTTTCGGCCGCAACCGTGTACATGTGACCTGAATTTGGAAATGTGATAGCTTCCGGTGGTCTTGAGAGTCATTCACAACGGGCGGTGCTCATTGCGCAACGAAGATCAAACAATTAGAAGAACGTGTATAGATGACGTAATTATGTTTTTGTAAATAATGATGATCAAAATTGACCCAGAATTACTCTGTTGTAATGGAAACATAGCAGTGGCACACTGCCGGGGCGGCCGGGGCCACCCACTAAGTTCGCCGAGTGGGTGGTCCGACGGCTTTTCGAAATTACCTATTTAGGGACACAGGTTTAATGAATGAATCTGACTTCTGAAGAATAATTACACCCTGGTTTTTACGACGTCTCCTCCGTCAACACGATGAATGGAGCCACGTGCGCGATGTTGCCAACCAGCTGCGACTAATATCCACATCATTCAATGTCGGTAGGGGAGGAAAAAGAGGGCTGTGGAAGTTTTGAGGAAAATATGCAGACACTCTATCTCTGTCACTACCTTTTGCAGTTTCTTCTTCGTTCTCTTTCTGTCTACATATGTCCCTTTCTCACGCATCTCACCATAGTTCTCAAATGACGGGCCGGGCCGGGCCGGGCCGAGAAAAGTGTCGGCCCGGCCCGGTTCGGCCCGGTTAGTAAACATGTCAAATTAAAATTCTTTAAATCGTTATTTTAGCTTACGTCAATTTTTTAAACCCCGAAAACACTTTCATTATACTTCTATTACACATTTTAAATAATTTTAAGTTAGCAAAAATATAGTGTCCCGACCGGGAGAGAACCTTGGATTTTTTCCAGTCGGCGCGGCCCGGCTCGTGAGAACTATGTCTTCTCTTGTGTGTTTCTCCATTTCTGTTTCAAAATTCACAAAATTGCGAATACTCATATTTTCAAACCAAAGGCGGTTAGAGGTAATTTAACGCACCGGGGTGCGATAGTAATAAAAACTAGCGTAATTATAGTGTTATTTCTGTATTCATCTTTGCCTCGACAAACCCGAGACAAAAAAAATTTGATAACAAGAACTGTTTGGGATTTAGGCAGTTCGCCAATAACATTCTCTTATTGACAAAAAACCATTTGAACGACAATTTTGGGGAATTATCGATTTTTGGGCGCGGTATACTGTAGTTTCCTTCTTTAGTGAACATTATTGCGATATAATCTTAAGCTTAAGCCCTTTATTTCAACTTAAGCCCTTTGAAAGGCTTTGTAATAAAGGAAATTCGTTATCTCTTGCCGGACATTCAGAACTAAAATATAAAAAATAATAATTTAATAACTGTAGCTTTTAAAACCAGTGAAAATTGTTGACTATTAAAGTCAGCAAAAGAAATTCGCAGTCAGCAGGATTCGAACCTACGCGGGCAGAGCCCATTTGATTTCGAGTCAAACTCCTTAACCACTCGGACATGACTGCACGCTGTTTGAAGTCAACAAGCGCGCTTGTCTAATTGACCCATCCGTCCATGATGCCTGTAATTCAATTAGAAATTAAAGTTATTTACATGTTTCACTTGTAATTATCGTGGCGGCGGTTGTCGCCCCAGGGCGTTCCCGACAGCCGGCTGTCGGCTCTTCTCTCGCTACCGTAGACATCTGGTTCTGAGCAGCACATGTGGTGACTATAACAGAGTGATTCGCAATGGAATCGCCCACTTGTCGGAGCCACAATCGCCCGATCACCCGGCTACCGTAATCCCCTCCTTTAACTTCTGAAAACTACCGTATCTTCAGATGCCAAAAGACTTCTCTATCGATTTTCTGCTGGCCAAGCCCGAGTGCTCCACTTCTACCGTACTCCCTCCGTTTTCTACCGTACCCCCGGAGATTACTGTAGCCAGCAGTCCTTTAACAGGCGGGAAGGATAAAACTAGGATCAAATTGGAGGGGCAAAGCCTTTGGAGACGATTTCACAACCTGGGAACGGAAATGATCGTGACAAAGAGTGGAAGGTTGGGTTCCCGATGACGACAGCGTAATTTTGGCACGTTTTAGAAGAATGTTCCCGACTTTGGCTGTTTCGGTGCATGGATTGGACCCGCATGGCTCTTATTCTCTGATGGTGGATCTTCAGTGCATCGATAACAAGAGGTATCGCTACTCGTTTCATCAGAGCAAGTGGACAGCGACTGGACCTGGTAGGTGAAATTGCTTGTTAATTTTAAAATTGGTTTTCAACATGTTTTAAAACAAATTCGATGAAAAGCTATTTTCACGATTCGGAAATATATCCCATTTGTATGAGTTGAGGTGCAACAGGTGCACGGTTACACGACCGAGCAATGCGAGAGAGCGCGGAAAATTGAGAGATACCAGATTAGCGCGTTATTCAAACGATAATTTCGACAAATCTTTTGGCGCTGATATCTCGGTTCATTTTGCTCTAAGAATGGATAAGTGGTACTTTTTGGAATCAGGAAAATGAGATCTACACATTCCTCACAAAAAAGGAGTGATGATTAATACGCTTCACTTCCCTTTAAACGTTAAGGTGAAAATCGATACTCGAATTTGGGATCTGGGTATTGTAACAGACCCAGGTGTACTTTTTTCAATGTTGCCAAAAGTAGTTTTAGATTAGAACTCGAAAGCAAATATTAAGATGGCAAAGATAGTATTTTGCAGCCCAACAATTGGGGAAACCAAAAAAAAAGACAAAAATTCGTTTTAGTTGTTTTAGATTTTTTTCTTGCTACTGTTAATTTTGTGCATATATTAAGTAACTGATTAACCGAATTTAAAACTGAAATAGCGAAACATTTAGGCTAAAGTCTAAAAACTTTAGAGATAAAATTTCAATTTTCCCCTATGGAAAACGGAAACACATGGTCAGAATGTGATAACATATAAATCAAGCCCACCTCAGGCATGCAAAAGCATGATTCCGGCCCCACTTTTTTTTTGAAAATCTATTTTTAAATGTAACTCTTTTCAGTCATTATTTTTAAGTTCTGTTTGTTGCAAAACATAGTTCTAATTGTGCAAAACATACTGTGTGAAGATGGATTCGAACTACCCTATATGAATTTTGTATGTTTTTCATGGCCGAGTGGCTAAGAGGTCGGACTGGTAACCCGAAGTTGCACCAGTTGGATCCCCCGAAGACAAAACTTTTTTGCCGCAGTTGTTTTATACATTAGGTACAATAGAAACGCAATTCATGCGCATAAATCGTGAAAAACTATTATTATTAAACTATTGGAATGTTTGACCTCGGGCCGCGGTCTGGGCCGAGCCGGGCCGTGAATTTTTGAAGAGCGGGCCGGCCCGCAGCCACCCTTGGTTGAACCCCCCACCAAATTATGTATTTTTCGGTGGGGGCTAGAGTGAGAGTTTTGTGGGCAATAATAATAAAAATATTGTCATGCGTAAAACTGCGCTATCCTAATATCGCTTTCGAAAAAACAAAATCCGGATCGAAAAAGTTAATGATCTTTTGTAACCTTCATGATCGAAAAAGATTATAAAAGAATTCAACTTCCGAAGTTAACTAATTAAACCTGAAAATCTATGAAAATTTTCAGGAGAAGCGGAACTCCCCTGCAGAAACTTCGTCCACCCAGACAGTCCAGCCCCTGGAGCCCATTGGATGAAGGGAATTGCCTCGTTCGATAAAATTAAATTGACAAACAATCAGATGGACAAGAATGGCTATGTAAATTTAATTTTATTGCTTTTTAAAGTTTACAAATTTAGATAATCGTAAATTCAATGCATCGCTACGTGCCCAGAATCCACTTGGTTAGACATGACGAAGGAGAAAAAGAAACGAAGACTTTCACATTTGATGAGACGACTTTTATTGCTGTAACGGCTTATCAGAATCATAGAGTGAGTTAATTTTTGACGGGTGGCGCAGTGGTTTGCGCGCCGACCCATGCACAAACGGTTGTTGGTTCGATCCCACCAAATGAAAAAAATTTTTTTCTCGATTTTTATTACGAATTTACTGTTTTAAATGAATTTCCTTTTCAGATAACTTCTCTGAAGATCGAGTCGAACCCCTTCGCCAAAGGCTTCCGCGAGTGTGAATTCGACGATCCCCGGTTTCTTCCTCTCCTTCTTCCTCTTTACAATCTCACATTTCCATTCAAGAAAACGTAATTAGTTGAATATTTTTGTTTTAATTGTGAATATACCTGTTTCCCCGTATTTTCATTTTTTTTTCTCTGAATTTTGACCCGCAATGATACAATGTTCAAAAAATTGCCGAGAATTACTGTATCTGCCCTAATTAAAGTATTTTTCGCCTTTTTAAGAACTTTAACGAGTTTTTTCTGCCTATAGAGATCTAGGAAGCGGACAAAAAAAGAAATCACATAACATTTCAACGCAGCGGAAGAAAACTGATATATTAAGATGCGATTTCTCTTAGGCTGGGGTACCACGACGACATTGAAAAATGGATTTCGCTCAAACTTTGTCAAAAACGTGTATTTGGCCTAAAAACACTATTTTGAAACTTTTTTTGAAACCTTTACAAATCGATTTTTTAGTCCTGGTTACTGTAACTCGGCTCAAAGTGGTCCAAATTGAGCCCACGAGGACGCAAACGATTTGTTTCATGAAATTTGCTACACAAACATTTATTTAAACATAAAAATTCATCGACTAAAAGTACTCATGTTTTGACAAGAATGCCCGAAAAATCGAACATTCTACGCTGACATACAGAATGATGCACGAAAAATTAGTGTTTTACGTACTCATTCTGACGAAAACTGGTATATTATATTTGTCTAGTGAAGAAAACACTCCGCTTTCTCAAAATGCTGCCCTAAATAAATAAAAATTTGGCATTTTCCGATTTTTGAGTTTAACCGGGATTAAAATTCCAATTTGGTTTCAAAACTTAAAACTGAAGTGTTTTTAAGTTTTCAGCAGTAGTACAAACATAATATACCAGTTTTTGTCAGAATGAGTACGTAAAACCCTAATTTTTCGTGCATCATTCTGTATGTCACCGTAAAATGTTTGATTTTTCGGGCCGTCTTGTCAAAACATGAGTACTTTTAGTCGATGAATTTTTATGTTTCAATAAATGTGTTTGTAGCAAATTTCATGATACATTTGGCGAATATAGTGAAAATGCTCTTAAATGAACCTTTGTTGGTGAAAATCACTGAAAACCTCAAAAAAGGCAAGCTTAAGTACCAAAGAATATCTTGCTTCAACCAGAACATTGTAGAAAGTATTAAAAACAATGTTGTTTATTTTATCAAAACAAATCGTTTGCGACCTCGTGGGCTCAATTTGGACCACTTTCAGCCCAGTTACAGTAACCCAGAGTGACCTACAGTAACCCGGACTAAAAATCCATAATGACCTAAAAGTTTCAAAATAGTGTTTTCAGGCCAAATACATGTTTTTGACAAAGTTTGAGCGAAATCCATTTTTTTTTCAATGTCGTCGGTGTTTCCATTCTGCTCGATATACTCCTCGCCCACGGACCTTTCCTAAAGTTTCGATGACCTGCACATCTAACGCGCGAAATAGCGTGCAAGTCGCGGAGACGCAGACAAAAAGTCGCTTGTTTCCTGCTGCCGGCTAGGAAAGCTCCCTGGGCGACGAGTATAATTTAATTACAGAAATCGCGTCTTAAGACGCGATTTTTATAAGACTCAAGCTACCGTTGATATAGAATATTTTTTCGCCTTGCATTTACCTAAAACTGTTTGAAAAACTTTTGCAAGACCAAATTAGTCAAATAAAACTGTTTTTGTCTCGTTCGGGTTACTGTAGCTTGAACTTGCGATGTCGTCGCTGATGTTCCATATCTCGTTTCAACGTGGACCAAATGAAAAACAGCGAATTGAAAAAAGTTAGATAAAAGTATTCTAAAAGAAAGTTCATAATTAAACTTATCACAAAAATTCATGTTTCGTTATGAAATAAAGGACAGAAAATCAAAAAAGTCAAAATTTTTAACATTTTTCAGAATAGCACATTTAAACCGCAAAAGTCTTACAAGCGACCTATTTTTCTGGATTTGCCACATAATTTCCTACATTTTACCCAAAAAATATTAGGGCAGGCATCAGCCTCAAAAATCGCGTTGAAATGTGCACGCTAAAAATTATCTTTGTATTCGACGGCCTATAATTGTGAATTTTACATCCCTAATGAATCGATTTTGATGTAAAACGTGTTATTTAGGAAGATAAAACTATTATGGCGCCTTACTATATTATATATTTGTTGGTCTTTTATCGTTTGTTATTTTACACTGAAAAAGGGGAAAAAATGAATAAAGTCTAAATTAGCGAGCGCAAATTCAGTTTTCGGCCAAACCGTTTTTATCATTAAATTCCTCGTATAATTCTACGTCGGAATAGTGTTTTCAGAACATTCAAACCTCTTTTTACACGCGCGCAACTGAGGAAAACGTTTCAGAGAACGTATTCAGCACACAGCGCGCCCAAACAGGAGATCAGCATTGGCTCGCATGGACATGTATTCAACAATATGCTTACGGTTTAGGTGAATGATTTTAGGTGAATGCAAGGCGAAACAATATTCTATATCAAATATGTTATTGATCAAGCTCGAGTCTTTAAAAAACTGCGTCTTAAAGACGATTCCCAGTAGAATTCAGCCTGTTATTTTATGAGACTCAGTAAATGAATCTTTCCAAATAATGGAAACAAGCGCGTTATTTGAAAAAACAGTGTTTTGCACCATTTTGAAGGCTCAGAGGAATAAATGCAGTGGAACGGACAAAGTTGCGACTGACCAAATTGATCAAACCAAGCGAAACCTCAAGGAGGGAGGGTCAATTAAGCTAATTAGGCTAATTAGCAGAAACAAGCGCAACTCCGCTTTTTTGTCTTTAGCTTTGGCTTTTTCGCACCCTATTTTCATCAGCTGTCATTTCTTGTTAATCTTTCATTCGCATAAATTTTCACGTGAATATTTTACTTCATATATTAAAACCTTTTTTAATTTTAACAACCCTTTTTAGTTTTAATTTACATTTAGAAAAACCAACCATGCAATACTGGGCTCGTGTGATTGCCGAACAAGAAGCCGATTTGGCGAAACGCTGTGATTTCGAAAAACTTCCGTACCCTATTCGGAAATTGATTTTTCTCAAGGTGAGACTTGTTTGAAACTTTTTTATATAACAATTTCATTTTCAGTTCACATTTCAACAATTCTCCAAGTTCGAGCAGTTGTCAGAGTACTCGTTCGGAATGTGCAACAAATATCGAAAAGTTTCCTTTCCGTTCAGAACCAACTCACTGGAAATTTCGGTCAGTTTTTTTAAACCATTTTTTCGGAGTTATCGATTGAATTATTTTTGGGTAAATTTAAAACATCCGGTTTTCATAAGATTCATGGGATTCAAGGAATGGGGGCATTAAGTTAAACCCCCCAGTTAATTCAGTTGAACACCCCAAAAAATTCATCACTGAGTATCTAATTCTCAACGATTTATGCTCATTTCGCATTTTAGAATCTTTTTTTTGATTAAAATTTAATTGCTATCTTTTTTTATAGTGTAATAATGTATTAATGTTATTCATTTTTACCTGTTTTAGTTATTTACATATTTTTATGGTCTTTTATGCCATCTTAATTTGAGTTACATCCCTTTTGCATTTAAGCCCCCATATAAAAAATCCGAAAATTCATCTACTGAATTTTCCCTTCAATTTAAATAAATAGAGATTTCAGGTTTATGCTGACTGGCCAATGGAACCCCCCAAATTTATGATTTGGGGCGTTATGCGTGACAAAATTCCCATTTCTCGCTGTGCAGCTCAGATGCATTTTTCTCTGGAGAAGCTCGCGATTTCTGAGGTTAGTTTCTGCAACGTTCGACTTTATATAGAGTGTCAGAACTAATTATTTGTTTTAACAAAATTTTACGCATCGCGGCGCGTTCCGTGTTGTTTTGAACAATTTAAAGTGTCATTTTTGAATTCAGTATCGAAAATTCATCAAAAACATTCAATTAAAGACACCAAAAACTTTATAACCGACCTCTGAAACGCTGTGATGCGTAGAACGGGAAATTCCTCAGATTGCCATTTTTGGGTCATTTTCGGCGGTTTTTTTTTATCTTTCAAGGATTTTCGGAAATATCGTCACCTTCGATTTTTGATTTGGAAGGCTAAAAAACACAATTTTTAATTTTCAATCTAGTTGAATAATTAAGTTATTCACATTACACTTTAAATTAAACTTTTTTCAGTGTTTGACGGAACCAGTCTACAATTTCATCTGCGAAAAAGTTTCAAAAACCAGCCAATTATCCCTTTGTGTACCTGAAGAGGAATGTCTGTATTTGAAAAACGTTATAGAGGTTAGAAAAATTTGTGTAAAAAATTAAAAAAAAATAATTTAGAAGCTCAAACCCTCTGAAGTCGAAATAGGGATCATGAAATTGTATGAAAATGAATTTCCCTACGACATGAGCAATATTAGTAAAGTGAGTTTTTAATTATATTTTTTTTGTAAATTTGATTTTTTTTCAGGTTTCCGTAACCGATTACGAGAGAAGGACGCCAGCTAAAAAATTACTTTCAATTGCAGCTAAAGATGAACTTCAAATTAAAAACGGACGCATTACAACTGAACATGTTGTTGTTTTTATTAAGGTAAATTTGTTTATTTCACATTAATTTCGGTGAAGGTTCGGTCAAGCAAGCCCCCCCACTTTGTTATCGCCCCACACTTGGCTAGGCCCCAAATTTGCCATTTTTTTTAATAATGGGGGTTAAATTATTGACGCATTTTTTATTTGGGGGACTCAAATGAATGACGTCATTTTATGGGGGCTTAAATGAAAGACGTAATTTTAGATATGGGGGGATAATTTAGGGATGTAACGGGGGCTGAATTCAGTTTAACACCCGGCTTTCAAACGCTATTGAAATGGTGTTCCCAAACTTTTTTTGTGGGGGCTTTAACCCAGTTTAACCCAATTCAATTAAGCCCCCCCCCCACTTCCCCTTTCAATCGATTCGGTTAAGTTAAAGGTTGAAAAAAATATTTTATTACTTGACAAAAAGAGACTTTGTTTTATCTTTTCATTTTCAGGATTTGATGTCAAAATCAGCTCCAATTGTGAAGACAACCATTTGCTCTACTGTAAGACTTGACATCCAAAAACTTAAAAGGGCTCTACTACAATTGAAGAAATTTATCGTCGAAGAGCGGAAAGGACTGTGGCTGATTGGAAAAATGGGTGAAAACAAGCCTTTTATGAAAATCACCTGCGACGGCTATAATATTGAATTTGTTGAGTGTTAAATGTTTTTAAGAAAATATAATATTATTGCAATTGTTTTACACACACACTCACTCACACGCACACACACACACACACACACGCACACACGCACACACGCACACCCGCACACACGCACACACGCACACACGCACACACGCACACACGCACACACGCACACACGCACACCCGCACACACGCACACACGCACACACGCACACACGCACACACGCACACACGCACACACGCACACACGCACACACGCACACACGCACACACGCACACACGCACACACGCACACACGCACACACGCACACACGCACACACGCACACACGCACACACGCACACACGCACACACACACACACGCACACACAGAGAGCAATCTTCACTTTTCAAAAACAAACAAGTGTTTATTACAACCCTAAAGTCCACGTCAAAAATCATTGGAGAATGAAAACCCGACGAAGTTTCAGACGTTGTGAGATTGAGTGTTCGTAGATACAGTAGGAGTCACTTTCGTTTGAAAGATCTTCTTCACTTTTGAGTAGAAGTTGTTCATATGCGAGGGGATCAACTTTTTCAATCTGCTCCAAATCGGCGAAAACAATTGGCCACACATCCAAAAGTTGGTAAAAGGGTTAAGTATGGCCACAGCTATTTCAACGCACAGACAAACGGACACGATTGTATTATTGGAACCATCGTAATTGTAAAAGAATGTTGACAGAATTTGTGAAATGACTGACAAGAGCATTAAGATAGTCTGAAAATGCCAATTGGTGTTTTTCTCAAAAGTTCACACCTTCATTCCCAAGCTGATGGTAATATTGGAGTAAACTTTCAAAGTCACATCGCTGTAACTGGATGATGGCAATCTCAAAACATTGAAAAAGCAAAAACATGTGACAGCAGAATAAATTATGCCAGCATACGCACTCTTCACATCATATTCCTGAAATGCATGCATCCTCAGTGACATCTTCTTCTACTCACCGTATCATAAATGTAATCCGGCGGATAAAAGGCACAGTGCCTAGGTCTGGGATAAAAGCAAAAGTCCACAACCATTTCCAAGCAGCAAAAGAAAATTGTTACATTGAAAACAGTTCCAAGTAGAATTCGGCTAGTGATTGTTTTTCTGGAAAGATATATTAAGATAGGGACCGCAGAGCATAAAATATATTTCAGAATATCGACTTTTTATGTAAATATTTAGACAGATGATATTCCGCCTTAAAGGGACCAGGGACCTTTTGCAACATTAGCTTATGTGAAAGAGAAAAATCAGCTGATCAAAAAAACTCTATACAACATAGGGTCCAAAATTCTCCGTTTTCGAGAAATCTGGCTTCAAAGTGCCCAAAACCGGCCGACCGTCTGCAGATTTTGCGGATGGCCGCATCGCCTGCATGCACGATGATTACAAGCCAGTCTAATTTCGAAGTTGTCATTCTAATAGGACGAGATTAAGATTTTGAGGAGTGTTCCAGACAGTTTAGCATTTATAATTAGTATAATTTTCGACCGTACCCGATAAAATGAGAATGAAAAGGTCCCTGACGGTTCCTTTAAGCATTTCTTTTTTACACTATGAAATTTCATTCACAACAAAACGCGATATTTCATTTTGAATACCTCTATTACAACCCGTTTTTCAACTATTCTCGACCGATTGCACAGGCGCCGCTAAACTTCGGGCAGAAACTTGGTTGAATGCAAAATCCCTCCAATTTTAAGCTTTGAAAAGAATCTTTAAAAAGAAAATTAAAGGATTTTGGTATTGTAATAAGTAACCGTATTTTTCTATGATTTATGGCACCAAAAAGAACCCCAGAATAATAAAAATACACGTTTAATTAACCGCTTGAAAAATTGCTATCCAAACCATCGTTTCTTAACATTTCGGGCTGCACTGCTGTGCGCACCTCTGCAGTCCCTATATTAAGATACAGTCTCTGAAAAAATCGAGCGGGCCCGGTAACTGTCTTTGAAATCAGGTCATAGTCTCTCGTCTCTCAAAATCATCCTAGGGCAACTATAAGTAAGGACCGCAGAGGAATATTTATAAATTATTTTTCCTCTTTTTAATAGCAAAATAAAGCTAGATAATATCACAACTTAAACTTTTCCTTTTACACTTGGAAATTTCGTCCAGAACGAATGCAGTTTTCCAACTTTTTCGACCTTTGACTTAAAGGGACAGTCAGGCGGGTTTTTACAACATTGGCTCAATTAAGAGAGAAAAATTCACTGATCAAGAAAATATACATGACTTTGGGTCGAAAATTTACCGTTTTCGCATTAAAGTCGTCAAAAACGGGTCTCCGTCCACAGATTTGTAATGAGCCAAATTTCATTCTGATTTGCTGAGAGAGTGCTGTAAACGAGGAAGGTGCGAGACAATTTAGCATAGTTAATTCGCATAATTTTCGACCGTAGCCGATCGAAAATGAAATGAAAAGCCCCCTTACTGCCCCTTTAAAAGACGCGCAAAATTTGACCTGAATCATATTTTTTTTAGGTTTGCTGGGTCCTGTGCGGAAAAACACCAGCTGTTCACTAATACACGGTTATATTTGGTGTATTGTACACCGTGCGCACATGACTAAATATATTTCAAAAAAGCCACTTGCAATGATTTCGACCATTTTCACCAAAATTACTGTACCCTACTTTCCCAGGTAAAAAAACGATAATGAGCTAAAACTTTCAAAATGGCTTATGGTTGCCCTGGGAGTTTTTATAACAAATCTGAACCGGTTCTGAGACTATAACCTAATTTCTAAAACAGTCCCGATTTGCATGTAAAACAAACCCAGTAAAAATGTTATTCCAGATAACGGCGACTAGTGCGGTACTTGAGAAGGATAGGGTTTTACTCCATTTTTGAAGAGTAGGCAGAATGAAAGATGTGGGATAAGTTTGGTCCGTACAGATTCTGTTGATCCATCCAAGCAAAGAATCGCCTGCATCACAAGCGATTCCCAGTCCAACGAAGAGGTGGACAAAAGAACATTTCTTTCTCATGCACAATAAAATCAAACAGAAGGCGCTAGAGACGGAGAAGAGAATGACTCGGTGGAGATAAGTCTCAGGGTACTCGCGGACATTTCCAAGTAAGTACTCTAAACAGTAAGGAAACGCCAATTGAGACATGTTTCCGCCAGGTAAGATGTGAGAGTAGGAGTTGTAAGTCTCATAAACAATTTATATGCATTTAATTAAACTATAATATTGGTCACGCTAACGCCTGGTGTTTTATGAGTTTACACATAGAGTTTTATAGGTTTTGGTTTGGCATTGGTTCTGTAACCTATATTTTAAACCCGCCAAGTGAACCAACAGGTTTTGGTTTCAAAAACAACTAAAATAAAAAATTCCTTTAAAAATTTGGCACCCGTGAATTTGCTAGCTTTGCCAGCGTATTTAACGGGGCAGTAAGGAGGGTGATTCCGAAGAAGATGATTCCCTCGAAAGTGAAAATCTTTTTCTCCAAAGTGACAAAACTCTTCCGCTCGAAAGTGACCCCCGCCGTAGCTACAATCACTGAATCCCAGAATGTTTGAAATGTGCCTTTACTTATTTCTGAAGCTGTTTTGAAATATACCTCGAATGTGTTTTAAAATAAACGTTTATTGGCAAACTAGTCTTATGTTTATTCATGTTTGTATACCGCTCGCCCAAAGAGCTTGTAATAGCGGCGTGGCATTTGACACAGAAAATTGTCTGCGTCTCCATGTTTCGCACTCTCATTAGCCCGTTAGATGCGCAGGTTTATTATAACTCCTTCCAAGGTTTATGGGCAAATACTTTTTATGCACAGAATTCCGGCGCCTTAGCGCCCAGACAGCGAGAAGCGCCGCCGCGCGCAATTGGAAACCGTTGCCTAGTGGCGCAGCTGGTTAGTGCTGAGTATCTTAAGCTGGAGGTCGAGGGTTCGGTTCCCTGCTAGTAATGCCTTGTGGTTTTTGAGTTGCTTTGCGTCCATTAAGTTAAACAGCCTTTAGTTGCACAGGGTAGCTGTGTGCGTGTGCGTGTGCGTGTGCGTGTGCGTGTGCGTGTGCGTGTGCGTGTGCGTGTGCGTGTGCGTGTGCGTGTGCGTGTGCGTGTGCGTGTGCGTGTGCGTGTGCGTGTGCGTGTGCGTGTGCGTGTGCGTGTGCGTGTGCGTGTGCGTGTGCGTGTGCGTGTGCGTGTGCGTGTGCGTGTGCGTGTGCGTGTGCGTGTGCGTGTGCGTGGGCGTGTGCGTGTGCGTGTGCGTGTGCGTGTGCGTGTGCGTGTGCGTGTGCGTGTGCGTGTGCGTGTGCGTGTGCGTGTGCGTGTGCGTGTGCGTGTGCGTGTGCGTGTGCGTGTGCGTGTGCGTGTGCGTGTGCGTGTGCGTGTGCGTGTGCGTGTGCGTGTGCGTGTGCGTGTGCGTGTGCGTGTGCGTGTGCGTGTGCGTGTGGAAAACACTTACATAACAAAAATTTTTTTAAAACCTTTTATATTCAATAATTTCAACCTTATAGCCTTCGCAGGTGATTTTCAGAAAAGGCAAAAGATTTATCTTAACCGATTCGATTGAATGGGGAAGTGGGGGCTTTACTAGAGTGGGGGGGGGCTTAACTGAATTGGGTTAAACTGAGTTATACGAATTTTGAAGAAGTTTAGGAACACTAGTTAAGCCCCCCTCCCGTTTCAATACCGGGTGTTAAACTGAATGCAGGCCCCGTTACATCCATAAATTACCCCCCCCCCCCATATCTAAAATTACGTATTTCATTTAAGCTCCCATCTATGGGGGCTCAAATGAATGAGATAATTTTATATTTAAAATGTTAATGTTATAAAATTATCTCATTCATTTGAGCCCCCAATATAAAAATTACGTCATTCTTCTTTAAACTCCCCCGCCCCACCTAATTAAAAATTACGTCATTCGTTTAACCCCCAATATCAAAAATCACGTCATTCTTTTAAGTCCCCATAAAATTGTTTAAGCCCCAATATCTAAAACGTATTTCATTTGAGCCCTCATATATAAAATTTCGTCATTCATTTGAGCCCACATAAAAAATGACGCCGTTTATTTACGCCCCAGATCTAAAAATTGGCAAACATGGGGGCCTAGCCATGTGTGGGGCCAGAATAAAGTGGGGGGCTTGACCAAACTTTTCCCGATCTAAACGTAAAATAAGCATTTCCACCTTAATAAAAATAACAATATGATCAGTTGTTATGCGTCCGTAACTAATGTGAAGTTCATCTTTAGCTTTAATTGAAAGTAAAACTTTAGCTGGCGCCCTTCTTTGGTAATCCATTACCATCACTTAAAAAAATAAAATTTTCAAAAAAAAAAAAACTTAAAACCCACTTTACTAATACTTTTCATGTCGTAGGGAAATTCATCTTTATACAATTTCATGATTGCCATTTCGATTTCAGAGGGTTTGAGCTTCTAAATTATTTTTTACGCTTTACGGCTGATTTTTCTCACCTCTAGTACGTTTTGCAAATACGGGCATTTCTCTTCAGGTAAACAAAGGGATAATAGGCTGGCTTTTGAAACTTTTTCACAAATGAAATTGTATGCTGTCTCTGTCAACCACTGAAAAATGTACAATTAAAAATTAATCGAAATCGGAGAAATTTTATCCAATCAAAATTTTATCTAAAGCAAGTCGCAGTTCGCAATTTTGTAGTAATACTAGTTTTTTTGAACAAGTTAAAGAATAAGAAAATTGGATTTTACCGAAAAGGGGAAAAATATCTATTGTCTACCAAAATCTGGTTACGGTCGATTTTCAAAATTTACAAAATCATGTTTATGTGAAAATCATTTCAGAGCAAATTTACTTTCCAGAAACATTCGTAATTTGCCAAAAGTTAAAAAAACTGAAGCGGAAAAAAGTTTTCGGTCCAAAACTAAAAATGTGGTACTTTTCTACCTTTTATGTTCTTTTTTCTCTGAAATCTTTAGTATCATCCGGTTTTATGGCGTTGGAAGAAAAGTTGTGCGTTAATACTTGAATTACTGAAAAAAACACGAGTTAGCCTTTTTTTTTAAATTTTCGGGGAAAAAACCCACACACATCCTAAAAATTGCAAATTTTTCAGTTTTTGTCCGAAAAATTTTTTTGCGTTTGTTTTGCCGCTTTAGCCAATTAAAGCTGTCGCCAAATTGGAATCTTGCTATAAAAAGCCTTAATGCAGCATTCGTGCTTAATGCAGCATTCGTGCGATACGCAGGCGAAAATAGTGTGCAAAAAGCGAAGATGCAGAGAAAAGCGGCTTTCCGATTTCCGTGTGGCGACGGCTATAAGAATGTTTCTGGAAACAAAATTTGCTACAAAATGGCTTATATACTCCTCGCCATTCTTACTTCCACCGAAAAGCGGCCACGCCCCTTTTGTGGCGCATTATTTTGACGTAATAATGGGTAATTCGAATATTCACATCAGAAGAATCTTAATGTCATTCGTCTGCCCGAGTTTTACAGAGAAGTGTCTTACAAGGCATGCTAATGGCCCGAATTTCATTCTAAATGGAAAGATAACTTTAGAAATTAGGAGAGTGTGAGCCTTGTTAATTTGCACCATTTCCGATCGTAACCGATCAACAATGAAATAAAAGTTCCTCCCCTGTAAAGGATCAGTAAGAGGGCTTTTCATTTCATTTTCAATCGTCTACGGTCGAAAATTATACAAATGAACTATGCTAAATTGCCTCGCACCATCCATTTCCAGCGCTGTCTCAGCCGATTAGAATGAAATTCCGCTTATTAACGTGTTTTGTAAATGCCGGACACGCAAGGTGTACTGCCCGTCTACAGATCTGTAGACGGAGGCCCGTGTTTGACGATTTTGAAGAGTATTTTCTCGAAAACGGTAAATTTTCGACCCATAGTCATATATATTTTCAGAATCAGCGAATTTTTCTCTCCTAATTGAGCCAATGTTGTAAAACCCTGAGTGTCCCTTTAAACGCACCTCAGTAATTACGAGCGTATCCAGAGAAAAGTGCAACTGAGCTGCACAGCGAGAAAAGCGCATCTCGGCATTCGTAAAATCCCAAATCGTAAATTCAACGGGTGTCATTGGGCTGTCAGCATAGACCTGAAATCACTTTATTTTAACTGAAGGGAAAGTCCAGTTAGGCACCAACATTAGTATGGCCCCCACGCTTGGTTTGCCCCTCCCCATCAAAACCCAATTTAAAACTGAATTATGGACCCTGGGGCTATCTGAATTCAGTTTAACCCCTCGCAATTGTAATGGGGGCTTAACTAGTGTAACCGGAACGTTCAAACAACCCCCCCCCCCTCCCACCTAAATCAGATAAAACCGTATACGAACAATTCGTTTCCCCCAAAATGTTTTCTTGTATGCTTAAAAAGGAAAATACAAAGGATTGGTAACTCAAAGACAACAAATTCAGTTAAAAGTTGTGTCCCCCCATCTAATTCGGTTTCGTTTCCTACGAAGTAAAGTTTAATTACAATACAGAAAGTTGAAAAATAATTAGAGGACTAATTATCGGCCAATTATACAGATACCTTTTCCAAAGTTTTTGTAAAGTTTGACGGTTGACTTAATAAAAGGGGGAGGGGCGAACCGAGGGGAAATTGGGGGGGGGGCGCTTCTGAATTGTTGTGGGGGGTAGATATAATTAAATTCTCCCTTAAAGAAACCACATGTTTTAAATTTCCCCAACTAATTTAATTTAATCGATAACTCAAAAAATTAAATGTTAAAAAACTGACCCCAATTTGCAGAGCCCTTGTTCGGAACGGAAAAGAAACGTTGCGAAATCCGTTGCACATTTCGAAAGAGAACTTGGACAATTGCTCGAACTTGGCGAATTGTTGAAATGTGAACTGAAATAAAATAACGATGTTTTTTAATATTTCAAAGCAGACTCACTTTTAGAAAAATCGATTTCCGGATAGGGGACGGGAGATTCATGAAATTATGGCTTTTCGTCAATTGGACCCGTTGGTCAGCAATCACACTAACCAGGTCTTGCATGGTTGATTTTTCTAAATATAAATTAAAATTTTAAAAAGTTTTCGATATGGAAAATAAATATTCCTGTGAAATGCATGTGAAAAGTGGTATGAAATGAACAGCCGAACTGGTTTAAAAAACGTAAAAGCGATGTGACAGCTGGGTCGCCGATATGGGTAATAAATATTCGTGTGAAAATGTATGTGGTATAAAATGAATAACTGAACAGGTTTAAAAAAAAACGCAAAAGCGAAAACGTAAAAGCGATGTGATACAAAAAAACTGGGTCGCTTTTACACACACTCAAACACTCACACACACACATACACACACACACACACACACACTTTTTTCAAGATGTATATGAAATTCTCTCTTTCTCTCTCTCTCTTTCTATATATTTCTCTCTCTCTAAATGTGTCTCAGTCGCAGAAACCCCATTCACTTCCCGTCCCTTCATCTCCATCCGTCAGTGTTTCTTGTCGGCTTTTTCTGCCCTCGGCCACTTGTGCTTATCAATAACCGTGCTCCCATCCATTGTCGATGATCAATAGGCTAGTAGGCAGTCACAACACCCACAGACACTGATCGAGCACTGCCGCCCCGCGACAGCTGGCTACAACTTCGAAGAGATGGGACTGCTGACAGCCGGACTCTTTGAAAGTGTTGCGGAACTGTTAAGAGAGAAAGAGAATGAGAGACAGAGAGGCAGGGAGACAGAGAGACAGAGAGACAGAGAGATGGAGAGACAGAGAGACAGAGAGACAGAGAGACAGAGAGACAGAGAGACAGAGAGACAGAGAGACAGACACACAAAAAAAACAGAGAGACAGACAGAGAGTCGCTGATAGTTCATCTCCCTTCGGCTGACCCTAGCCACGCGGTCCTTTCCTGCCACCCGGTGATCCCCCGCGCTCCTGCCACCCGGCGGCCACTTGCACTCATCGCTCATCCCTGGCTCCCGGCTGCCACCAACACTATTAAAAAGTCACAAGCGCCAGCCGTCTGTCCTAAACAAGCCTTCACCCCTCGCAATCTGAAGGTTGCGTCCCACAATGTACTGGGAGGGGATTAGCGGTGCTCATCGGTCAACCTGTCCGTGCGGCTCCTTTGTGGGTTACGGTAGCCACACAATGAGGATCATACACTTGCGCAATCAAAACAATGCCGGGCTCTATTACCAACGGAGCACGCAGCAAACACGCGGAACGAGGTCAGAGCAACAGACGCAACTCGGGTTACCGTAAACTATGGAGAAAAGATTAAACACTTGAAAAGAAAGGCTGAGTGAATGAGTGAGTGAATGAGTGAGTGAGTGAGAAGTGAGTCTCCTCTCTCTCTCTCTCTCTCTCTCTCTCTCTCTCTCTCTCTTTCTCTTTCTCTCTCTCTCTCTCTCTCTCTCTATTTCCTCCTCCAATTTCCGTCAATTTCCCCCATTCCCCGACTCTTAATTGCAGATATCTGAATAGCGCCTCGTGTTCGCCGTCTGAATAGTCAAAAGGCGCCGCTGTCATGATATGAGAGGCTAATTGAGCCAATTCCACGCAGTCAGCGGTGTCCGATCTCTATCGCCTCTGGGACAGTGCTCGCGGCTTCCTATTAAGCCAGTATACGAGATTTTATCGGGTGGTGTTAGCATGGGTCTGGGGAATTAACCCATTATGAGGAGTTACTTTATTACCCAAAGAGATATAATTGATTCATAGACGAACATGCGTTGGAACACTTCAAAATCTGTAACTTTAACAAAAAATGAGTTCTCCGAAACCTCAACACATAATGTCGCCCGCTGAAATAAAGACCAAAAGTTCGATCTCGTCCGGGGTCACAACCAGGATACTTTGGTTTTAAAGCTTTAAAATTCGTGGAATAAAACATATCGCGTGAAATGCTACATTTTCCTTATTTTCTGTGTTTCAGTGGCCACAAATTGGCTTGAAAGCTCGGTAAAACTGTAAAACTGGTTTTACATCAAAATTTAAATTCTTCTTTATGTAATGTTGCCCTGGGCCTAATTTATAAAACCAGGGCATTAAATTGTTTAACGTTTAGGCGTATCAGTGCAAAATTGTACCCGCTGACGCTGTTTCGACCCCCCAAATGGGTTCGGCCTGTTGGTTCGGCCCCCAAATTGGGTTGTACAACTGTCATTATGGTACAGTTTTGTAATACGGTGTTAAAAAACAGGATTAGGTTGTGTCAAAATTTGTCTTCATTAAATCAAGCTTTTTGGACAGAAAAACTTGGTCTCGTGGTGTTACGATCATTAACCAATCGAATTTCCATAAATGGCATCATATTTCACATGTTTTTTTTAGCAAATACGTATTTTTCTAGTGTCTAAAAAGACAAATAGGATGTAAAAAGTTTAAAAAATAGTATTTAAAATTGCCCCCCCCCCAATGAATACCAGTAACTTCATTAAAACAAACTGTCTTATAGACCTTCTCTAGTTCTCTTCATGTTGAATTTTTTGAATATCTTGACGAAACCTTAAGTTTCACATCTTTAATAGTTTTTTCCTTTTTAGCGTTTATAATTAAAAATGGGAATACATCGTTGGTCCCCTAATGAATCGAAGCAGCCACGGTAAGGTATATTCGGTCTCTTTGTAATGAGGCCATTGCCCCAGAGAATTAACATTTGTAGCCTCAAGTTCTACATCAAAGAGACCTCTTCCTCCCTAATCCGTGTCCCTACCCCGCAGTCCTCTTCCCCCGTTTCCGGGGGCTGCCGCCTCTTCGGGAGGGGCCTTTCCCTGCTCCTTAAGGGCCGCGGGTGTTGTGGGCGCATTACTGCACCCGTCCCGGTCACTTCAAAAGGCGCCGCCCGCAGCTGGTCGCCCTTCTTTGATAAGTAGATTAGGAGCTGTCTTTACCGCAAAACGACGGCCAAGGGCGAGAAATCAGCAAGGACGCAAAGGCACCGACGACGGTATTAGCGCAAGGGTGAGACAATGGGAGATCCTCTGAGATGACAGGTGATAAGTCTATTCACAGTGGGAGGTCAGAGTCTAATATTGGGAAAATAAACCAAAACTACTTGTATTCACGTAATAGAAAGAGAAAATCGGAATTAATAACTCAACTATGACCGTTTGGCCCGCAAAACCTCGAAAATCTGGCGGAAACCGAAGGAGCACAAAAATTTTAGCCTTCACCTCTTCAGTTTTCTAATAAAACAAACGATCTTACACAAGGTCTTTATTTTCAGGAATTTAAATGGATAAAACGCCCTTTGTAAAATGGATTTGAATACAGAGCGAGTTTGGTTTAGAGCGTTAAATTTCGAATTTGAACAATTAAAGTTGATGATAGTTTGGTTGAGAAAAATGTCGTACCAGTAGCACAAAATAAAGATCGAACAAAGAAAGAGGAATGACAAATAACCCTTTTTTCAAGTATGCAAAAAAGTTTCGACCACGGCAGGATTCGAACCTACAATCTTCTGCTCCGTAGGCAGACGCGTTATCCATTGCGCCACGCGGCCACGCTGCGTGGATGTGAGCGCCGCTTTATCAACCAACCACAGCGCCTGTTTTCTTGCGTCGGCGACCAGTGTGTGCGGAATATTTGACGAAATTTAAAACATACTTATTTTTAGATTAAAATAAAATAACATACAAATGAATTTCTGACAATTTACCAAAAGTTTTCAAGTCCCAAAAGGAAACAATTTGATATTCCAAACTAAGAGGTGGAAATTATCCGAAATATAATTTAGGGCGTTCAAAAAATTGATTTGGAAAGATTAAAAGAAGAAAAAATCATGCAAAACATTATTCATATATGCAAAAGTCTGCACGGAGTGGGATTTGAACCCACGCCTTCTTACGAAGACCAGAATACCCGAACCCGCTGTCTCGCAGGAAGCTGTCGCTTGAGTCTGGCGCCTTAGACCACTCGGCCATCCGTGCGCTTGGAATGCTGGCAGCGACGGCGTTTATCCCCCGCGCCACCAGCGACAGCGGCTAGGACAGAGAGAAAAAATGACTTTTTCCTCCAATTTCCATTCAGTTTTCTACTATTTCCATAAATTAATTTGTTTAATTCTCTTTCGAACCCAAATAAAACACAACAACTCGGTTTCAATCTCTCTTTTATTGCTCGCATTACGTACATCAGGCGTAGTAATTTGTCTTTATGGACTCCGAATGAATTTGAGCACACGGTTTGACTATTTGAGAAGGAAAAGTTTAATTTCTATCTTTAGGGAAGGGGCAGTCTCTAGGACCAATCAATTCGATCAAAGCGGAACCCGTGCGGTGAGCGGCGGCGCCGGAAGGGAAGAAATGGAGAACTATCGATTGAAAATGGGGTTAAAATCGGGAAAATGGGTAAAATATCGATCGATGATCAAAGATGGACGCATTTGGAATCGTCGGAGGGAGGCGAATTATCCCAGGGAGTCATCGTGTTTCGGGCGATGAAGGCGCGCTCCTTTTCCCTCTTTTTCTCCTTCATCCGCCGGTTTTGAAACCAGATTTTGACCTGAAAATATAAAAGTTAGCAATGTTTTCACCATTCCAAGTAAAAATTTAAAATCTTCAGCTTTAAAAAGACAAATTGGTGCTTGAAATGGCTAAAACTGCAATTTTCCAACGACACGTTTCAGATTACGGACTGTGAAAGGAAGTTTGGACAAAGCGGGTCGTAAAGCTCGCAATTTGAAATCTTTACAACAAGATTCGCCTTTATGCCTTGGAAATTAGGCAATTTGGCATGAATTTGATTTTCATCCAACGACATTTGCCAAATGACACTAAAGATCTGAGCTCCTATATGAAAAACATCACAAATCAGTTGAGAAATCACAGACTTTAAAAAATTGATTGAAACATGTTTGCTTGTATTTTTTCCCTGAATTTACTATTTTCCCAACGATATGCTCCAACTTACGACTTCTAAAAGTATTATTGATTGAGAAGCCCAAGTTCAAAAAGAAAAAAAAAACATGTTTGATTGAAAATTCTAAACGGAAAAGTTCTGTGTAAAGGCTGAATCTTTTCAGCTGTAATTTGGAGCATCTCGTTGGAAAAATTGCAATTTAGGCCCCCAAAAAGCCAGAAAATCAATAAATCAGTACTAACCTGTGCTTCCTGAAGCTTCAAATTCTGAGCGATTTCGGTCCTGCGCGTCCTGTTGACGTATTTATTCGTGTGGAACTCCTTTTCGAGTTCTGTCAATTGATGTGTAGAGAAGTTTGTCCGGTTTGTGCCGTTCTCGTCAGCCACTTTCCTCTTGGGAGCTGAAATTATCGATTGATTATGAATTTTACTTTTTATTATTGTGAAAAAATCAAACAGTTGCAAGTTTTCATAATTTTTTAGTACGAAATTGTGAAAACCCGAGTTTGCTTCACCGTAATTTGAAAGGACGTTGGTACAAATTCGTTTTTTTTTGGTTTTCAAAGTCGCAAAAATATGTAAATATAAAAAAATAAAAAATAATCTAGCACCATTAAAATGAAAAATACGGAACAACCAACCAAAATTAACCTCGTACATAATATATTGTACAGTTGAGAAAGCTATTAAACTATCAGCTGTATAATAAAAAGCTAAAAATGTACCTGTTAAAATTTGAAATGCCAAAACTATACCTAATATTCTACCAAAATTTCACCTTAAGGTTAAACTTTTTCTAGAAGGTAAAGAAACAACTAAAGAATTAACAAAATTAATAATATTATTATGTCTTTTTATCACTCCCGAACATTCTTGACTTCTTCAGAGTCATATTTTATAAATAAACTAAAAGAGTATGTAATTTAACCCTTTTGCACCAAAAACAAATATTCTTTCTAAACTAAATTACAAAGATGTAAATCTTTTTGGACCGTAACCAAACATAGTAAATATCTATTTTTCATCTTACTTCTCCCTTACTAGGAACTTTACCTTATCAAGATAATATAATAATTTTTACTAGAAAAGTAAATAATAGAAATCAACATTAATGGAAAAATTAAAAAATATATAAACTTATTGTTATTAGTATCATCAACATTATTCTTTATTCTTAAATTAATTAACCAAAATCTAAATGATAAAACAGATAAAAACATTATGAATAACAATAATAAAACAAATAAACTGTCAAATTTAAAAATTTCACTCAAAGAAAAAATCTTCACAAAAAAAGACACACTAAATGGAATATTTAAAAAAACCAAAGATGTTTCTCAATTAACAAAATTTGAATTAAACTTCCCAAATTTACTAATTAAAATAACTATCAAAATAAAATAGTAAATAAATAAATATAAAGAATTTAAAAAAGAAAAAAATAATCCCAAAACAATTCAATTAAAAGACTCAGTAGAAGAAATAATTATTAAATTTTTATAATTTTTCATAACAAACATTTGTAAATAACAAATTAATAAACCAAAAATTAATAAATAGTAAGAATTTAATCAAAATATTTGTAATAAAATAACCAAAAATGGTAATTTTTGAAATGTTAAAAACCACACCAAACCAAAATTTAAAATATTATTAGTAACATTAAAAATTCAGAAATGTAATGGTGCAACACCAATCTTTATTAAAACAACAAAAAACTGTATTAAACCACTAGAAAAAATTAAAAAAAATAACCCCAAACTCTCCTGAATAATAAAATAATTAAAAATTCTTCTGTAACTTTTATTACTCTTATTTAATAAAGTAAATATAATAGTTATCATCAAAAAGATACTTCATCAAACAATTAAATTATTAGAAATTAAACCCAATATAGTAAAAAATAAAGTTATAAAAACTAAAATAAAAATCAAAAACGAGCAGGTTTTACCTAGAACAAATTTAGAAGACTTGCTTATGAACTCGTTAGTTGGCGTATATCTTTTGCGCTTAAAACAAATGCACTTCTTATGCTATACCAACATTATAAGATGTGGAAAACCCATTTCCAAATTAAAAGTTTGGCACTTTATTCTTAAGTTAACACCTCTTTAAATTATTCATTTAAATATAAGTAAATTAAACGAGAAAAAATATATCTTTGAATAAAAAAAACAAAACACTCTATTATAATAGCAAAAATAGAAATTCAAATATATTTATCACCTAATCTTAATTCTAAACCTTGATATAATATCATTCTAATTAAATGACCAACCATAATATTAACAGTTAAACGAACTGTTAAAGCTAAAGGACGAGAAAATTCCCTCACAATTTCAACTAATAATATTCTAAAGGTCTTTAAAAATCTATCACCATCTTTTCTTATATAAATAGAAAATTTTTCTCTAGAAATAAAAGTTAATAAAGTTCTTATTCAAGCAACAGCTGCATATACAAAAGTAAATTCAACCATTCCACAAGGACAAAATGAATAAGTAAAATAACCACCAAAACAACAAGTTAATAAAATAATAAATGTAAAAACTGAAATTACTGATCTTAAAGGTAATCTTCTAGAATAACTAAAAACACCCACTAATCTCCCTAAAAATTTTTTAACTAAAGTATTTAACATACCCTCTTTAAAATAAAATAAATATTGTAAAACAAAAACAAACATAAAAATATCTAAAAAATAAACTTGATTAATAAATTAATAAAATAATAAAGCATAATAGCCTAAAAAAATTAAAGAGATAGGTAACAATTTAAACCAAAAGAACCTCATTATCAAATCATAACGATAACGTGGATAAGATCTTCGAATAAAAATTAATAAAGAAAAAATTACAAATCTCATCATAATAGAAAAATTAAAAAATATTACCGATGACAAAACACTAAAAAAGATTAAACTTCCATATTCCCTTAAAAATAATAAAACAAAAGCTACACTGGCAAATTCAACATTATAACCCCTCACTAATTCTCTCTCTCCCTCAGAAAAATCAAAAGGAGCACGATTTAACTCAGCAATAATTATAATTAAAAATGGTAAATAAATAATAACTAAACTTAAATTAAATTTTGCAACAAAATTAAATACATTATTATGAATAATAATACATAACACATATAATGAAAAAGCAATTTCATATGAAATTCTTTGTCTTCTAGCACGAATAGCACCAATTATACCATATTTAGATTTTCTAACAACACCACTAATTAAAGTAGTATAAACAGAAAAACCAATCAAACACAAAAAAAATAAAACAGCAAATTCAAAACTTAAAAAATCGAAAAAATAAGGAATTGTAAATCACTCCAAGTATATAACAATAAAAGAAATTCCAGGAACTAATAAAAAAGAAACCTCTGAAGAATTAATTGGAGTTAACTGCTCCTTCTTCAATAATTTTACACCATCCAACAATGCCTGAGCTAAACCCATAAAAGTTACTTTGGTGGGACCCAAACGATTTTGTCTCCTACCCAATAAATGACGTTCATATAAAGTGATAAAAGCAATTCTCTGCACAATAAAAATTATCATTAAAATAACTATTAATAATATTAAAATCAACAAGAGCAATAAACTTTAGATTTACAATCTAACATTTTAAATTAAACTAAACTCTTAAATTTAAGAGACTAACCTTTTGATTAACAGTCAACAGTTCTTATTTAAACTAGCTCTTAAAAACTACGAGAAAATCTCTAAAAATGCTTTCAAAGCACTTCCATATATAGTTCATTTACTAGATTAAGGTTCCCCTAAATCTACTTTACTACAACTTACTCCCCTTTGGGCAATTGATGGATGATTTGTACCGCTTCTAGATACTCTTCAAGAAAATATTAAAATTTCTTTACTGTCTTTTACATTTTCAATTAACAAACTAATATTAATATCCACATTATAAAATATTGTAGGTCAAATGTTACTTTCACCATAAGCCAGGTATATATCTATTTTATTAAATTAAAAATTTTTGATTATAATCCTTAAGAATAAAATAAACGATCATACATGAGCCAAAAAATTAAGTAGTTAATGAGGGTTCTCAATTATTACTCAACCTCCAAAGATAATTTAGAAAGCCTGCCAATATCCTTTCAGTTTAAATACAACTCTACTCCTGCTCTTTTAATTTTTGTCTAATTAGGTACTAATCTAATTCGTTCAACAAAATTTAAAATTATAAGATTTCACTTTAAAAAGTTCTAATTCTACCTAAAACTACTAAAGTTATCATTTTTTACTCTTATAATTAACAACAATTAAAGTACAAGCTTCAACAAGTCTAGCCGATTATTCTGGAACAAGTGTTATACAAGCGATAATTTGCCGAGGTAAATTTTTATTGCCTACTCAGTAAATCATACCTAGATAATACCATTTTAAATCATTATAAACCATGATCAAATTTTTAAACTCTGGAAGAAAACTTCAAATAAGATAAATAAACCACTTCTTCGAAAAAGAAGCATACTAAATTATACTATTATCTCTACAGAAATAAATTTTTGATTTTGAAGATCAATAGTTTAAACTTAACTTACATCTGTACTAAAAAATACACTGATCATTACCATAATATTTTATGTTACCAACCATAATAATCATACCTAAAATACTTGACACAACAGAAAAACACATAAAATAAAAAAACATTATTTCAGTTAACAATGATGAAAATTTTATAAACAAACTCAACATTAAAAATTCCAAAGAAATCAAAATAAAAATTAAACGTTGTCACTTAAAAATAAACATAAACAATCTAACAAATAAAAAAATAATTTACACTTTACGTAAAGCACCAGAAAAATTTAAATAATACCTACTAAAATTTATAAAAAATAATAAAATGGATAAAATAAAGATAAAAACATATCAATAAATACTATAATAAAAACCACTTAAACCTAAATATTCTCTCCTAAAAATATAATTTGGTCCCAAAAATATAAAACTTAAGAATAAACAAACTAAAGGTAAATATCTTTTATTTAAATTAATTTTAGACAAACTTGAAAAATAAACCAAAATAACAAAAATACCCCTCAAAAATAATAAACAAACAAAATAAGAAAACCAAATATGTATTCTAATCGATATTAAAGGTATACAAAATAACAAAGAAAAAATTAAAAAGAAACTTCTTTTTATAGGATCTAAATTAATATAACTAATAATACCGCTTAAAACAGACAAAATAAAAAACAATTTTAAAATAGAACTTTTAAACCTATTCATTGTAAGTGAATTATTCTAAATTAAACTAAAAATTCTCAGCAACTAATCTTAATGACCCAAACATTATATTTTAATTAAACTATATGCTGAATAAAAAAAAATGAGGAAAGGGAAAAATATATTTACACTACGTATAAATATATTTATATATAATATAAATATATTGATATATGTATAATAGTCTATATCTTTAAATATTATTATATTAACATATAAATAATATTACAACACTCCTTAGAGGGAGAGTTTTAACAAACTCTCCATATGTATATATATGGGCGTTCCACAACCCATATATATACATATAAACTTCTTATGATATAGAATATTATACATATATGTATATTTATATTATATATAAATATTATTTATTATATTTATATATAATATATTATATTATATATAAATATCATTATATACTTTTATACTATACCACACTATCCCTCTCCCTATAGGTTTATCCTAGGGAGAGGGTATTATATTATTTATAAAGGTATAGTATAAAAGTATATAATAATATTTATATATAATATACTATATTATATATAAATATATAACTTCTTACTTAAAATATTTATATATTATATAATATATATGGGGGCCCCTTCCCCCATATATATTATATTATATAATATATATTATGGGTTTCACCCATAATATATATTATATATAATATATATTTGAGTAATTTATAGGCTCCGCCTATAAATTACTATATTAATCTTATTTTTAACTACGTTAAAAATAATATTAATATAATATATATATATATATATATATATATATATATATATATATATATATATATAATACACATATATTCTATATGTGTATATTTTTACACATTATTTTAATCTCATTTTTAATGATAGAGTTATATATCTTATGTATGCAAAACATATATTTTAAACTTAAAATAAAACCCCCCTAAACCATTAAAAAAATGAAAAATACCAAAATCAATAAACTATTAAAATTTAAACTTTTCATATATATATTGTTAAATAAACCAAAATTTAGGTATATTCTAAAACCCTTTGAATTCATATTATTTAAGAATAAATCTATAAACTTTAAATTTTTCATCTTTAAAATCCTATTTTTAGCAAAATAATCTACTAAAAACTTATAAACTAATTCTTTAAATAAAACTTTTAAAGTTAAAAAAGATAAAAAAATTATTATAAATAAGAAAAATAAAGGACCAAAGAAATCTACGTATAAAAATAAACTAGGAACATTTAATATATTAAAATTTAATCATCATAAAAAAGCAACAGAAAAAACTACTAAAAACAAACTTAAAAAATTTATAAATACACTATTTCTAAAATGGTTCATTACTTTGTTAAACCTTAAAAAGAATCTCTTTCATAAACGATATCTATAACCAAAAGTTAAAAACACAGAAACAAAAAACATTAATCTAAAAAAAATTATATAAGTATTAGAAAAGAATAACTCTAAAATAAAATCCTTCCTAACAGCACCACTAGAAAAAATTAAACCACACAAACAAAACAAAGTAACTAATAATTGTAACTGAATAAAATTTGGTAAACTACCGTTATTTCTATAATTACGTCCATCTTGCTGTCCAAAAGAACAATGAATAATATAACCAACTTGTATAAATAAACAACTCTTAAATAAAGCATGTCTAATTAAATGGATAAAAGAAATAAAACTTAAACCCAATCCCAAAGTAACTATTGAAAATCCTATTTGTGATAAAGTTCTTAAAGCTACAACCTTTTTTAAATCTTCCTCCACTAAAGCTGTAATTCTAGAAAAAAATATAGTAAATAAACCAATAATTAAAATAATTCTAATTACATTTTTTTGTAAAGCCAAATTTCTAAAATTTATTAACAAAATTAAACCAGCCGTTACCAACGTTCTTCTATGAACCAATGAACTAACAGGAGTTGGAGCTCTTATAGCCTTCGGTAACCAACTTCTAAAAGGAAATTGGGCTCTTTTAGTAAAAGCAGTTAATAATAATAATAAAGTTATATAAGAACTAAATATTCTAAAACTCAAAAAATAATAACCCCTAAATATAGAACCGCTAAAAAAAACAAATATAAAATAATCACCTAAACGATTAGTTAAAGCTGTATTTATAGCACCTCTACATCTATCTCAGTTATTATAGAATAATACTAAAAAAAACCTAGAAATACCCAATAAATCTCAACTTAATAATATAGTAAAAATTCTATTACTAAAATTTAATATAAACATCCTACCAACAAAAATTAATAAAACAAAATAATAATAATTAAAATTTAACTCCCTATTTAAATAATAAGTTCTAAAGACTAAAACACTCAAAGTTACCAAAAATAAAATAAATGAAAATAAAATTCTGTTAAAATATAAATTAAACTTTAAACTTAAAAAATCTCACTCTAACAAAAAAATACTCAACTTCAAAAAAGGTAATCTCCAGACCATTACTATACCAAAAAAGAAAATTACTGAAATCAAAAAAATAGAAATATTAATTAAATCACTCAAACCAATTTTCCATATCATCACTCTATATAAAACCCCCCCAAAATAAAAGCAAACATTATCAAAAAACTAATAAATGATGATATATCAGAAACTAAAATACCTAAGAATATTACAATTTCCAAATCAAAAATTACAAATATCAATATTATAATAAAAAAATGAATCCTAAAAGAATTCTGAATCTTTCCAACCCTACAAAAACCACTTTCAAAAGCACTAATTTTATTTTTTCTTAAATCTTTAATACTCATAATAAAATTAATTAAATAAAAAGCAAATAATAAAATTAAAGTAAAAACCAAAACCATTATTAACACTAAAATTAAAGATATAAAATCTTTTTAAAAAGTTTAAAACTTTTATAATGTTCCTTTCGTACTAAATACATTAACTATAAATATTTATCAAGATAAACAATTCTATCTCGCGATGAATTAAACTAATATCACGTTAGGTTATTTAATAGAAGAACAGTCTAAAAAACTAAGTCTTCTCCTCCCTTAGATTACCTAAATACAACATCGATGTAAAACTTACCTTACTATAAGAACTAGATTAGGTATGATTTTCTGTTAACTCCGGAGTAATTCTTTAAATTATTAATAGTAAAATAATAATTATATAATATTCTGCCCTAGAAAATTTATTAATAAAACAAAAGAATTATTAATAACAGAATTTCCGAAGACTTATCTTTGTATAAATATATTTATTTTTTCTTAAATAAATATTAAATTCAGCAATAAAATATAAATATAACCAACCAATAACTTCATTCATACTGGAACTCAATAAAAGCACAAATTATTTTGCTACCTTAATGTCCTCACGCTAAGACTGCCATTTAAATTATCATAGGGCAGAAGCCAGCTTTATATAAAAGCCTAAGTCTTTAAAAAACATTTGATCGAGATTTCAAGTTATTCTATTATATTCAATTAATTTATTGAATTTTTAAACCTACTTATTTAAAGATTTTTTAGATATTAAAATTTTAATATCTATTAATTTAATAAAAATTATTTTAGAAAAAGTTGTAAAACTTAAATTTAAAACACTTCAAATTTTTAATTTCCAAAATTATTATATAAAATATATAATTTTCTAATATAAATTTTTATACAGTTATCATGAGAGTCGACATATCAACTCTAAAAGTATTAATTTTTAGTATGAAACAATAAAACTAAATACTTTTCTACCTCTCATTTCTATTATTCATAAAATATGAAATTTTCCTTTAATGATATGCAATACCAATATTTATAAAAATTAATTTTAAAGCTCTTCTATCTTTTGTACCACAAACAAATATTTTATAATTAAACTATAAAGCTTTTTTTTTTTACTCAATATTACCTAAACATCACCTCTTAAAATTATCTAATAAAGTAACTTCTAAAACAATAGGTATAAATCTATGATTGGCACCACAAATTTCTGAGCACTGACCATAAAATACACCAACCATAGGAAATCTATAACACAAAGTTGATAAAACCCCTCTTATAGCATCTAACTTAACCGATAAAGTAGATAAAGCTCACGAATGGATTACATCAGCCGATGTAATACAGAAACGAATATTAGTATCACAAGGAATAACACAACGATTATCTACTTCTAATAAACGAGGCTCACCTAATTCTAATTGATCTAAAGACTTCATATAAGAATCAAATTCTAAACCAGGAATATCACTATATTCATATCTTCAATATCACTGATGACCAGTAACTTTAATTGTTAAATTTCTATCTAAATTTATTAAACCATAATAATATAATAAACTTAAAGAGGGTACTATTTGTATTAATAAAATTAAAGTAGGAAAAACACTACATAATAATTCACCAAATTGATACTCAATTTTTTTTCTTTTAAAATAAAAAGTTCTAACAATTAAATAAAAAAATAATAAAACAACAAACACTAAAACACCAAATAATAATCTACAATTAAAAGCATGAAATCAATCCATGTAACTTGCAAATAAACTATTAGAAAATATTAAATTATAACCTTGAAAATAATTATTAATTAATCCTTAAATCTTTCTGATTGGAAGTCAAATGTACTTAAATATACTAAAGAATCTAAAGTTTTCACCTTTTTATTGACAATAAAATATACTCGTTATACTAAAACTTTTTAATAAGAGAAAACCACCTCAAGGGTATGAACCTTATAGACTTAATTATCCTATCTTATTTTTTTTTATGTAAGAGCTTATTTTTTATAAACACTTTTTACTCTTAACAAATATTCAGTCCTTTATAAAAAAAAAGACTCTTAATTTTTTCCCATAAAAATGGTCCCAATATAAATATATTTATATCGGCGGACCAAATCTATTTTTTTTTTCAAAAAATGAAAAATCGACACGTTTAAGCTATTTTATTACCAGAATAACTTAGAAAAATACAAAAACGTCGCAAGATCCCTACCTTAAGGCACTTTTCGAATTAAGAAAATTACTGTAATATGACAATTCACCATTATATAAGTAAATTACCTAATTTTATAAAAATTTTTTTTTTTGAAAAATTTTATTTCTAATTTTTAAAAAATCTATACCTTTTAATTTGCAATTAAAAATACTAAAATTATACTAAGATTTCTTTTTAATTTTTTAAAGAAGTAGTTCTGAAATAAATTTCAGACTGATACCTGTGTCCAAATACATGTCCCCTTAAACTATATTCAGGTCTTCTATTTACAAAATAGTCATTTAATACTAAACGATAACTAAAGAAAGATTCTAATAAAACATAAATAAATAAGAATAAACCAAATGTTCTAATTATAGAACCATAAGAAGCTATAACATTTCAGATAGAGTAAATATCTGGATAATCCAAATATTTACGAGGGAAACCATGTAAACCTGCAAAATGTAATGGAAAGAATGTTAAATTTACACCAATAAATATTAAAATAAAAACAGCCACTATCATAGTTTTATCATAAACAAAACCAGTAATAAATCTTCATCATAATCTTACACCTGTAAAAATTCCAAATACTGCACCTAAACTTAAAACATAATGAAAATGTCTTACCACATAATAAGTATCATGTAAAATAATATCTAATCTCGAATTAGATAAAACAACACCTGTTAAACCACCAATTGTGAATAAAAAAATAAAACCTAAAACTCACAATAAAACTGGTTGGAAAACCATTTTTATACCAAATAAAGTTGCTAATCACCTAAAAACTTTTACACCTGTTGGTACAGCAATTACTATTGTAGCTGCTGTAAAATAAGCACGAGAATCCAAATCTATACCTACGGTATACATATGATGAGCCCAAACTACACAACCAACTAAACCAATTCTTAAAATAGCATAAACCATCCCTAAAGAACCAAATACCTCTTTTTTACCAGTTAAGTATAAAGTTGACTGTCTAATAATACCAAATGCAGGTAAAATTAAAATATAAACCTCTGGGTGACCAAAGAATCAAAATAAATGCTGATAAATTAAAGGATTACCACCAGTTCTTGGGTCAAAAAATGATGTATTTAAATTACGATCAGTTAATAATATTGTAATAGCACCAGCTAAAACAGGTAAAGATAAAACTAATAAAAATACAGTTACAAATACAGTTCACACAAATAATCTTATATGTTCTAAAGAGATTGACCTTCTACGCAAATTCTTTGTAGTACATATAAAATTAATACCCCCTAAAATTGATCTTAAACCAGCACAATGTAAACTAAAAATAGCTAAATCTACACTTCTACCTGGATGACCTAATGTTCTTAACGGGGGATAAACAGTTCACCTTGTACCACAACCCATATCAACAAAACAAGCATCTAAAATTAAAAACATAGATGTAGGTAATAATCAAAATCTTAAATTATTTAAACGAGGAAATCTTATATCAGGAGCCCCTAATATTAATGGTAACATTCAATTACCAAATCCACCAATCATTCTAGGCATTACTATAAAAAAAATTATTAAAATAGCATGAGCTGTAATAATAGAATTATATAACTGACCATTTCCTAAGAAAAACCCAGGTTTAGCTAATTCTAAACGAATAATTAATGATAAACTAGTCCCAACCATTCCTGATCATAAACCAAAAATGAAATATAAAGTTCCAATATCCTTATGATTAGAACTCTCTAATCAAACTGACAAACCACCTTGATATTTTTTATATATGTAAGAGCTTATTTTTTATAAACACTTTTTACTCTTAACAAATATTCAGTCCTTTATAAAAAAAAAAGACTCTTAATTTTTTCCCATAAAAATGGTCCCAATATAAATATATTTATATCGGCGGACCAAATCTATTTTTTTTTTCAAAAAATGAAAAATCGACACGTTTAAGCTATTTTATTACCAGAATAACTTAGAAAAATACAAAAACGTCGCAAGATCCCTACCTTAAGGCACTTTTCGAATTAAGAAAATTACTGTAATATGACAATTCACCATTATATAAGTAAATTACCTAATTTTATAAAAAATTTTTTTTTGAAAAATTTTATTTCTAAAAATAATTTTAGTAAAAAATGCTCAATCAAAAAATATTATATATTATTAATACTAAAGGAGAGGAATAACCCACATTTCAATTATTAAAATTAATAAAATCTTTACCCATTAAAGATCTAGTAATTAAAAATAAAGAATAGTAAAAAGATACCAAAAAATAAATAAAAATAATATAAAATATAAATTTAATATATGCTAAACCATTAGTAATCACAATAAATTCTGATAAAAATGATAAAGAAGGAGGAACACCCCTATTTGATAAAAAAACTAAAGTAAATAAAATACCCATAATTATTCTGGATGAAAAAAATCTATTTATAAAATAGATTATACGACTACCAGAAGTATGATAAAATTCACCAATTAAATAGAATATTAAAGTTGATGTGTAACCGTGAGCCAATATTAACATTAAACTCCTAATTTTACCCCTTATAGATACAAATACTAAAGCTAATAATAAAAATCTTATATGAGTAACCGAAGAGTAAGCTGCTAAAGCTTTTGAATCTCTTTGAAAGACACAACAAAAAGAAGCTAAAATTATACCCAAAAAAGCAATAATTAATCAAACATTATTATGAATAAAATTTATTCTACCTAAAATACGTAAAAAACCAGCAGTACCTAATTTTAATAATAAACCAGCCAACAACATTCTAGCTGTTGTAGGGGCCTCCACATGAGCTTTCGGTAATCACAAATGTAAAAAATAAATTGGAAATTTTATTATAAATCTCAACCTTAAAATAAAAAATAATTCTCAGGAAATAAAAAAATTAAAATACGTAAAAACCAAATTAAAATCCCTTTTGAAATAAACAAATAAAAATGGAAAAGAACAAAAAGCAGCATAGAATATTAAATAATAAGATGAATTAATTTTCTCAATTTGAGAACCATAACCCAAAATTATTACTAAAATAGGAAACATAGATAATTCAAAAAACATATATAATATCATTATATTTCTTGGGATAAAAAATAAAATACAAACCAAAACTAATATTTCTGATAAAATTAATAAATTATTATTTTTTTCTCTTATTAAAATGATACCTAAAATAAAAATTCTTATTAAAATTAATAAAACAAAAGAATATGAATCTAAAACTAAAAATAAACCACTTCAAGAAAAGTTATTAAAAATAATAAAAGAAAATAATAATAAAAATAAAAAGAAATATACAGGTTTTAATAACCAAATAAATGAAATTAATAAAAATTCTAAAATAGCTACTTAAAACCTTATAATTACAAGTTATATATTCTATAATTAAACTATAATAGCTAAATTAGTATGATCATCAGTAAACAAATACAAATAAAAATAATCAGACTACATCAACAAAATGTCAGTACAAGATTGCAAATTCTAAACCTAAATGATGATTATAATTAAAATGAGATTTTAATAAACGAAAAAAATTAAAAGCCAAGAATAATCCACCACATAAAACATGAATACCATGGAAACCTGTTGATAAATAAAAAATTCTACCAAAAATTCCATCAGACATAGAAAATCTAGCTTCACTATATTCCATTAACTGTACACCAGTAAAATAAGCAGCTAAAAAACATGTTAAAGCCAATCTGTTTGTACATCTTTTATTTCTCAATAAACTATGGTGAGCCCATGTTACTGTTACACCACTTCTTAATAAAATAATAGTATTTAATAAAGGTACACCAAATGGATTAACTAAATGTATTCCCATAGGAGATCATGTTTCACCTAATTCGTGAGCCGGCACTAAAGCAGCATCAAAAAAAGTTCAAAAGATACCAAAGAAAAATATAAATTCTCTAAAAATAAACAAAACAGTTCCTAATTTAAAACCGTCTATAACAAAAAAATTGTGATAACCGCTTAAACCTTCTATAGAAATATCCTTTCCCCAAGCAAATGAAATTAATAAAACTGTAAATAAAGAAAATAAAAACATTCAAATCAAACCGTACTTAAAAAATATAACTAACGAAGTAGTTAAACCCAAAGAAGCAAAAAATATATAAAATGCATAACTGGATAAACTTAAAATATGAAAATTATGAAATATTACACACAAAATTCTCTAGAATCTAAATCTAGTGTATTATTTATACTAAATATGTTACTTGAATAATAATTTTCTAGTTATAAAAATAAATAATAAAGTAAAAGCCAAACCAAAATAGATAAATGAAAATAATGGACTTAAAATAGTAAAAGGATCTTCTACTATACATTGTCCCAATCATCTTAAAATTACAGAAGAAACAATAAATGTTGAAACCAATAATTTATTTAACTTGGTTAAACAAGAAGTATAATTAGTTACAAAAGCAAAAAAATAAAAAACTACAATTCTCATTAATAAAGCAATAACACCCAAAATCTTATTTGGAATAGCACGTAAAATTGCATAGGCAAATAAGAAATATCACTCAGGCACAATATGGACAGGTCTTATTATAGGATCAGCTTCAATAAACATTTCAGGGTCACCTAAATTAAATGGATAGACTAAAGAGAATACAATAAATAATAATCAAATTACTACATTATAAGCATCTTTTCCTCAATATTCTGGACCAAAACAAATTTTGTCATAATCACCGTGACAATACAAACTTGAAGTTCTACCTGTTCTATGTAAAAACATTAAATGTAACAAAACTACAACCAATAAACCCCAAGGCACTAAAAAATGTAAAACAAAAAAGAATTTCAATGTAGCTCCGGTTACCCCAAAACCCCTTCAAATTCAAGTTACAATTGTGGGACCCCAAATAGGGATTACACTCAATAATCTAGTAATTACAACAGCAGCCCAAAATCTTATTTGAGCTCAAACTAAAACATAACCCATAAAAGCCTCTATCATAATTAACAAATATAAAGTTAAACCAGACATTCAAACTTTTTTCAAACGATATCTTATAAAATATATACCCTTAAAAATATGTAAATATAAAAAAATAAAAAATAATCTAGCACCATTAAAATGAAAAATACGGAACAACCAACCAAAATTAACCTCGTACATAATATATTGTACAGTTGAGAAAGCTATTAAACTATCAGCTGTATAATAAAAAGCTAAAAATGTACCTGTTAAAATTTGAAATGCCAAAACTATACCTAATATTCTACCAAAATTTCACCTTAAGGTTAAACTTTTTCTAGAAGGTAAAGAAACAACTAAAGAATTAACAAAATTAATAATATTATTATGTCTTTTTATCACTCCCGAACATTCTTGACTTCTTCAGAGTCATATTTTATAAATAAACTAAAAGAGTATGTAATTTAACCCTTTTGCACCAAAAACAAATATTCTTTCTAAACTAAATTACAAAGATGTAAATCTTTTTGGACCGTAACCAAACATAGTAAATATCTATTTTTCATCTTACTTCTCCCTTACTAGGAACTTTACCTTATCAAGATAATATAATAATTTTTACTAGAAAAGTAAATAATAGAAATCAACATTAATGGAAAAATTAAAAAATATATAAACTTATTGTTATTAGTATCATCAACATTATTCTTTATTCTTAAATTAATTAACCAAAATCTAAATGATAAAACAGATAAAAACATTATGAATAACAATAATAAAACAAATAAACTGTCAAATTTAAAAATTTCACTCAAAGAAAAAATCTTCACAAAAAAAGACACACTAAATGGAATATTTAAAAAAACCAAAGATGTTTCTCAATTAACAAAATTTGAATTAAACTTCCCAAATTTACTAATTAAAATAACTATCAAAATAAAATAGTAAATAAATAAATATAAAGAATTTAAAAAAGAAAAAAATAATCCCAAAACAATTCAATTAAAAGACTCAGTAGAAGAAATAATTATTAAATTTTTATAATTTTTCATAACAAACATTTGTAAATAACAAATTAATAAACCAAAAATTAATAAATAGTAAGAATTTAATCAAAATATTTGTAATAAAATAACCAAAAATGGTAATTTTTGAAATGTTAAAAACCACACCAAACCAAAATTTAAAATATTATTAGTAACATTAAAAATTCAGAAATGTAATGGTGCAACACCAATCTTTATTAAAACAACAAAAAACTGTATTAAACCACTAGAAAAAATTAAAAAAAATAACCCCAAACTCTCCTGAATAATAAAATAATTAAAAATTCTTCTGTAACTTTTATTACTCTTATTTAATAAAGTAAATATAATAGTTATCATCAAAAAGATACTTCATCAAACAATTAAATTATTAGAAATTAAACCCAATATAGTAAAAAATAAAGTTATAAAAACTAAAATAAAAATCAAAAACGAGCAGGTTTTACCTAGAACAAATTTAGAAGACTTGCTTATGAACTCGTTAGTTGGCGTATATCTTTTGCGCTTAAAACAAATGCACTTCTTATGCTATACCAACATTATAAGATGTGGAAAACCCATTTCCAAATTAAAAGTTTGGCACTTTATTCTTAAGTTAACACCTCTTTAAATTATTCATTTAAATATAAGTAAATTAAACGAGAAAAAATATATCTTTGAATAAAAAAAACAAAACACTCTATTATAATAGCAAAAATAGAAATTCAAATATATTTATCACCTAATCTTAATTCTAAACCTTGATATAATATCATTCTAATTAAATGACCAACCATAATATTAACAGTTAAACGAACTGTTAAAGCTAAAGGACGAGAAAATTCCCTCACAATTTCAACTAATAATATTCTAAAGGTCTTTAAAAATCTATCACCATCTTTTCTTATATAAATAGAAAATTTTTCTCTAGAAATAAAAGTTAATAAAGTTCTTATTCAAGCAACAGCTGCATATACAAAAGTAAATTCAACCATTCCACAAGGACAAAATGAATAAGTAAAATAACCACCAAAACAACAAGTTAATAAAATAATAAATGTAAAAACTGAAATTACTGATCTTAAAGGTAATCTTCTAGAATAACTAAAAACACCCACTAATCTCCCTAAAAATTTTTTAACTAAAGTATTTAACATACCCTCTTTAAAATAAAATAAATATTGTAAAACAAAAACAAACATAAAAATATCTAAAAAATAAACTTGATTAATAAATTAATAAAATAATAAAGCATAATAGCCTAAAAAAATTAAAGAGATAGGTAACAATTTAAACCAAAAGAACCTCATTATCAAATCATAACGATAACGTGGATAAGATCTTCGAATAAAAATTAATAAAGAAAAAATTACAAATCTCATCATAATAGAAAAATTAAAAAATATTACCGATGACAAAACACTAAAAAAGATTAAACTTCCATATTCCCTTAAAAATAATAAAACAAAAGCTACACTGGCAAATTCAACATTATAACCCCTCACTAATTCTCTCTCTCCCTCAGAAAAATCAAAAGGAGCACGATTTAACTCAGCAATAATTATAATTAAAAATGGTAAATAAATAATAACTAAACTTAAATTAAATTTTGCAACAAAATTAAATACATTATTATGAATAATAATACATAACACATATAATGAAAAAGCAATTTCATATGAAATTCTTTGTCTTCTAGCACGAATAGCACCAATTATACCATATTTAGATTTTCTAACAACACCACTAATTAAAGTAGTATAAACAGAAAAACCAATCAAACACAAAAAAAATAAAACAGCAAATTCAAAACTTAAAAAATCGAAAAAATAAGGAATTGTAAATCACTCCAAGTATATAACAATAAAAGAAATTCCAGGAACTAATAAAAAAGAAACCTCTGAAGAATTAATTGGAGTTAACTGCTCCTTCTTCAATAATTTTACACCATCCAACAATGCCTGAGCTAAACCCATAAAAGTTACTTTGGTGGGACCCAAACGATTTTGTCTCCTACCCAATAAATGACGTTCATATAAAGTGATAAAAGCAATTCTCTGCACAATAAAAATTATCATTAAAATAACTATTAATAATATTAAAATCAACAAGAGCAATAAACTTTAGATTTACAATCTAACATTTTAAATTAAACTAAACTCTTAAATTTAAGAGACTAACCTTTTGATTAACAGTCAACAGTTCTTATTTAAACTAGCTCTTAAAAACTACGAGAAAATCTCTAAAAATGCTTTCAAAGCACTTCCATATATAGTTCATTTACTAGATTAAGGTTCCCCTAAATCTACTTTACTACAACTTACTCCCCTTTGGGCAATTGATGGATGATTTGTACCGCTTCTAGATACTCTTCAAGAAAATATTAAAATTTCTTTACTGTCTTTTACATTTTCAATTAACAAACTAATATTAATATCCACATTATAAAATATTGTAGGTCAAATGTTACTTTCACCATAAGCCAGGTATATATCTATTTTATTAAATTAAAAATTTTTGATTATAATCCTTAAGAATAAAATAAACGATCATACATGAGCCAAAAAATTAAGTAGTTAATGAGGGTTCTCAATTATTACTCAACCTCCAAAGATAATTTAGAAAGCCTGCCAATATCCTTTCAGTTTAAATACAACTCTACTCCTGCTCTTTTAATTTTTGTCTAATTAGGTACTAATCTAATTCGTTCAACAAAATTTAAAATTATAAGATTTCACTTTAAAAAGTTCTAATTCTACCTAAAACTACTAAAGTTATCATTTTTTACTCTTATAATTAACAACAATTAAAGTACAAGCTTCAACAAGTCTAGCCGATTATTCTGGAACAAGTGTTATACAAGCGATAATTTGCCGAGGTAAATTTTTATTGCCTACTCAGTAAATCATACCTAGATAATACCATTTTAAATCATTATAAACCATGATCAAATTTTTAAACTCTGGAAGAAAACTTCAAATAAGATAAATAAACCACTTCTTCGAAAAAGAAGCATACTAAATTATACTATTATCTCTACAGAAATAAATTTTTGATTTTGAAGATCAATAGTTTAAACTTAACTTACATCTGTACTAAAAAATACACTGATCATTACCATAATATTTTATGTTACCAACCATAATAATCATACCTAAAATACTTGACACAACAGAAAAACACATAAAATAAAAAAACATTATTTCAGTTAACAATGATGAAAATTTTATAAACAAACTCAACATTAAAAATTCCAAAGAAATCAAAATAAAAATTAAACGTTGTCACTTAAAAATAAACATAAACAATCTAACAAATAAAAAAATAATTTACACTTTACGTAAAGCACCAGAAAAATTTAAATAATACCTACTAAAATTTATAAAAAATAATAAAATGGATAAAATAAAGATAAAAACATATCAATAAATACTATAATAAAAACCACTTAAACCTAAATATTCTCTCCTAAAAATATAATTTGGTCCCAAAAATATAAAACTTAAGAATAAACAAACTAAAGGTAAATATCTTTTATTTAAATTAATTTTAGACAAACTTGAAAAATAAACCAAAATAACAAAAATACCCCTCAAAAATAATAAACAAACAAAATAAGAAAACCAAATATGTATTCTAATCGATATTAAAGGTATACAAAATAACAAAGAAAAAATTAAAAAGAAACTTCTTTTTATAGGATCTAAATTAATATAACTAATAATACCGCTTAAAACAGACAAAATAAAAAACAATTTTAAAATAGAACTTTTAAACCTATTCATTGTAAGTGAATTATTCTAAATTAAACTAAAAATTCTCAGCAACTAATCTTAATGACCCAAACATTATATTTTAATTAAACTATATGCTGAATAAAAAAAAATGAGGAAAGGGAAAAATATATTTACACTACGTATAAATATATTTATATATAATATAAATATATTGATATATGTATAATAGTCTATATCTTTAAATATTATTATATTAACATATAAATAATATTACAACACTCCTTAGAGGGAGAGTTTTAACAAACTCTCCATATGTATATATATGGGCGTTCCACAACCCATATATATACATATAAACTTCTTATGATATAGAATATTATACATATATGTATATTTATATTATATATAAATATTATTTATTATATTTATATATAATATATTATATTATATATAAATATCATTATATACTTTTATACTATACCACACTATCCCTCTCCCTATAGGTTTATCCTAGGGAGAGGGTATTATATTATTTATAAAGGTATAGTATAAAAGTATATAATAATATTTATATATAATATACTATATTATATATAAATATATAACTTCTTACTTAAAATATTTATATATTATATAATATATATGGGGGCCCCTTCCCCCATATATATTATATTATATAATATATATTATGGGTTTCACCCATAATATATATTATATATAATATATATTTGAGTAATTTATAGGCTCCGCCTATAAATTACTATATTAATCTTATTTTTAACTACGTTAAAAATAATATTAATATAATATATATATATATATATATATATATATATATATATATATATATATATATAATACACATATATTCTATATGTGTATATTTTTACACATTATTTTAATCTCATTTTTAATGATAGAGTTATATATCTTATGTATGCAAAACATATATTTTAAACTTAAAATAAAACCCCCCTAAACCATTAAAAAAATGAAAAATACCAAAATCAATAAACTATTAAAATTTAAACTTTTCATATATATATTGTTAAATAAACCAAAATTTAGGTATATTCTAAAACCCTTTGAATTCATATTATTTAAGAATAAATCTATAAACTTTAAATTTTTCATCTTTAAAATCCTATTTTTAGCAAAATAATCTACTAAAAACTTATAAACTAATTCTTTAAATAAAACTTTTAAAGTTAAAAAAGATAAAAAAATTATTATAAATAAGAAAAATAAAGGACCAAAGAAATCTACGTATAAAAATAAACTAGGAACATTTAATATATTAAAATTTAATCATCATAAAAAAGCAACAGAAAAAACTACTAAAAACAAACTTAAAAAATTTATAAATACACTATTTCTAAAATGGTTCATTACTTTGTTAAACCTTAAAAAGAATCTCTTTCATAAACGATATCTATAACCAAAAGTTAAAAACACAGAAACAAAAAACATTAATCTAAAAAAAATTATATAAGTATTAGAAAAGAATAACTCTAAAATAAAATCCTTCCTAACAGCACCACTAGAAAAAATTAAACCACACAAACAAAACAAAGTAACTAATAATTGTAACTGAATAAAATTTGGTAAACTACCGTTATTTCTATAATTACGTCCATCTTGCTGTCCAAAAGAACAATGAATAATATAACCAACTTGTATAAATAAACAACTCTTAAATAAAGCATGTCTAATTAAATGGATAAAAGAAATAAAACTTAAACCCAATCCCAAAGTAACTATTGAAAATCCTATTTGTGATAAAGTTCTTAAAGCTACAACCTTTTTTAAATCTTCCTCCACTAAAGCTGTAATTCTAGAAAAAAATATAGTAAATAAACCAATAATTAAAATAATTCTAATTACATTTTTTTGTAAAGCCAAATTTCTAAAATTTATTAACAAAATTAAACCAGCCGTTACCAACGTTCTTCTATGAACCAATGAACTAACAGGAGTTGGAGCTCTTATAGCCTTCGGTAACCAACTTCTAAAAGGAAATTGGGCTCTTTTAGTAAAAGCAGTTAATAATAATAATAAAGTTATATAAGAACTAAATATTCTAAAACTCAAAAAATAATAACCCCTAAATATAGAACCGCTAAAAAAAACAAATATAAAATAATCACCTAAACGATTAGTTAAAGCTGTATTTATAGCACCTCTACATCTATCTCAGTTATTATAGAATAATACTAAAAAAAACCTAGAAATACCCAATAAATCTCAACTTAATAATATAGTAAAAATTCTATTACTAAAATTTAATATAAACATCCTACCAACAAAAATTAATAAAACAAAATAATAATAATTAAAATTTAACTCCCTATTTAAATAATAAGTTCTAAAGACTAAAACACTCAAAGTTACCAAAAATAAAATAAATGAAAATAAAATTCTGTTAAAATATAAATTAAACTTTAAACTTAAAAAATCTCACTCTAACAAAAAAATACTCAACTTCAAAAAAGGTAATCTCCAGACCATTACTATACCAAAAAAGAAAATTACTGAAATCAAAAAAATAGAAATATTAATTAAATCACTCAAACCAATTTTCCATATCATCACTCTATATAAAACCCCCCCAAAATAAAAGCAAACATTATCAAAAAACTAATAAATGATGATATATCAGAAACTAAAATACCTAAGAATATTACAATTTCCAAATCAAAAATTACAAATATCAATATTATAATAAAAAAATGAATCCTAAAAGAATTCTGAATCTTTCCAACCCTACAAAAACCACTTTCAAAAGCACTAATTTTATTTTTTCTTAAATCTTTAATACTCATAATAAAATTAATTAAATAAAAAGCAAATAATAAAATTAAAGTAAAAACCAAAACCATTATTAACACTAAAATTAAAGATATAAAATCTTTTTAAAAAGTTTAAAACTTTTATAATGTTCCTTTCGTACTAAATACATTAACTATAAATATTTATCAAGATAAACAATTCTATCTCGCGATGAATTAAACTAATATCACGTTAGGTTATTTAATAGAAGAACAGTCTAAAAAACTAAGTCTTCTCCTCCCTTAGATTACCTAAATACAACATCGATGTAAAACTTACCTTACTATAAGAACTAGATTAGGTATGATTTTCTGTTAACTCCGGAGTAATTCTTTAAATTATTAATAGTAAAATAATAATTATATAATATTCTGCCCTAGAAAATTTATTAATAAAACAAAAGAATTATTAATAACAGAATTTCCGAAGACTTATCTTTGTATAAATATATTTATTTTTTCTTAAATAAATATTAAATTCAGCAATAAAATATAAATATAACCAACCAATAACTTCATTCATACTGGAACTCAATAAAAGCACAAATTATTTTGCTACCTTAATGTCCTCACGCTAAGACTGCCATTTAAATTATCATAGGGCAGAAGCCAGCTTTATATAAAAGCCTAAGTCTTTAAAAAACATTTGATCGAGATTTCAAGTTATTCTATTATATTCAATTAATTTATTGAATTTTTAAACCTACTTATTTAAAGATTTTTTAGATATTAAAATTTTAATATCTATTAATTTAATAAAAATTATTTTAGAAAAAGTTGTAAAACTTAAATTTAAAACACTTCAAATTTTTAATTTCCAAAATTATTATATAAAATATATAATTTTCTAATATAAATTTTTATACAGTTATCATGAGAGTCGACATATCAACTCTAAAAGTATTAATTTTTAGTATGAAACAATAAAACTAAATACTTTTCTACCTCTCATTTCTATTATTCATAAAATATGAAATTTTCCTTTAATGATATGCAATACCAATATTTATAAAAATTAATTTTAAAGCTCTTCTATCTTTTGTACCACAAACAAATATTTTATAATTAAACTATAAAGCTTTTTTTTTTTACTCAATATTACCTAAACATCACCTCTTAAAATTATCTAATAAAGTAACTTCTAAAACAATAGGTATAAATCTATGATTGGCACCACAAATTTCTGAGCACTGACCATAAAATACACCAACCATAGGAAATCTATAACACAAAGTTGATAAAACCCCTCTTATAGCATCTAACTTAACCGATAAAGTAGATAAAGCTCACGAATGGATTACATCAGCCGATGTAATACAGAAACGAATATTAGTATCACAAGGAATAACACAACGATTATCTACTTCTAATAAACGAGGCTCACCTAATTCTAATTGATCTAAAGACTTCATATAAGAATCAAATTCTAAACCAGGAATATCACTATATTCATATCTTCAATATCACTGATGACCAGTAACTTTAATTGTTAAATTTCTATCTAAATTTATTAAACCATAATAATATAATAAACTTAAAGAGGGTACTATTTGTATTAATAAAATTAAAGTAGGAAAAACACTACATAATAATTCACCAAATTGATACTCAATTTTTTTTCTTTTAAAATAAAAAGTTCTAACAATTAAATAAAAAAATAATAAAACAACAAACACTAAAACACCAAATAATAATCTACAATTAAAAGCATGAAATCAATCCATGTAACTTGCAAATAAACTATTAGAAAATATTAAATTATAACCTTGAAAATAATTATTAATTAATCCTTAAATCTTTCTGATTGGAAGTCAAATGTACTTAAATATACTAAAGAATCTAAAGTTTTCACCTTTTTATTGACAATAAAATATACTCGTTATACTAAAACTTTTTAATAAGAGAAAACCACCTCAAGGGTATGAACCTTATAGACTTAATTATCCTATCTTATTTTTTTTTATGTAAGAGCTTATTTTTTATAAACACTTTTTACTCTTAACAAATATTCAGTCCTTTATAAAAAAAAAGACTCTTAATTTTTTCCCATAAAAATGGTCCCAATATAAATATATTTATATCGGCGGACCAAATCTATTTTTTTTTTCAAAAAATGAAAAATCGACACGTTTAAGCTATTTTATTACCAGAATAACTTAGAAAAATACAAAAACGTCGCAAGATCCCTACCTTAAGGCACTTTTCGAATTAAGAAAATTACTGTAATATGACAATTCACCATTATATAAGTAAATTACCTAATTTTATAAAAATTTTTTTTTTTGAAAAATTTTATTTCTAATTTTTAAAAAATCTATACCTTTTAATTTGCAATTAAAAATACTAAAATTATACTAAGATTTCTTTTTAATTTTTTAAAGAAGTAGTTCTGAAATAAATTTCAGACTGATACCTGTGTCCAAATACATGTCCCCTTAAACTATATTCAGGTCTTCTATTTACAAAATAGTCATTTAATACTAAACGATAACTAAAGAAAGATTCTAATAAAACATAAATAAATAAGAATAAACCAAATGTTCTAATTATAGAACCATAAGAAGCTATAACATTTCAGATAGAGTAAATATCTGGATAATCCAAATATTTACGAGGGAAACCATGTAAACCTGCAAAATGTAATGGAAAGAATGTTAAATTTACACCAATAAATATTAAAATAAAAACAGCCACTATCATAGTTTTATCATAAACAAAACCAGTAATAAATCTTCATCATAATCTTACACCTGTAAAAATTCCAAATACTGCACCTAAACTTAAAACATAATGAAAATGTCTTACCACATAATAAGTATCATGTAAAATAATATCTAATCTCGAATTAGATAAAACAACACCTGTTAAACCACCAATTGTGAATAAAAAAATAAAACCTAAAACTCACAATAAAACTGGTTGGAAAACCATTTTTATACCAAATAAAGTTGCTAATCACCTAAAAACTTTTACACCTGTTGGTACAGCAATTACTATTGTAGCTGCTGTAAAATAAGCACGAGAATCCAAATCTATACCTACGGTATACATATGATGAGCCCAAACTACACAACCAACTAAACCAATTCTTAAAATAGCATAAACCATCCCTAAAGAACCAAATACCTCTTTTTTACCAGTTAAGTATAAAGTTGACTGTCTAATAATACCAAATGCAGGTAAAATTAAAATATAAACCTCTGGGTGACCAAAGAATCAAAATAAATGCTGATAAATTAAAGGATTACCACCAGTTCTTGGGTCAAAAAATGATGTATTTAAATTACGATCAGTTAATAATATTGTAATAGCACCAGCTAAAACAGGTAAAGATAAAACTAATAAAAATACAGTTACAAATACAGTTCACACAAATAATCTTATATGTTCTAAAGAGATTGACCTTCTACGCAAATTCTTTGTAGTACATATAAAATTAATACCCCCTAAAATTGATCTTAAACCAGCACAATGTAAACTAAAAATAGCTAAATCTACACTTCTACCTGGATGACCTAATGTTCTTAACGGGGGATAAACAGTTCACCTTGTACCACAACCCATATCAACAAAACAAGCATCTAAAATTAAAAACATAGATGTAGGTAATAATCAAAATCTTAAATTATTTAAACGAGGAAATCTTATATCAGGAGCCCCTAATATTAATGGTAACATTCAATTACCAAATCCACCAATCATTCTAGGCATTACTATAAAAAAAATTATTAAAATAGCATGAGCTGTAATAATAGAATTATATAACTGACCATTTCCTAAGAAAAACCCAGGTTTAGCTAATTCTAAACGAATAATTAATGATAAACTAGTCCCAACCATTCCTGATCATAAACCAAAAATGAAATATAAAGTTCCAATATCCTTATGATTAGAACTCTCTAATCAAACTGACAAACCACCTTGATATTTTTTATATATGTAAGAGCTTATTTTTTATAAACACTTTTTACTCTTAACAAATATTCAGTCCTTTATAAAAAAAAAAGACTCTTAATTTTTTCCCATAAAAATGGTCCCAATATAAATATATTTATATCGGCGGACCAAATCTATTTTTTTTTTCAAAAAATGAAAAATCGACACGTTTAAGCTATTTTATTACCAGAATAACTTAGAAAAATACAAAAACGTCGCAAGATCCCTACCTTAAGGCACTTTTCGAATTAAGAAAATTACTGTAATATGACAATTCACCATTATATAAGTAAATTACCTAATTTTATAAAAAATTTTTTTTTGAAAAATTTTATTTCTAAAAATAATTTTAGTAAAAAATGCTCAATCAAAAAATATTATATATTATTAATACTAAAGGAGAGGAATAACCCACATTTCAATTATTAAAATTAATAAAATCTTTACCCATTAAAGATCTAGTAATTAAAAATAAAGAATAGTAAAAAGATACCAAAAAATAAATAAAAATAATATAAAATATAAATTTAATATATGCTAAACCATTAGTAATCACAATAAATTCTGATAAAAATGATAAAGAAGGAGGAACACCCCTATTTGATAAAAAAACTAAAGTAAATAAAATACCCATAATTATTCTGGATGAAAAAAATCTATTTATAAAATAGATTATACGACTACCAGAAGTATGATAAAATTCACCAATTAAATAGAATATTAAAGTTGATGTGTAACCGTGAGCCAATATTAACATTAAACTCCTAATTTTACCCCTTATAGATACAAATACTAAAGCTAATAATAAAAATCTTATATGAGTAACCGAAGAGTAAGCTGCTAAAGCTTTTGAATCTCTTTGAAAGACACAACAAAAAGAAGCTAAAATTATACCCAAAAAAGCAATAATTAATCAAACATTATTATGAATAAAATTTATTCTACCTAAAATACGTAAAAAACCAGCAGTACCTAATTTTAATAATAAACCAGCCAACAACATTCTAGCTGTTGTAGGGGCCTCCACATGAGCTTTCGGTAATCACAAATGTAAAAAATAAATTGGAAATTTTATTATAAATCTCAACCTTAAAATAAAAAATAATTCTCAGGAAATAAAAAAATTAAAATACGTAAAAACCAAATTAAAATCCCTTTTGAAATAAACAAATAAAAATGGAAAAGAACAAAAAGCAGCATAGAATATTAAATAATAAGATGAATTAATTTTCTCAATTTGAGAACCATAACCCAAAATTATTACTAAAATAGGAAACATAGATAATTCAAAAAACATATATAATATCATTATATTTCTTGGGATAAAAAATAAAATACAAACCAAAACTAATATTTCTGATAAAATTAATAAATTATTATTTTTTTCTCTTATTAAAATGATACCTAAAATAAAAATTCTTATTAAAATTAATAAAACAAAAGAATATGAATCTAAAACTAAAAATAAACCACTTCAAGAAAAGTTATTAAAAATAATAAAAGAAAATAATAATAAAAATAAAAAGAAATATACAGGTTTTAATAACCAAATAAATGAAATTAATAAAAATTCTAAAATAGCTACTTAAAACCTTATAATTACAAGTTATATATTCTATAATTAAACTATAATAGCTAAATTAGTATGATCATCAGTAAACAAATACAAATAAAAATAATCAGACTACATCAACAAAATGTCAGTACAAGATTGCAAATTCTAAACCTAAATGATGATTATAATTAAAATGAGATTTTAATAAACGAAAAAAATTAAAAGCCAAGAATAATCCACCACATAAAACATGAATACCATGGAAACCTGTTGATAAATAAAAAATTCTACCAAAAATTCCATCAGACATAGAAAATCTAGCTTCACTATATTCCATTAACTGTACACCAGTAAAATAAGCAGCTAAAAAACATGTTAAAGCCAATCTGTTTGTACATCTTTTATTTCTCAATAAACTATGGTGAGCCCATGTTACTGTTACACCACTTCTTAATAAAATAATAGTATTTAATAAAGGTACACCAAATGGATTAACTAAATGTATTCCCATAGGAGATCATGTTTCACCTAATTCGTGAGCCGGCACTAAAGCAGCATCAAAAAAAGTTCAAAAGATACCAAAGAAAAATATAAATTCTCTAAAAATAAACAAAACAGTTCCTAATTTAAAACCGTCTATAACAAAAAAATTGTGATAACCGCTTAAACCTTCTATAGAAATATCCTTTCCCCAAGCAAATGAAATTAATAAAACTGTAAATAAAGAAAATAAAAACATTCAAATCAAACCGTACTTAAAAAATATAACTAACGAAGTAGTTAAACCCAAAGAAGCAAAAAATATATAAAATGCATAACTGGATAAACTTAAAATATGAAAATTATGAAATATTACACACAAAATTCTCTAGAATCTAAATCTAGTGTATTATTTATACTAAATATGTTACTTGAATAATAATTTTCTAGTTATAAAAATAAATAATAAAGTAAAAGCCAAACCAAAATAGATAAATGAAAATAATGGACTTAAAATAGTAAAAGGATCTTCTACTATACATTGTCCCAATCATCTTAAAATTACAGAAGAAACAATAAATGTTGAAACCAATAATTTATTTAACTTGGTTAAACAAGAAGTATAATTAGTTACAAAAGCAAAAAAATAAAAAACTACAATTCTCATTAATAAAGCAATAACACCCAAAATCTTATTTGGAATAGCACGTAAAATTGCATAGGCAAATAAG
>OZ059904.1:9183220-9203220 GCA_964057215.1 Oscheius myriophilus
GCCGCTTTAGCCAATTAAAGCTGTCGCCAAATTGGAATCTTGCTATAAAAAGCCTTAATGCAGCATTCGTGCGATACGCAGGCGAAAATAGTGTGCAAAAAGCGAAGATGCAGAGAAAAGCGGCTTTCCGATTTCCGTGTGGCGACGGCTATAAGAATGTTTCTGGAAACAAAATTTGCTACAAAATGGCTTATATACTCCTCGCCATTCTTACTTCCACCGAAAAGCGGCCACGCCCCTTTTGTGGCGCATTATTTTGACGTAATAATGGGTAATTCGAATATTCACATCAGAAGAATCTTAATGTCATTCGTCTGCCCGAGTTTTACAGAGAAGTGTCTTACAAGGCATGCTAATGGCCCGAATTTCATTCTAAATGGAAAGATAACTTTAGAAATTAGGAGAGTGTGAGCCTTGTTAATTTGCACCATTTCCGATCGTAACCGATCAACAATGAAATAAAAGTTCCTCCCCTGTAAAGGATCAGTAAGAGGGCTTTTCATTTCATTTTCAATCGTCTACGGTCGAAAATTATACAAATGAACTATGCTAAATTGCCTCGCACCATCCATTTCCAGCGCTGTCTCAGCCGATTAGAATGAAATTCCGCTTATTAACGTGTTTTGTAAATGCCGGACACGCAAGGTGTACTGCCCGTCTACAGATCTGTAGACGGAGGCCCGTGTTTGACGATTTTGAAGAGTATTTTCTCGAAAACGGTAAATTTTCGACCCATAGTCATATATATTTTCAGAATCAGCGAATTTTTCTCTCCTAATTGAGCCAATGTTGTAAAACCCTGAGTGTCCCTTTAAACGCACCTCAGTAATTACGAGCGTATCCAGAGAAAAGTGCAACTGAGCTGCACAGCGAGAAAAGCGCATCTCGGCATTCGTAAAATCCCAAATCGTAAATTCAACGGGTGTCATTGGGCTGTCAGCATAGACCTGAAATCACTTTATTTTAACTGAAGGGAAAGTCCAGTTAGGCACCAACATTAGTATGGCCCCCACGCTTGGTTTGCCCCTCCCCATCAAAACCCAATTTAAAACTGAATTATGGACCCTGGGGCTATCTGAATTCAGTTTAACCCCTCGCAATTGTAATGGGGGCTTAACTAGTGTAACCGGAACGTTCAAACAACCCCCCCCCCCTCCCACCTAAATCAGATAAAACCGTATACGAACAATTCGTTTCCCCCAAAATGTTTTCTTGTATGCTTAAAAAGGAAAATACAAAGGATTGGTAACTCAAAGACAACAAATTCAGTTAAAAGTTGTGTCCCCCCATCTAATTCGGTTTCGTTTCCTACGAAGTAAAGTTTAATTACAAGTTAAACATAAAAATACATACAGAAAGTTGAAAAATAATTAGAGGACTAATTATCGGCCAATTATACAGATACCTTTTCCAAAGTTTTTGTAAAGTTTGACGGTTGACTTAATAAAAGGGGGAGGGGCGAACCGAGGGGAAATTGGGGGGGGGGCGCTTCTGAATTGTTGTGGGGGGTAGATATAATTAAATTCTCCCTTAAAGAAACCACATGTTTTAAATTTCCCCAACTAATTTAATTTAATCGATAACTCAAAAAATTAAATGTTAAAAAACTGACCCCAATTTGCAGAGCCCTTGTTCGGAACGGAAAAGAAACGTTGCGAAATCCGTTGCACATTTCGAAAGAGAACTTGGACAATTGCTCGAACTTGGCGAATTGTTGAAATGTGAACTGAAATAAAATAACGATGTTTTTTAATATTTCAAAGCAGACTCACTTTTAGAAAAATCGATTTCCGGATAGGGGACGGGAGATTCATGAAATTATGGCTTTTCGTCAATTGGACCCGTTGGTCAGCAATCACACTAACCAGGTCTTGCATGGTTGATTTTTCTAAATATAAATTAAAATTTTAAAAAGTTTTCGATATGGAAAATAAATATTCCTGTGAAATGCATGTGAAAAGTGGTATGAAATGAACAGCCGAACTGGTTTAAAAAACGTAAAAGCGATGTGACAGCTGGGTCGCCGATATGGGTAATAAATATTCGTGTGAAAATGTATGTGGTATAAAATGAATAACTGAACAGGTTTAAAAAAAAACGCAAAAGCGAAAACGTAAAAGCGATGTGATACAAAAAAACTGGGTCGCTTTTACACACACTCAAACACTCACACACACACATACACACACACACACACACACACTTTTTTCAAGATGTATATGAAATTCTCTCTTTCTCTCTCTCTCTTTCTATATATTTCTCTCTCTCTAAATGTGTCTCAGTCGCAGAAACCCCATTCACTTCCCGTCCCTTCATCTCCATCCGTCAGTGTTTCTTGTCGGCTTTTTCTGCCCTCGGCCACTTGTGCTTATCAATAACCGTGCTCCCATCCATTGTCGATGATCAATAGGCTAGTAGGCAGTCACAACACCCACAGACACTGATCGAGCACTGCCGCCCCGCGACAGCTGGCTACAACTTCGAAGAGATGGGACTGCTGACAGCCGGACTCTTTGAAAGTGTTGCGGAACTGTTAAGAGAGAAAGAGAATGAGAGACAGAGAGGCAGGGAGACAGAGAGACAGAGAGACAGAGAGATGGAGAGACAGAGAGACAGAGAGACAGAGAGACAGAGAGACAGAGAGACAGAGAGACAGAGAGACAGACACACAAAAAAAACAGAGAGACAGACAGAGAGTCGCTGATAGTTCATCTCCCTTCGGCTGACCCTAGCCACGCGGTCCTTTCCTGCCACCCGGTGATCCCCCGCGCTCCTGCCACCCGGCGGCCACTTGCACTCATCGCTCATCCCTGGCTCCCGGCTGCCACCAACACTATTAAAAAGTCACAAGCGCCAGCCGTCTGTCCTAAACAAGCCTTCACCCCTCGCAATCTGAAGGTTGCGTCCCACAATGTACTGGGAGGGGATTAGCGGTGCTCATCGGTCAACCTGTCCGTGCGGCTCCTTTGTGGGTTACGGTAGCCACACAATGAGGATCATACACTTGCGCAATCAAAACAATGCCGGGCTCTATTACCAACGGAGCACGCAGCAAACACGCGGAACGAGGTCAGAGCAACAGACGCAACTCGGGTTACCGTAAACTATGGAGAAAAGATTAAACACTTGAAAAGAAAGGCTGAGTGAATGAGTGAGTGAATGAGTGAGTGAGTGAGAAGTGAGTCTCCTCTCTCTCTCTCTCTCTCTCTCTCTCTCTCTCTCTCTCTTTCTCTTTCTCTCTCTCTCTCTCTCTCTCTCTATTTCCTCCTCCAATTTCCGTCAATTTCCCCCATTCCCCGACTCTTAATTGCAGATATCTGAATAGCGCCTCGTGTTCGCCGTCTGAATAGTCAAAAGGCGCCGCTGTCATGATATGAGAGGCTAATTGAGCCAATTCCACGCAGTCAGCGGTGTCCGATCTCTATCGCCTCTGGGACAGTGCTCGCGGCTTCCTATTAAGCCAGTATACGAGATTTTATCGGGTGGTGTTAGCATGGGTCTGGGGAATTAACCCATTATGAGGAGTTACTTTATTACCCAAAGAGATATAATTGATTCATAGACGAACATGCGTTGGAACACTTCAAAATCTGTAACTTTAACAAAAAATGAGTTCTCCGAAACCTCAACACATAATGTCGCCCGCTGAAATAAAGACCAAAAGTTCGATCTCGTCCGGGGTCACAACCAGGATACTTTGGTTTTAAAGCTTTAAAATTCGTGGAATAAAACATATCGCGTGAAATGCTACATTTTCCTTATTTTCTGTGTTTCAGTGGCCACAAATTGGCTTGAAAGCTCGGTAAAACTGTAAAACTGGTTTTACATCAAAATTTAAATTCTTCTTTATGTAATGTTGCCCTGGGCCTAATTTATAAAACCAGGGCATTAAATTGTTTAACGTTTAGGCGTATCAGTGCAAAATTGTACCCGCTGACGCTGTTTCGACCCCCCAAATGGGTTCGGCCTGTTGGTTCGGCCCCCAAATTGGGTTGTACAACTGTCATTATGGTACAGTTTTGTAATACGGTGTTAAAAAACAGGATTAGGTTGTGTCAAAATTTGTCTTCATTAAATCAAGCTTTTTGGACAGAAAAACTTGGTCTCGTGGTGTTACGATCATTAACCAATCGAATTTCCATAAATGGCATCATATTTCACATGTTTTTTTTAGCAAATACGTATTTTTCTAGTGTCTAAAAAGACAAATAGGATGTAAAAAGTTTAAAAAATAGTATTTAAAATTGCCCCCCCCCCAATGAATACCAGTAACTTCATTAAAACAAACTGTCTTATAGACCTTCTCTAGTTCTCTTCATGTTGAATTTTTTGAATATCTTGACGAAACCTTAAGTTTCACATCTTTAATAGTTTTTTCCTTTTTAGCGTTTATAATTAAAAATGGGAATACATCGTTGGTCCCCTAATGAATCGAAGCAGCCACGGTAAGGTATATTCGGTCTCTTTGTAATGAGGCCATTGCCCCAGAGAATTAACATTTGTAGCCTCAAGTTCTACATCAAAGAGACCTCTTCCTCCCTAATCCGTGTCCCTACCCCGCAGTCCTCTTCCCCCGTTTCCGGGGGCTGCCGCCTCTTCGGGAGGGGCCTTTCCCTGCTCCTTAAGGGCCGCGGGTGTTGTGGGCGCATTACTGCACCCGTCCCGGTCACTTCAAAAGGCGCCGCCCGCAGCTGGTCGCCCTTCTTTGATAAGTAGATTAGGAGCTGTCTTTACCGCAAAACGACGGCCAAGGGCGAGAAATCAGCAAGGACGCAAAGGCACCGACGACGGTATTAGCGCAAGGGTGAGACAATGGGAGATCCTCTGAGATGACAGGTGATAAGTCTATTCACAGTGGGAGGTCAGAGTCTAATATTGGGAAAATAAACCAAAACTACTTGTATTCACGTAATAGAAAGAGAAAATCGGAATTAATAACTCAACTATGACCGTTTGGCCCGCAAAACCTCGAAAATCTGGCGGAAACCGAAGGAGCACAAAAATTTTAGCCTTCACCTCTTCAGTTTTCTAATAAAACAAACGATCTTACACAAGGTCTTTATTTTCAGGAATTTAAATGGATAAAACGCCCTTTGTAAAATGGATTTGAATACAGAGCGAGTTTGGTTTAGAGCGTTAAATTTCGAATTTGAACAATTAAAGTTGATGATAGTTTGGTTGAGAAAAATGTCGTACCAGTAGCACAAAATAAAGATCGAACAAAGAAAGAGGAATGACAAATAACCCTTTTTTCAAGTATGCAAAAAAGTTTCGACCACGGCAGGATTCGAACCTACAATCTTCTGCTCCGTAGGCAGACGCGTTATCCATTGCGCCACGCGGCCACGCTGCGTGGATGTGAGCGCCGCTTTATCAACCAACCACAGCGCCTGTTTTCTTGCGTCGGCGACCAGTGTGTGCGGAATATTTGACGAAATTTAAAACATACTTATTTTTAGATTAAAATAAAATAACATACAAATGAATTTCTGACAATTTACCAAAAGTTTTCAAGTCCCAAAAGGAAACAATTTGATATTCCAAACTAAGAGGTGGAAATTATCCGAAATATAATTTAGGGCGTTCAAAAAATTGATTTGGAAAGATTAAAAGAAGAAAAAATCATGCAAAACATTATTCATATATGCAAAAGTCTGCACGGAGTGGGATTTGAACCCACGCCTTCTTACGAAGACCAGAATACCCGAACCCGCTGTCTCGCAGGAAGCTGTCGCTTGAGTCTGGCGCCTTAGACCACTCGGCCATCCGTGCGCTTGGAATGCTGGCAGCGACGGCGTTTATCCCCCGCGCCACCAGCGACAGCGGCTAGGACAGAGAGAAAAAATGACTTTTTCCTCCAATTTCCATTCAGTTTTCTACTATTTCCATAAATTAATTTGTTTAATTCTCTTTCGAACCCAAATAAAACACAACAACTCGGTTTCAATCTCTCTTTTATTGCTCGCATTACGTACATCAGGCGTAGTAATTTGTCTTTATGGACTCCGAATGAATTTGAGCACACGGTTTGACTATTTGAGAAGGAAAAGTTTAATTTCTATCTTTAGGGAAGGGGCAGTCTCTAGGACCAATCAATTCGATCAAAGCGGAACCCGTGCGGTGAGCGGCGGCGCCGGAAGGGAAGAAATGGAGAACTATCGATTGAAAATGGGGTTAAAATCGGGAAAATGGGTAAAATATCGATCGATGATCAAAGATGGACGCATTTGGAATCGTCGGAGGGAGGCGAATTATCCCAGGGAGTCATCGTGTTTCGGGCGATGAAGGCGCGCTCCTTTTCCCTCTTTTTCTCCTTCATCCGCCGGTTTTGAAACCAGATTTTGACCTGAAAATATAAAAGTTAGCAATGTTTTCACCATTCCAAGTAAAAATTTAAAATCTTCAGCTTTAAAAAGACAAATTGGTGCTTGAAATGGCTAAAACTGCAATTTTCCAACGACACGTTTCAGATTACGGACTGTGAAAGGAAGTTTGGACAAAGCGGGTCGTAAAGCTCGCAATTTGAAATCTTTACAACAAGATTCGCCTTTATGCCTTGGAAATTAGGCAATTTGGCATGAATTTGATTTTCATCCAACGACATTTGCCAAATGACACTAAAGATCTGAGCTCCTATATGAAAAACATCACAAATCAGTTGAGAAATCACAGACTTTAAAAAATTGATTGAAACATGTTTGCTTGTATTTTTTCCCTGAATTTACTATTTTCCCAACGATATGCTCCAACTTACGACTTCTAAAAGTATTATTGATTGAGAAGCCCAAGTTCAAAAAGAAAAAAAAAACATGTTTGATTGAAAATTCTAAACGGAAAAGTTCTGTGTAAAGGCTGAATCTTTTCAGCTGTAATTTGGAGCATCTCGTTGGAAAAATTGCAATTTAGGCCCCCAAAAAGCCAGAAAATCAATAAATCAGTACTAACCTGTGCTTCCTGAAGCTTCAAATTCTGAGCGATTTCGGTCCTGCGCGTCCTGTTGACGTATTTATTCGTGTGGAACTCCTTTTCGAGTTCTGTCAATTGATGTGTAGAGAAGTTTGTCCGGTTTGTGCCGTTCTCGTCAGCCACTTTCCTCTTGGGAGCTGAAATTATCGATTGATTATGAATTTTACTTTTTATTATTGTGAAAAAATCAAACAGTTGCAAGTTTTCATAATTTTTTAGTACGAAATTGTGAAAACCCGAGTTTGCTTCACCGTAATTTGAAAGGACGTTGGTACAAATTCGTTTTTTTTTGGTTTTCAAAGTCGCAAAAATGTATTTTTGACTTCTTCTCTAGCAAAATTGAAAATTTGAAACGAATAAAGCACATAAAGCACGCTCTAAATTGCATAGCGCTCCAAGTTGCATAGCTGAAGGTTTTTAACAGACGTAATTTGAAAACACGTTGGGAAAAATTAGTTTTTGTGTTTTACATCGGTGTTAAACGGCATTTTTTATCTTTTCGTCCTAAACTGAACATTTGTGCCAAAGTTTGTAAAATTTGGAGACTTTTGGCCAATTTTTCGTTTCAGCTGGCTCCCCACCCAAACCCTGAGAGTCCCCCTCTCTTTGTCTTTCGGCGCGCAGTCTCTCCTTCCACCACCAACACCTCGAAACGAGTTGCGTGAATTCGAGCGACTACAGTAAGCCGCGGCCGGCGTTTGATTGACAGCCGACTGGCGCCACAGACAACAGCCAGCCGGCTGGCGCAGAAAGGAGAGAGCGCGTCCAAAGACACTGCGCCGCTCTGGAACTACTGTAGAAGACCGGAAATGAAGCAGAAATTAAAACAAAGATGCTTCAGAATTCGAAATTTACCGCCAAATTATGGCGTAAATTTGGAGCGCGCCGTTGGAGAAAAAGCAATTTTAAGGGTTTTTTGACAAAACACAGGGTGTAATTAGGAATGGAACTTTGGGGGAAATGTAATGTTGAACTTTGACAAAAAAAAGTCTCAGTTACTCAATGAATTTTTGGTTTATAAACAATAAACCATAAGGAAAGCGTGCTTTCGAAACTTTGGGTAATCAGGAAAAACGTTGGGAAATATTCGTGGCATGCGATTTTTAACTTGTTTGCGTGTATTATTTAATAGAAATACTATGTTTTGCTGTCACAAATGTATTTTTGAAGGTTAGCAGTAATTTGGAATACTGCATAAGGGAAAAATCGTTTTCGTTGAGCGCAAACTGGAGTTTTCGTTGGAAAGTATTCGTATTACTTGTAAAATTGAAGTTTTTCTATACGATAATTGTAATAGGCGAATTATAAATTCATTTATCTCAAAATAAGAAACTGTGTAATTTGGAATCCTTCGTTGGAAAATAATCGTCTTTCACCCTATCGTGTTTCAAAAAGTTTTGAAGTTCAAAATTCTAAAAACTTTTTACTACTTTCTAAATCCGATTTCCCAACCCTAATTTGTCATTTCCCGATTCTCCCTGGGCGGTCTCTGTGTTTTGTGGATGCTAATCGTCGGCAGCCGGCCATCCATCTCCCAGCGGTGTCGACGGCCGGCGACCGGAAGACGAATGGCGCTTTTTCAGCCGACATCTACGAGCCAGGTGGCCCACCTGTCCAACCTGACAGACCCACAGGAGCCAAGGTTTCTGCTGTTTTTTGGTTAAAAAGGATAGAAACTGCATCAAAATTAATCGAAAATCGGCCAAAACGATTTTTATCCAACGATGTTCCCAAATGACGGGTTTAAACAGAAACTTCGTGCTAAAACGTTGGGAAATAATCGTGTCAAAAACTATTCTGGCAAAACTTTTCAGTAAAAACATTTTAGAGGATTTCTTGCATCAGTCAAACAAGATAAAATTGCCCGAAAACTAATTTCAACCAACGTGTCTGCCAAATGACGGCTAAAATTTGCAAATCCAAGTGCAATTAAGAAGTGTTAATTTTGCTTGTGTCAAAAATTTAGACTTGAATAAGCCCAAAAACGAACATTATCCAACGTGGTTGCCAAATGACGATTGTTTTTAATGGCGAATTTGGTCAAATTTAAAAAATATTTTTTCCTCTTCAAGCGTACAATGCAGCTAAAGTTGTTTAACTTTTCAGTTTTAACAGCGAAAAGTGGAAAATCGTCGGGAAAAAATCGTGCCAAGTTAAATATTTGCGAAACCCACTTTTTAACACTTTGAATATAAATCCACAATTTTCTAATGTTTTAAAACCAATTAAAACTAATTTTCAACTACGATATTTCCAGTTGACAGTGGTGTACATTGTTTAATGCATAAAGCGTACTTGAAAAGAAGTTGAAAAGAATTCACGCAGGTGATAAATGTCGAAATTAACATTTAAATAACTAACCAGCTGGTTTCTGAGCCCTCTTGGTTGTCATCCACTTGAAGGAAGGGGCTGACTGGGCTGTGGCCGCTGTGGCGCTGAACGGCGGCTGCCACAACTGATCGACACTTGTCGAAGGAGGTGGCAATGAGGCATATACCGGGGAGGCTGTGGTCGTCGGAGGCATCAGATCTCTGAAAATGAGGAGGTTTAAAAGTCTCTTCCTCTCTCTCTCTCTCTCTCTCTCTCTCTCTCTCTCTCTCTCTCTCTCTCTCTCTCTCTCTCTCTCTCTCTCTCTCTCTCTCTCTCTCTCTCTCTCTCTCTCTCTCTCTCTCTCTCTCTCTAAACCCCTCTATTTCTATATTTCTATGTAACTCAAAAGTTTCAATGTTTAGGGTCATCCCCTCGGTTATTAATCTTCGGGTTATTGTAATATATCTTTCGCCCGCTGACAGCTGACACCCGAGGCGGAATTTATGCCTGTTTTAACTGAAACATGGAAACAACAATTGAGTTTTTTCTTCAAAAGAAAATTTTCTAAGCATTACTAAACAAACTATCAAAACATTTCAATTTGATGGGATGAACCTTAAAGGCAGAGGCCCAGAAAAATGAAAATGGACCTGTCCATAGCGTAACGTAGGCGAGAGAGTGCCATTTTCAATGGTGAAATGGAGAGAGTTTTATGATTAGCATGGACAGGTCCCCCTCTTCATTTTACGTGGGCCTCTGCCTTTAACTAGGGCGGAAACGATAATAAGGCCTTGAACGTTAATTAGGGCGTAACCGGTGAAAAAAGTTACGGAAAACTTGCAAAATTACAAAATCACATTTTAAAATTACCTTAAGATACCTATTGTAAAAGTTAGCTTAACTGCCTTAACGTAGTTCTCAACAGAACCTTAGGATTTCTAATGTAAAAAGTCATTAAGAAGAATGCGTCTTAAGGTAAACATATTTGATTAGTACCTTAAGTTGAAATGAGTTAATTTTGGTTAAACAAAACAGCTTTAAAGAAATTGAATTTAACACAAGTTACCTTAAACTAGCTAACCTTAACCAAGTAATGTTTATCTTAACGATTTTGCTTCTCCCTAACCTTAAGTTCTTAAAAGTTTTTTCATTAGGTATTTCGGCTACCTTATTGTACTAGGAGTTAACCTTAATGTGTTCGGGTGAATACTCTAAGGTAACCCTGCCCTTGCCCTAAGGAAACCTTAAAACCTTAGGAGGTTTACGGTATTTGCCGAAAATGTTTAATGTTGTTATAACTGTAAACAAAAGCTTTAAACCAATTTTGTTTTGTTTTTTAAACGGAATAATTAAAATATGTTTTCATTTTGTAAAATGTCCCAACATTTACCTGTTGATATCTGTGCATCGGGCATACGGGTAGGGTGGCCATTCGGGAGGAGGGTAATACGCCTGAGGGCCTCCGTAAGAATCTGCACAACTCATCCTCAGCGACGACGATTAATCAGCTGCCTCAATAAATCACGGACTGGATGACAGGGGGCGGGGCGAGAGGGGGCGGCCGGGGCCCGCGAGGGGGCGGGGCCAGCCAATAAGGGAGGGGCTATGGGTACCGCGGGCTGGCGCTCGATTAGGAGTGTCGGCTGGAGACAAAGGGAAAGAGAGGAAGTGGGTTTGTGAAGGAAATGAGGGAAAGAGATATAAGGTGGGAGTGAGGGCTATACAGAGAGGCATAACATTCGACAAGCGGCGGACAAACTGTAGTCAGTTCTGTCGTGATTTTGGAGACAGACTGACAGAGAGACAGAGAGACCGAGAGACAGAGAGACAGAGAGACCGAGAGACAGAGAGACCGAGAGACAGAGAGACAGAGAAACGACAGAGAGACAGAGAGACAGAGAGACAGAGAGACAGAGAGACAGAGAGACAGAGAGACAGAGAAACGACAGAGAGACAGAGAGACAGAGAGACCGAGAGACAGAGAGACCGAGAGACAGAGAGACAGAGAGAAAGAGAGACAGAGAGACAGAGAGACAGAGAGACAGAGAGACAGAGAGACAGAGAGACAGAGAGACAGAGAGACAGAGAGACAGAGAGACATTGAGACAGAGAGACAGAGAAACGACAGAGAGACAGAGAGACAGAGAGACCGAGAGACAGAGAGACAGAGAGACAGAGAGACAGAGAGACAGAGAGACAGAGAGACAGAGAAACGACAGAGAGACAGAGAGACAGAGAGACAGAGAGACAGAGAGACAGAGAGACAGAGAGACAGAGAGACAGAGAGAAAGAGAGACAGAGAGACAGAGAGACAGAGAGACAGAGAGACAGAGAGACAGAGAGACAGAGAGACAGAGAGACAGAGAGACAGAGAGACAGAGAGACAGAGAGACAGAGAGACCGAGAGACAGAGAGACAGAGAGAAAGAGAGACAGAGAGACAGAGAGACAGAGAGACAGAGAGACAGAGAGACAGAGAGACAGAGAGACAGAGAGACAGAGAGACAGAGAGACATTGAGACAGAGAGACAGAGAAACGACAGAGAGACAGAGAGACAGAGAGACCGAGAGACAGAGAGACAGAGAGACAGAGAGACAGAGAGACAGAGAGACAGAGAGACAGAGAAACGACAGAGAGACAGAGAGACAGAGAGACAGAGAGACAGAGAGACAGAGAGACAGAGAGACAGAGAGACAGAGAGAAAGAGAGACAGAGAGACAGAGAGACAGAGAGACAGAGAGACAGAGAGACAGAGAGACAGAGAGACAGAGAGACAGAGAGACAGAGAGACAGAGAGACAGAGAGACAGAGAGACAGAGAGACAGAGAGACAGAGAGACAGAGAAACGACAGAGAAACAGAGAGACAGAGAGACCGAGAGACAGAGAGACAGAGAAACAGAGAAACAGAGAGACAGAGAGACAGAGAGACAGAGAAACGACAGAGAGACAGAGAGACAGAGAGACAGAGAAACAGAGAGACAGAGAGACAGAGAGACAGAGAGAGAGTCAAAGTTTGCCTCTTTCATGTCACACACGTAGCGTAGGAAGCGTAGTTGATGGATAAGGACAGAAACAGACAGTTTGATAACGGATGGTCGTGATTCTCGATAACTGATGGGAATCGCAGGGCGGAAACCTCGCAACTTTTCTCTCGAAGAAATAACTACAGTAATCCAAAGCATCAACATCGGAACTTTGACCTCGCCGCGTCTACTTCAATTTTTCTTTCGGCAACGAAACCGGTGTAAATTTACGGTTCTGTCGAAATTCCAAAAGAATTCGGGAGATTCTTCGGTAATTCGATGGTTTTGTGGTCAAACGGGGAAGTGATAACGATGGGTTGTACGCAAGTTTGCGTTAGAGAGAAAAGATTTGATTTTTTCCAACGATGCTACAAATTACACCTTAAACAACTCATTAAACTGGCGATTTGAATGAAAAGTCGTTGTTAAAACTTTGTTTTCACTTTTCACACCGAAGTATGAAATGAGAAACGATAGTGAAATATCATAATTTTCTTGTTAGAAAAGTAAATTTTTACCAAAATCGAAATCGCCGCGAATATTTTCCAACACTTTCGCAGTTTGCGATGTATTTTTTCAGCTACTTCGAAAGGTTAAACAACCAAAAAATCATTACCCTATTCAGTAAAACTAAGTATAATTTTCAAATGTTTGCCGTAAGTTAGCAAAAACGTTGGATGATATGCGTGTGCGAGGCAGATTTCGTCGTATATGGGAAGTTTACCCAAATTTCAAACTGACACGAATATTTTCCAAGGATTCAGCAGCTTACAATGTCCTATCTGATAACTGAAAAAAAAAATTTTCAGCATGTTTTTGGAAAATGGAACTTCAGTCGATTCAATAAAATTCACAGATTGTGTAATTCCAGGCGTCATTTGGAAACAACGTAGGATAAAATTGGTTTTTAAATCAATATTACCTTTCTCGAACAACTTATCCACCAAAAAATTCGAAATCCCAGATAAATTCAGAAACCTGTAAAATTATGTTAAAAATAAGTACGCCACTGCGTGCTTTACAATGCACATTATTGTGTAAATTAGCAAATTTGCAAATATGAGCCGTCATTTGGGGTAAAACGTAGGGGAAAACAAAAATAATGATAAAAAGACTTTATGACCACTAGGCAGGTCAACCTCGTCTCCCGGGAGGTCTCCGGTGTGTCGTAAATAAAAAGGTCGTGAGCAGTAATGCTAATTGCTCTAATGGAGAGTCACACACGCGCAACGGCCGTAAATCAAAAAGGAACAGACGCTCTCGCGGCTCCAAGAGTTATTGCCCTTCGGAACCCGGGGGACCCACTGATTAGCATCCGCCCGAAGGGTGGGCCGAACTTGTCTCGAAATTAATTTTAAGAGTCACTAAACTGTCAGAAAAGGGGTAAAAACGGCTCATATTTGCAAATTTGCTAATTTACACAATAATGTGCAACGTTCAAGTAAAAACTTTTTTTTAAATCTTTTGAATACACAAATCTAACGGAGGAAAAGTGGCGTGAGAAAGATATCCACGTAAACGCAGTGCGCAAGAAAATAATCAGCACCACGCATAAACGCAGTGCATATAAATGGTACAAACGAAAATCAACAGCGAACCATCAGCGCTGAGCTTCGTAGAAGATGTGCGTTGTATCGTAAACGTAGGGCCAACCGCTTAAATGTAGGGTAACGCTACAAAGAGCGCTGAGCCTTGTAAACGCAGTGCATATCAGTTTTGTACAAAAACACTATGGAGGTATGCGTAAATGGAGAAAAAAGTTCGATCGCCTTCCGTGTTGTGTCGTGTAAATACAATACGCAAACAATTTTATTCATTGCGTCATCTAAATCAACGAATCCTCCGATGTACGGAGGTTAAAAAGTAATAAATTTTCTTGTATAAGTAATATAAGAAAGGTGGCGCTAAGATCCATCCACGTAAACGAAGTACACAAAACACAGCAGCACAACGCGTAAACGTAGTGCATGTGAGTGGTACAAACGTAATTCTAAAGCATAGTATTGTTGTAGGGTAAACGTAGGACGCATCCGCGTAAACTTAGTACAAAGTTACATAAACGCCATATGCGTAAATGCAGTACATGTTAAATGGCCATAAATGAGGCAAAACGAACACCAAAACGAACATTTCAGGGCTGATCCTTGTAAACATATTGCATTTAAACAAGCATAGTTGTCCAATTTATGGCAAATCTTTGCTTTCCGTGGCGAACCGCGTAAATACAGTACGCAAAAACGCAAAGTCAAAATTGAGCATGGTAAACGCAGTGCATATCAGATTGAAGGTAATGCTTTTTTCTCTAAAAGCCGATGGGGCAAAATTTATTTGAAAGCCTGGTAAACTGTCAGAAAAAGTAAAATTAATGTTTGACTTGAAAACGCTTACTGTACGTGTGTGAACGGCTTAGGAAAAGAAGTAACCAAACCGGGTAAACGCAGTACACAGTGCCATTCTGAAAACCACAGTGGCTAGATATGTAAACGCAGTTTGCACGCTTAAGCACAGGACAAATCGCGTAAACGCAGTGCAACTTGTTGCTGGGCGTGACCGCGTAAACGTAGTGCCACGACATGCAAACGCAATGTTAAGCACAGTGCATGGTCGCGTAAACGCAGTGCAAAGCAATCTTAGGGCAGAAAACGCGATCCAAGTTCGGTTGCGCAACGAACTTGTTTACCGTTTCCAAAAAGCTTTTGTCATTACATGGCTTTAGGTTTTCTAAAGCCATGTAATGAAAAAAAGCTTTTTGGAAACGGTAAACCTACACAAAAAAATCAAAAAATTTATATAAGTTGGTCAAAATAGAGCAAATTAAACTGGTTACTGTAAGTGTCACGCGTGCGGGCGAGGGCGCGTGAGAAAATTTCCAAGGCCGCCGCTTCGAAGAGAGAGAGGCCACACAATAGAGCGTTGGCGCCAGATTTTGTCTTTTTTTGGGGGTTCGGAGTACCGTAACCAAGCAATTATCGATTTTTCTGGTTTATATTAGACAAAAACTTGTATTTGTGCATAGGAATCGATTGCTATGGCGAAAAACGCGTTTCAAGACCATAGATTTCCAAATTTCGGCAACAATGTTCAGCGAAAAGTACATGTTATTGTTGCCGAGTCATTCGTTTGCAAAAGTGTGAAGAAATGGGCTGAGAAACGAGTTTTCTCTCTCGCAGGAGAAATAACAGAGCGATTAATGAGCGCGAGGCGGACAAATGCCGCCCGCCCGGTGGGTTACGGTAGCCGGGTGTTCCGATGTGCAGCCGGGCGTGAACCGAGATAACACGTGTGATTATGACGAATGACGCTGCCACGAATGAAGCGCTCAAAGCGAACAACGCCGTCTGCGAGGGGGAGAAAAAGGGGAGGGTTTCTATTAATAAGGGTTTTTGAATCTTGTATTTACCAAAAATTAGTCACCAAAAATTAGTCGTGTCCGAAAAAAAGTAGTTTTATAATGAGTAAGTGAAAGTTTTTGTCCCAGCGGCTTTCCGACGACTGGCCATTCGCAGCGCCGACGTCGCGGCGTTTGCAGAAAAGTGTGAGCAAATCGGCAAGCTGGAAATTTGCCAAAATCTTCTTTGCGGTTTTTCAAACTTAGCAGCATTGTTAGCCCCAAAAGTGTGTTATAAGTTTTTCACTTTTATTTGTGGTTTAATAAATAAGAAAACATCACTGGCAGCAAAATTTTCTGTAGAGAAAGAGTCCCAGCGGCATTTCTTGTTCTGTCTGCGTCTCTCAGAGAGAGATTTGCTTCTCGCCGCCAAATCATTTTAAAAACTCTACAAGGGGTGCGGATTTCATGTTTTATATGAATTTCATAAAGTCTAACCGTATTCTAAAGTTCACTCTTTTATGTTTGAGCGCTGGTTTTTTTGGATTTTTGTTGAAAAAGTATTTCAAAACTGAAAAAAGAACCGGAAATTGTTGTTAAAAAGCACATTTTATCCTACCTTGTTTCCAAATTACGGGCTAAACTCGCCAATTTCTTAGTTTGATTGAATCGAAAACCTCCTTTCACATAAATGGCCAAAAATGTGCATTCAGTATTTTAACGAAATAGAGTACCGTAAACTGCAAAATCGTTGGAAACTTTTCGTGTATTTCATAGAAATTGCAATAACAGGTAATATTTTTTTAAGAGATGATTGGAAATTACGGCTAAAATTTGCATTTTGTGAATTTTAAATGTGCGTTTATGTTAAAATGATCTTAGCGTTCCATCGTGTCAAAGTCAGAATCATAATGTTAAATTGATCTTGGAGAAAATTGGTTGCAAAAACGTGTTTCAGCCTCGGGGCATCGAAAAGCGGATTGTTCCAGACTTTCCATCTTCAAACTGTGTTGTAAAACAAGTTTTTAAATAAATTAAAAAAATGTATTTAAAAAAAACCGGTTTCTCCGAACGGTCGTCGATATGAATCACTACATTGCGATCTGTGGTTTGAAAACAAATCGTTCGATCATGTGGCGTGACAATTCCGTAATTCGGTTTATGAATCACATGATCAATAGATTTTGGAATTAAAATGTTAAAAAACAAGCAATGGCATTTTTGGCATTGACAAAGCCAGAATTACACAAATCTATTATTCTTATTTTAACACCTTAATTTGGACAAACTTAGTATATTTTCCCAAACGATTGTTGCGAGAAGCATAACTGCCCGTTTTCAAGAAAACTGCTGAAAAAGTGTCATAACAACGTATCACAAATTTTAAAGAGCGATTTATATCACAAATTTGCAAAATAAAGCCGTGATTTGGCAAAAACGTAGGATATAATTCGCTTTAGACCAAAACTATCTGAATTTTATTCAGTTTTAAACCATTTTGCACGGTAAACCCCCGACTGAACAAAATTCTTGGTCAAAATGCAAATTCGACATTACACGATTATTTTCCAACACGTTTGCAGTTTACGAAGCGAAACTGAAAACTGAGATACAACCAGGGAATTTTTAAGATAATGGATTGGATACATTTAGTGAACAACTGAACCATTGTTTAGGAAAATCATTCAAAATTTCATAAATGCGGTTGGAAAAATTTTCAACTTCTAGCTGAAATTTCTCATTTAATGCGGGTCAGTGTTCCAAAACCCGATCGGCCCGTGGGCCCGTTTTCAAAATCGATTGACAGGTCAAGTTGAGATTTTTAGTCATTAAGCTTTAAAATTACCTATAAATAGAAATTAGAGATTAAAAAAACAACACCTTAACTTTAAAATATCCTCTACAAAGGCGTTTCACTACACAACATTTGCTCGATCCTATCAAGATCGGGCCGGATCGGGCCGGGCCGGGCCGGGCTGAGCCCGATGTCTGGCCACCAATGCAGTTTTCCAACGTAAACGCAGATTCCAAAAAGACAAGGGGAAAGCTGGTTTTTAAAGGGAGTCGCCAAAATTGACATTGATTTATATGAATCTTTTAGAAAGGTTTAAATAAAGTATTTAAGCAAAAACAGAAAATGAGAGAAAATAGAATGAATGGACGAAGGGACAATTAAAGAATCAAAGAACTTGGTGCCAGCCGTCGTTCGGCTGGCAGTAGGCGTCAGAAGCGGGTGGGTCATCAATCCACTAGGGTTGTACGTTATGATAACGCGTCGGGGCCATTACTCATCCCTCCCGAACCCGCCGCCGCCGTTGCTGACACCCGCCGCTGCTTATCTTCTTCCTGCCAGCCCCATCCATCCTCCGGCGCCCAGCCCCCTCCACTCTATTTGTGTTCGTTATTCTTCTACAGCCCATTGTTTTGATCGTCTCGAAAGAATCAATCTTTTGATCCCCAATTTTCAAATATGCCACTTTTTTCAGATTTTTGACCGATTTTAACACTTTTCTCAAAATTTCAAAGACGAAACGCCTTACAAATATCGGTTTTTAGCAAAAGTAGGAAAGCAAAAAAGATTCGCAGTCAGCAGGATTCGAACCTGCGCGGTCAGAGCCCATTTGATTTCGAGTCAAACTCCTTAACCACTCGGACATGACTGCACAGCGCCTTAGTGCTCGCGGGATGTTGCCTATTTCGGGTCTACAGGGCTCACGCGTCAAATGCGATAATTTCCACTTAGAAAATAACGTTGTATCTTCATTAATTGCTTTGATTTTAATGGTCAATTATGAAGTTCGATTCTCAGATTGAACGTTGATTGTGTATTTTCAAGTTAACTCGACAATTGTGTGAATGAAAACGGACACTTCGACCATAGACATTGAAATTTGCTGAATTTCCTAAGATGGCACCACAAATAGGTATCGTTTATCTGAACTGTGTGGGTCCAAACTGTATGATTTCAACGAAAAGCCTTTCGGCCGGTTGAAAATCGTATAATAAACTCGTATTTTTGATTTGATAGGGTGATGGCCTACGGCCGCTTTATAGGGTAATGGCAGCCTTCGACCGCTTTGTTATTTAGCCTTCGGCCTCTTGTTATTCAGTTTTCTCTTATAATTCAATAAAACGGCTCAAGGGCAAATAACCTACAGAAAGAAAGACAACCTCTAATGTTTCAAAGAATCGTATTGTTTTTATAGAAAAATACCAACCTGTCATCATGGAAACACTGCCATTTGGTTATATCGCAAAATTTGCTTGCAAAGTGCTCCTCCAAATGAACTTTGAACGACGAGTTAAACCTGAAACACTAATATGGCTTAAGTAACTTAACAACTCACTGGAATTGCGTTGATGACCGCTTGTCAGCCGAGGTTAGGAGGAAATGCCCCGATTTTAGGAGAAATCGCGTTAAGCAAAACGTTTACGTGGGTTTTCATACGTAAACGCTTTGATTTCCGTAGTTGAAGGCGTCAATTTGGGGTCTAATGGTATAGGCTTTTTGGATTCTGCTTTTTGTGACGCAATGCGGCTTTCCATGAAAGTTCATTCGGTAATTCTTTGGCATTTCAAGCTCCAGCCAAACCTACGACGACTTCCCCGAAACTTTGTAATGATGCAATCACAGCTTTCATGACAAAGGACTTTGGGTCGGAGCTGAAACTGCTAAAAGCATTAGCATTGCAACTCAATCAGCCGAAATAAAGCTAAAAAAGCCACATCGCAAGCTTTATACAGATGCGAAAAAGCCAAAGTGACAGCAAGACAACTAGTATTCACGAGGTTTGAGGTGAATTGCCTACAACATCGCGTTTACATATCTTGCGTACGGTTTGCCTTACGCGATTCGTGTCAAACTCGAAGCATTTTCTCGGCTTCTTCTAGGCTTACTTATCTATGAAATTTTATCCAGTGTTCCTTTCAGTTACTCAAATCATTTTCGTTTATCAGATCACTTTTTTAAAACTCGGATAGAGGAGCAACTTTTAATCAAAATGCACATATCCCCATAGTTGGCAGTTTCTCCAGCATCAGATCGGTTCTCTTCAATTTCAACAACCGTGAAACCCAAATCGGATCCCCAGCTTAAACACCTTTTTGGGCGTCAAACCTTTTCTTAGCATTCTAAATAGCGCTTTTAACATCATTTAATGAGCATAATCAGAGCCAAATATAGTTGTTACCCCTGTTCTCAATGTAATTGGCTTGTGTGCGGTCCAAGTTACAAGAAGGTCCAATATAGTTGATGCCAAAACTACTTCTTCATAACGTTCCAATGTTTCGATGTTATTCCTAGGCAGTGCGTGCAATATATATTACTCACGCCTTGTACGCAGCCAAATCGGCGGAAGAAAAATAGGCGAGA
>OZ059904.1:9205720-9323220 GCA_964057215.1 Oscheius myriophilus
CTCACTCACTCACTCACTCACTCACTCACTCACTCACTCACTCACTCACTCACTCACTCACTCACTCACTCACTCACTCACTCACTCACTCACTCACTCACTCACTCACTCACTCACTCACTCACTCACTCACTCACTCACTCACTCACTCACTCACTCACTCACTCACTCACTCACTCACTCACTCACTCACTCACTCACTCACTCACTCACTCACTCACTCACTCACTCACTCACTCACTCACTCACTCACTCACTCACTCACTCACTCACTCACTCACTCACTCACTCACTCACTCACTCACTCACTCACTCACTCACTCACTCACTCACTCACTCACTCACTCACTCACTCACTCACTCACTCACTCACTCACTCACTCACTCACTCACTCACTCACTCACTCACTCACTCACTCACTCACTCACTCACTCACTCACTCACTCACTCACTCACTCACTCACTCACTCACTCACTCACTCACTCACTCTCTTTTCTATCCGCAATTGCTTAAGATCTAATCCTGTCTCCCTATCCACTACCGTACTCTTTCTGTTTACGTTCTGCTGTCCACTGCGCGAGACAGCGTCCGGCTTCCGCGGGTTACGCGGATTATCCGGGCGGTCTCGCTTAGACACAAGAAACCGCCTGATGGATGATGAAGGAAGAGAGGGACCGGCACTGCAGGGAACCACACCCCTGGACACATTCCCGTCTGTCGCGGTGCGGCGATAAAATAAAGAGCGAAGGTCCTTTACCATATGGTAATAATGACATGAACATGGTTAAAAATGTAAGGGGGGGGGGGGGCAAGCTTGATAAACTGTTTAGTTTGACATGACAGTTCTATTGGTATTCATGCTTGAGAACCCTTTTGAAGAAAGTACCTACTGCGAGTTTTCCAAGCAATAAGGGATCATCGTATCTTACCATATCAGCCTTATTTTTAGCTTCATCACCCGTTATAGTCAAATAAGCGGTGGTTTGAAACACTGGCTCACATGAAAGAGAAAAGCCAGCTAACCCAAAACCTCAAATTGACTAAAGGCCCAGGAAACCCATTTTTCGTGACATCCAAAATGGCTGAGCATCCGCAGAATGTGCGATTTGTCTGTACTTACTGCTTGCCCGGCGTTTCAAGAAATTTTAATTTAAATCTGACGAGAAGAGATGAGAATTGAGTATATTTTTAGTTATAAAAAAAGGAGAGAAAATATGGAATTTAGTACATGTATTTTGCAAAATATGTTACCGTTATCGATAGAAAACAAATTGGAAAACGTAACTAACATTTTAAATTTTAACAGTGCTATGGATTCGTGTTTCTAAAAGAAAAATCTCAGTATTCGTGTCTCAGTATTTGTTTGCGTTTGGTTAAGACCTTTTCCTCTTTGACCTTATTCTTTACGCTATAAATGCACTATTAGTTTTAAACCCTATTTGTAGGTGACAAGCAGAGATTTCCATATGTCAGGGCTGATAAATTTGAGGGCCAGCCCGAATTTTCATAGGGCGGGCCGGCCCGGCCCTTTACAAGCCGTGCCATAGGTAGAACATACTTTTCTCATAAGTTCCGCGAGAAAACGGTCCTTGTTTGTTGTATCAGGAAATTTTCAGTGCAACTATATCGTTTCGAGATCCAACACTGCCAAGTTACCCACAGCTTTGTGTGCAAGGTAATAGAATTTTTGATTTGCCCGCAAGTGAACGTTTGACTGAAAATCATTGAAAGCATAAGTTGCTGCCTGTACAACTCTCAACGTTTACAAAAGGTTGCATTCCATTCGGGTTCAAATCGTAGTTTGTAATCACCCTTTTTACGGTAAATCTTACTGTTGCAAGGCAGTATAGTTGTCGCCAAACGAACATCGGCTATTAAAAGCCGCTTTTTCTCTGCGTCTGCGCTTCTCGAACACTATTACCGCCTGAGTATCGCATGACTGCTGCATTAAGGCCGTTTTTGGCACGATGCCAGTTTGGCGACAGTTATAAATTCCAATTGCGGAAGCTCATCAGATGAGTCAAAGTTATCTTGATTAGGATAAGAAGTATTAAGGGTAAAAGGTAACTTATGCTTCTTAGAATAACCTATTCTCGTTACCGTAGTCATACGGTAACTGGCGGCGTGCCAGTGCGATCCATCACTGTCGGCCGGCAGGCGCATACCGCTTGGCCGTGTTGTGTAACACGGACGGCCGACGGCCACAAGGAAACCGACAGATGGGGGACGCAAGGAAAAGGAACCGCCTGGGGGTCAAGGGGTTAATTGTACAGAAAACCTCTATATTTGTAGCCATATTTGTGTGTATGTGTCTGTGATCTGTATCTCTCTGCTAAGGGAGGCACACTAAGCTCCCTGTCTCTATCTCCGTCGCTGTCGCTGTCTCTATTGGCTAATCTCTCTCTCTCTCTCTCTCTCTCTCTCTCTCTCTCTTTCTCCCTCTCCATCTACACCTAAACGAGATTTCCCCCCTCCCCTTGTCCAACACAAAAAAGTGTTTCCCGCGGCATTGAGCCGCATCTTATTCATCGTGTGAAAACGTATGCGCAATCACAAACGGCGTGCATAATTCTCGACAACACTTTCTCCAGCCCGTCAAAGGAACGCCGCCTTGTAAATATGTAACGAGTACTGTAGCGGCAGTTTTTCTTGCATAATTCGCCCCAGACTCCCATATTGATTGAAGCAACGCTGGCCTCAGCTGCTTTCGGTGACAAATGTGAAGTTGTGGAATTCTTAGCCTGTCTTCTTTCCAGTTTCGAGTGAATACATACTCCCGGAGATTTGGCTCACATACAAGCATTTTGAAAAAATAAACATCTTTAGAGTCCTCTACGTTCACTTTTCAAGTAATTACAAAACTAGATCAGCAAATCAAAACGCCAACAATAGTTGTTTGGCCAAATTGGGGATTTTCTCCTTTCACTTTAAAGGGGCAGTAAGAGGGCTTTTCATTTTATTTTCGATTTACTACGGTCGGAAATTATGCGAATTAACTATGCTAAATTGTCTCGCACCTTCCTCGTTTCCAGCGCTCTCTCAGCCAATTAGAATGAAATTTGACTCATTAGCATACCTTTTAAATACCGGGCACGCAGGGTGTACTGCTCGTCTAGAGATTTGTAGATGAAGACCCGTTTTTGACGACTTTGAAATGTATTTTCTCGAAAACGGAAAATTTTCGGTCCATAGTCATATATATTTTCATAATCAGTGAATTTTTCTCTTTTAATTCAGCCAATGTTGTAAAGCTAGCCTGACTGTCCCTTTAAATGACCCCCAGATCGCAAAGCCTCATTTTAGTCTCTATGCCGTAATTTTTCTTCAGTCAAACTGTCAAAACCTCACAGTTTTTCTTGTCCTCCCCTCAACTGTTCATTTCACCCCCTCCCTCCATCCAACTCCCCTCCATCCCTCCCTAAATTACATGTTAGTGTCTCCTCCCGACTGCAAATCTTATCTCTTTCGGCGCACGCTCGGAATTGCGGCTGGTGTCATCATAAAGATAATTATACCAATAAAACGACGTCCGCCTTCTTTTCCTCGGCATCGGTAGCCGCCTTATCGCCAATGCCGTTTAAGGCTGTTTTGCAACAAGCAGACTACATTCAAGGTTTTCGACCATGATCTATCTTGAAGCCTCTCTCTCTCTCTCTCTCTCTCTCTCTCTCTCTCTCTCTCTCTCTCTCTCTCTCTCTCTGTGTGTGTGTTTCTTCGTTCCAGCTATAAATATGCCTGTCACGGTTTTTGAAGATCCCGACACATCATTTGTGCAACGGACAGACAAAAACCAGACAACTGCCGCCAGACGGCCTTCATTGTCTTCCGGGAATATCAATTTGATCTAGAGAAATGCAGTTCGCTGATCAACCCGTTGCAAGGTATGCAATGTTTTGCAAAACCTAACACATACACACCGAGAGAGCACGCCAGAAAATGGGAGAAAGAGAATGAGAGAGAGAAAAGAGAGAGAGAGAGAGAGAGAGAGAGAGAGAGAGAAAGAGAGAGAGAGAGAGAGTTCCACCGGCAAGCGCGATTGCTGCAAACGTCTGAACTATACAGCGGCAGATTACCCGCAGGCAATAAAATAAATTGTAATGTAATTGAATTGCCTTCAATTTGGTTGGTATTTGAACCTAACACTCTGCGTACTGAGAGCTGCGTACTGAGAGCTCTCTCTCTCTCTCTCTCTCTCTCTCTCTCTCTCTCTCTCTCTCTCTCGGTTGGTTTCTTTCAAGCTTTCCAGCTTTGTAACACACCACTTCTTCTTCACCATTTTGGTACCTCATTTGCTCTTTGGGACCCACTAAAATCATTTTTGCTACAAGGTTACACGTTGACATTTATAAGCGTAGGATACTCAGACGAAGGAGCGCGTTTATGAGAAAAAAGCCGCTCTCTCCCAGGATGCCAGCCGCTTTCCGTTTGGCAGGTAACAGCTATTACAAGGGAACTTTTAAGCTAAATGTGAACTTTTAATCCCAACTTGTATTCCAAACCAAAAATCAAAGTTCCGATAGGCGGGTCTTTGTTTTCTAGACTTGGCGGCCTTCAGCCTCATCATTGCCTTGGGCGGTTTGCGGCCTTACCTGGTACTCTCTCCTCGCTGTCCCACCGCATCGCCCTTTCTCCCTCAATTTATATTTCTCACAAGAACGGTCGGCAGGTGGGCCGGTTCGGGCTAAACCGGGCCGGGCCAGGCCGAGAAAAGTGTCGGCCCGGCCCCGTATCGGCCCTGTTTGTAAACTTCTCAAGTTTGTGCTCAAACCCCACAATTTCTTTTATAAAACTTCTGTTACATCTTTAAACTGATTCTAAGTTCGCACAAATCAAGCGTCCCGACCTTGATCGAACCTTGGTCGCGTGGGTGATAGTTTGACCAGGTAGTACAAGCAGACTGGCCAAAATGGGCCGAGCCGGGCTGAGGATTTTTCAAGCTGGCCCTGCCCGGTCCGGCCCGTGATAATTATGCCTTAATTGTTCACTTTGCCTTAGACGTTGTGCTGGAAACCAAACAAACTAAAACAACCAAGTATACTGGGATTTTTCAGCATTTTTCTTTCTTTTTTTCACAAAAAGGCCGATCTTTTCTGCGAACCCCATGCTGCGGTCTTGCAAAGATGTGTGAAAATCATCATTTTTCAACTAACTTCATATTGAAGATTTCAATTGCGGAAATGCATATAATTCCAAACACCCTCCGAAATCCAGCCTTTGACCCCTCGAAAAGCCGCCTAATGCCCATCCCATCATGTTGCCCATGCCTCCCTGCTCTCACTCTCCTCTCCCTTAGTTGCGTCCCAGTGGAGTTGCGTTGTCTTCGCCCCGCGCGGTGTGATGAATGAGCACGGCCGGACCGCCCCAGGATTTATGGCCTCGGATCGTCTGCTTACAATCCGCGGGCGGCGTCTTTGAGGACGCGCCGTGACAGTTGTCGCCCCACAACCAACCACACACCACCGTATCCCGAGAGAGGCGGATTACGCTCAGCTGCCCAAATATTTAGCCTCTGGGACATAAACTACCGCATTTGAGACATTTTTTCTTCACAATTTTTAAAATTTAGAATCCTTCGACCTTTCGCGCATTTTATTACCGCATTTACGTTAAACTATTGTTCCAATATGCAAGTTCAGAAAGTCACAAAAATTCCGAAATAACCGAGAAAAAAATATAGTTATCGTCGAATGTTTGAAATTTGATTTTCATTAGATTCATTTCATTTTGAAATTGTGGAAACCCTTCATCCGCTATGTATACGCCCTTAACCTGTCTTAAGCAATAAAGAGAGAAAGAGAGATACAGACATGTATGAGAAATATACATAACAAAACAAGAAAAGAGACAAATATAATCATAGTTTGGAGAGTTAGAGAGAGAGAGAGAGAGAGCGAGAGAGAAGAGACACGCAGAAAAAGAGACCTAGAGGTAAAAAGAGAGAAACATATAGCGACACAGAGAGAGAGAGACATACCCGTAGTAAAAAAAAAAGAGAGAGAGACAAAAGAAAACAAAAAGAGACAGAGAGACCGATTGAGAGCTATAGAGAGAACCATAGAGAGAGAAAGTGAGAGAGAGAGAGAGCGAGAGAGAGGGAGAGAGAGAGAAAGCGAGAGAGTGAGAGAGCGATAGAGAAAGCGATAGAGAAAAGCGAGAAAGAGAGAGAAAAAAAACCAAGCTAGGAATAGTCAAAAAGAGACATAGAGAGATGCAAAAAAAGAAAACAAGAGATAGAGAGAAACAAACATACCGACAGAGAAACAGAGAAAATGGAGAAACAAGGGCATAGCCGGAGCAAGAGAGAGGTGACAGCAAACGAAGAGAGAGAGAGAGACAGAGAAAGAGAGAGAGATCGAAAATGTCTCTTATGCCTCTTTTCCTCTATATTTCCTGTTTCAGTCAACCCCAACCGTCAATTTGTTTTTGTTGAGATCTTTTCCCCCGATAATTTACAGAAACACGACACCTCCGACCGTTCGCGTTGTTTTGCCAATTCCCCCCAAAGAACGCTTTTTCTCTCTCTTTCTCTCTCTCTCTCTCTCTCTCTCTCTCTCTCTCTTTCTCTTTCTCTCTCTCTCCCAAAATCCCTCATCACATGGTGTTGTTATGAGATCGATTCCCATCGCTGCGGTATCGCAACGGCCATAAAAAGGGACGCGTCGGCAAGGATAACACTGTTTTTCTCTCCCCTCCCTCTCCAACCACCGCTACTTTTTGTCTCTTGTACCTTGTGAACATTTTCTTTAGGTATGTAACAAAAAATCTTTACAAAGGTCGCCGATTCTTATGACTCAATGCGAAAATGTCGCCAACGATGAGACAGCGTTGGGGCGAAGATGGGGCGACCCCCTAAACAACATTTAGGACATTTAAATTCGAAAAACAGTAACTTAAGTAAATTCTTGATAAAAAAGCGTAAAGCAAGACTTGAATTACGGATAATTCCTTCAAGATGACGAAATGTCTCTTTCCACGTGACTCTGGTATTTCCTGTTTACAAGTATGGCAAACAGTTTTAGCGATAAGGATAGAATGGTCTCTGTTCCTTGAAATGCCTCTTTCTCTCTTTTTATCTCTCTGTCTCTCTGTCTCTCTGTTTCTCTGTCTCTATGTCCCTCTGTCTCTTTGCCTTTCTCTTTCTCTCTCTTTAATTAACCAGGGTACCCTAAGGTTATCTATCCCTTCCCACAATGTCATTACCTCACATTATCTTATCGGAAACCTTTGACGGCATCTCGATGTTATTGAGAGTGTGTGATACTGTAATTAAGTCAATTAAGATAATCGGGCGACATGATATTATCTCTCTCCTTGCCCACTCACTCATTCACTCACAAAGTCTCTCTGTGTCTCTGTCTCTCTCTGTCTCTCTCTCTCTCTCTCTCTCTCTCTCTCTCTCCTGCACTTTGCTCCCTAATCTTCTTCCGCTGTGTCTCCTATTTTGCACCGAAATTGTCCTGGAAACCTTCTTAATTCCCAGTTCCCCGACGGGTCGTTCTCTCGCCGTTATCTCGTTTTTTTCTGGCTCGACCCGGCGCCTTGTGGCACGGCTGCTATCTCCACCCCAGGGCCACCACTGATAACATAACATTGCTCCCTGGATTAGGTTGCCAAATGGCCCTGTTTTTGCTTGTGTTTGCCCAATAAGTCTTTTTTAAGGAAGTACTTTGTAAAGTCCAAAAAAAAACTCTTTTCCAAAAACAAATTTTTGGCTAATTTTCATTCCAAAACCTGAAATTTTGACCGTCTTTCACTTGTTTGAGTTTTTTTTTAGTTTTACGTGCATAAGATACTCAGGCAACGTTAGCAGCCAAAATGAAAAAAGATCATTTTTAAGTTTCACTTTTTACTTGACTAGATGTAAAGTTGCTCCATGGCTAAAAAAGAGAGCTTCTTAAGCCAGCCCAAAACACTGATGGGGGCTCCACTTTTCTACCCCCTCCCCTCGAAATTTCTCTCTTCTCCCTCTCTCTCTCTTCTCTCTCTCTCTCTCTCTCTCTCTCTCTCTCTCTCTCTCTCTCTCTCTTCATCAACCATCCCTATCATTCTCCCATTTCTCCGTCGCGGCGGGACCCACCGAAGCGTATTGCCATAATGTGTGCGATTAGCGATGCAAATGTGTGCCGTGTACGATAGAAGGCAAGGTGTGTGACCCTACCGAAGGGGGCGGGGCTTAGCCCGCACTCGGATCCTCACCTCCGCCACGCGCACCCCGACGGGGTACGGTAGGTGGCGCTAATTAGATACACCTTTGGATAATCCACGATTATAAACTTTACACAGTTTTTATTAGTTTTATAATTCATTTTGTTAAGTTCTATCTCAGTTTCTTAATGTCTCTCACCTAAAAACCAACCTATCTTTCATCTATAAGTCAATCAATCAATAACCAATCGATAAATCACCGCAGAATCCCATAAAACCTTCGATTTCTAGCAAAATGTGGGTATTTGCCCTGCTGTCCGCCCGTAAATCACCGTCACTCCGCAACAACATGTTTACCGGGGGCGGGTGAGGAGGAAGCGAAGAAACAACTGCTCCGAGACCCGGGTTTTTGGAGTAATCGGTTGGTTTTATGTTATTTTATTACGTTTTTACATTTAATTCTCTTTTTTAAATTTAAATCGACAAAGAAGAAGGCTAAAAAGGTAAGCCCCGCCCCCTTCCCCCCTCCTCCTCTGGTGTTCCACCTGTGGCCGTGAGATTATCCCTAGACTGGCATAAGCTCGCGTTGTTACAGGCAGAACAACTGTTGGAAAAATGAAATTGCCCTTTTTTCTATTATTCAGGTGTGTTAGACCAACGGCTCGCTAACATGAGAAGTTTCGTTGCGCCTTCTGTTTACAGGTGAGCGTCTCTCACACGGAATTTCGCGAAAGCCCGTATACCCGTGGCATTCCTACAATCGAACTATGCAACCGGCTGCTAATTTTTGAAAATGTGATGTTCCCGCCAATTTCGACTCCTTAAGTGAGTGGAAAACTTTTTCGACTGTAGTTCGGATTTAAATCAGGTTATGATTAAACACATATCAAAAATACCAAATTTATGAAAGCTTTGTTTTTCAAAACTAGTGAAATTTCCCCCGGCTGAGTGTTGAAGTCTACGCTTTTTATTTTTTTTCGGGTAATTTTCCGGCTTTCTGTTTCAGAAACTTCATTGTGTTTCCTACCATTTAAATCCTGAAAATAAAAATCCATCGACAATTCATAAATTGCAAGAGTCGAGAAATTTCATTTGCAGTCCTGTGTTTAACAGGAGGCAGCCCTTTAATATGCGGTCAGTTTTTATTGCAGCGCTATCTGTGGACCAGAAAGTTGGTTTCTAAGGGGTTCTCGACAAGGATAAAAGTAAGGTTGGACATCGAAAAAGTCTCTACTAGAATATAGCTGTCGCCATAACAAAATCAGCGGGCGACCTCCTAAAAAATACGGTATTTTCTCTGCGTCTTCGCTAATTGTTCGCTCTCTCACCTGAGTAGCGCACTGATGCTGTAAATAGGCCGTTTTTGGCAAAATTCCAATTTGGCGACAGCTATATGTCTCGGTGATTTTTAAAACTCTGACTAAACTCTGGTATATAACTGCTTAAAAAACAGTTCAAAATTTGTGGACCGTTTCTGAGCGAAAACTGAAATTGAAACTCTCTCCAAACATACTGCGGTCGATTTGGCTGCGAACGCAGCCTGATGGTGACATTGGCACGTTATGGCGAAGTAGATTTAGCATAACATACATATTTTCATTCTTTGACCGGGAAAAAGATTTCAGAAAGTCAAAATCTTTTTGAGTCGGAGAGGGAGAGAGAGAGAGGGGCCAAAGATCGCGCTCAAATTTTGATCATTTCAAAGACCCCAGAAAGATCGGAATGCAACAGTTTTTCAGCCACTGCGTCAGCACTGATTTACGACCTCAGCGGCTGACTCATGACATCCGGCTCCAGTTCGCCGAATTTACAGCCGGTCATTGTTTCGGAATCAGCCGATTATAATGATTCGGAAGGTCAAAGAGCTGTTTTTGAGAGAGAGAGAGATAGAGAGAGAGAGAGAGAGAGAGAGAGAGAGAGAGAGACAGAGAAATACAGAGGCAGATAGGCAGAGAAATAGCGAGACAGAGAGACAGAGAAACAGAGAAACAGAGAGACAGAGAGACACAGAGACACAGAGACACAGAGACAGAGAGACGGAGAGACAGAGAGGCAGAGACATAATTTCTAATGTTCTATAGATCCCACCACTACTTCCTCTCCTCCTCCTCTTCTCTTTTAGTTGCCAACCGGCTGTCCCGTAGTGTTGCGTCTGATTAACGGCGGCGGCTGCCCCGCCGCTCCGCGTTTCTCTGCGTCTCTTGCTCCTCTCGTTCTCTCATCGAATGTTGCGAATAGCGCCGTGCGCTGATTTATGACTGTACATTATCGAGCCGAATCTGCGGGCCGCTCGTAAAACTCATCGATCGATCGTCGTTTGTGTTGCCCCCACAAGAAATGAGATTCATTTGGTGAAGAGAGGGGAGGGATGAGTCTACTTGGAAAGATGAGTCATGGAGGTCGTTGAAATCAACTCCAACTTCCAACTGATTATGGGATTCATGGGGCTTAGCGCAGAAATGGCTTCATGAAATGATCTGCATGTATAATGCTATAAGTAAGTATATTTAGGTCACAGCCACGGCGAGAAAATGGTAAGCAGCAAAAAAGCTATATGTAGACTAACATGAAACCTTAAATATGCGTCTCAGTAATGTTCAAACAGCAACCTTAAAGGAACCGTAAGGTGCCTTTTCGGATTGGAAATGAATGGTATGCTAATCGAGTCATTTCAGTTTTAAATCATTTTCTCAGACACAGCTCCAGCCAACGGCCATGCGCAAAATGCTTGCCAAGACTTCATTTCCATGCGATTTGGAAAAGGCCCCCGGCGAGCCCTTTAAAGGGACAGTAAGAGGGCTTTTTATTTCATTTTTGATTGACTACGGTGGGAAATTATGCGAATTAACTTTGCTAAATTGTCTCGCATCTTCCTCGTTTCCAGCGCTCTCTCAGCCAATTAGAATAAAATTCGGCTCATTAACATGTCTTGTGAATGTCGGTCACGCAGGACATACTGGCCGTCTACAAATCTGTAGACGGAGACGCGTTTTTGACGACTTTGAAACGTAGGTAAATTTTTGAATTATAGTCATATATATATATTTTCACGATCAGCAAATTTTTCTCTCTCCATTGAGCTAATGTTTTAAAACCCGCTTGACTGTCCCTTTAAGTTAGAGTCTTAGAATTGGCCCAACCCACAGTTATAAACTTTTCGATCAGAATAGATTTTTCAAATGGTTCACCTAAGGGTACCGCATTTTTCGACAATTGAAATAAAGCTGGGATTATCAAAATTCATTTTGATAGTCCCAGCTTTATTTGTTGTTTTACCCACATTTAAAAAACTCCGTGATCACCTAATGAAAATTGATTTTGAAGATGGATAGTTGAAGTGTATTTATACCAGAATATTCCGGCCCGCCTGCGGCGGTCCTGAATATTCTGGCTGCTCGCGGCCTACGACCGCTCGCCGGGGGCTGCGCCCCCGAAATGAACGGTGGAAATGACCAAATTCCGTAATGTTTCCGTAACATTTACGTGAAGTTAGAACCCGTAAGAGAGAGAGTGCAGAGGAATTAGAGAGACGCAGACACGTGACGGACTCTGCGCATTTTCACCTTGGGACACCACACACACACACACACACACACACACACACACACACACACACACACACACACACACACACACACACACACACACACACACACACACACACACACACACACACACACACACACACACACACACACACACACACACACACACACACACACACACACACACACACACACACACACACACACACACACACACACACACACACACACACACACACACACACACACACACACACACACACACACACACACACACACACACACACACACACACACACACACACACACACACACACACACACACACACACACACACACACACACACACACACACACACACACACACACACACACACACACACACACACACACACACACACACACACACACACACACACACACACACACACACACACACACACACACACACACACACACACACACACACACACACACACACACACACACACACACACACACACACACACACACACACACACACACACACACACACACACACACACACACACACACACACACACACACACACACACACACACACACACACACACACACACACACACACACACACACACACACACACACACACACACACACACACACACACACACACACACACACACACACACACACACACACACACACACACACACACACACACACACACACACACACACACACACACACACACACACACACACACACACACACACACACACACACACACACACACACACACACACACACACACACACACACACACACACACACACACACACACACACACACACACACACACACACACACACACACACACACACACACACACACACACACACACACACACACACACACACACACACACACACACACACACACACACACACACACACACACACACACACACACACACACACACACACACACACACACACACACACACACACACACACACACACACACACACACACACACACACACACACACACACACACACACACACACACACACACACACACACACACACACACACACACACACACACACACACACACACACACACACACACACACACACACACACAGACCATTAGAGAAGTGTATAAGAGAGGATCAAATGCGATTACAAGATTCGTTAAATGTATTCACAGCATCTCAAATTCGAACAAGAAAATACCAATTTTTCAACCTTGAGCCGTTCCGGGTCAGCCCATTGTTGAAGCTGTAATCGAGGTGGGGCAATCCCCATTTTCGGCCACTTTTAGCCCTTCAAATACTGTAAAATTCAAAATGTGAAGTTTCATGCCATATTTTTTTCGTTTAACATTTCATAACATTTCACCGTTGACCAAATAAAAATTTGGTCAACGGTGAAATGTTTACAGTACCATTTGGGCAGCTACCGTAACCCGGGTCCAACAATTTTTGTCGACCCAAGAGTTTCAGCATAAGGTTTTTAGGAAGGTTCCACTCTAATTCTCAGCCCAATCGAAGCAGTTTGAAATTCTAAGACAGTGGCATACTCGACTTTTACAGAGACGACGTCTTAAGCGCTGAGTGGCACTTAAAGGGACCATCAGGGTTCTTTTTAAAGTTTATTTTAATTAATAAATTTAATTTAGTTGATCAATTATCTACTTATCATTTTCAACTCCTTTTTCACAAAAAAAAACCGTAATTTCAAATCAAAACTCAAAATTAATTTTCCCCAACGGGCTCCATCTTACGTTTTTTCACACCATCTGCCCGCTGTCAAAGGTGAGAGCCGCTGGGGATTAGGAACACGCAGCACTGAACTTCCATCGACCTCATAGCCAACTGGTTAGCACCGGTAGCTGGTAACCAAACGGTCCCGGGTTCGGTTCCACTCTCGTGCAAAGGTTTTTTGCTGGCAAAAAGAAAAATAACTGAGAAAATCGTACTGTTGTATTCTGACGTTGGTTGTAATTGTAGAAAAAAGGTCCCTGATGGTCCCTTTAACTAAGTTAGAAGAAGCTGTAAGGTCTTAAGACCCGGTTTTGTCTTAAGATTTACGCGTTTGACAATTCTTTGACTTCAAGATACCCTGAGGCAGTAACTCTCAGAGTTAAAGAGACCCAAAGTTTCACAAACATGAAGCGCAAAATGGTGCTTAGTCCTTAAAGGGACCATCAGCCTGCCTTTCGAAACGGAAATGAACAGTATGCTAATTGCGCCTTTCCAATTGAAATGTTATTTTCCAACACCGCTTCAGGAAACGGTTGTTCACAGAATGCTTGCCAAGTCTTCATTAGCATATGATTTGCATGAGCGTGAAAAACCCCCCTTATGGTCCCTTTAACTTTAAATCTTTCCTTATGCTCGTAGAGACCCTAAGGTTCTTTATCTTCCTAAACCCGAATTTTTTTTTCAAGTACAACGCGGCCTTGGGCGTAAGATCCCTTAGGTTCAAAGCGGGTTTTAGTCTCAATTGGGGCCTTAGGTCCCCCCTTTGGGCGTTGTGCAGCACAAAAGTTATGGCAATGTGGCGCCGGAACTTATGAAAAGGACAACCTCGCGGCGATAAATATTTCAAAAACATTGCTTATAAATTATCGTTGTTTGTAAAGGAGGACTAATTAGCATAATTACCTGCCCATGATAACGCCCAAGCTAGATTTCCCGGTGGGCCACAAGGGCTCTCTCTTTTCCCTTTGGAACGCACAGGCCATCGATCGTCTCCGAGATCGTTCCCGAAACGCCGACGACGTCAGACGCTCCGCCTCTGACGACAGCCTGACCGCTCGTCACCGAGGACAGCTCAGCATTCCAGGAGTCACTTATGAGATGTCGCTTCCTGATTGGTCCTTGCTGAGTATATAAACCCTGGCCACGACTTCTCGAGGAGCTCGGCGCCCATCGTCTTCCACAATCTCATTCTATCGATCTCTTCTAATAAACCTTTCATTTACCAATCAGTCTACCATTTTCTGGTACCTCTCCTGGAATGCTGAGCTGTCCTCGGTGACGAGCGGTCAGGCGGTCGTCAGAGGCGGAGCGTCTGACGTCGTCGGCGTTTCGGGAACGATCGCGGAGACGATCGATGGCCTGTGCGTTCCAAAGGTAAAAGAGAGAGCTCTTGTGGCACACCGGGAAATCTAGCTTGGGCGTTACCATGGGCAGGTAATTATGCTAATTAGTCCACCTTTACAGCCTAGTTGGCGCCGAGCGGCAAAGCGGTTCCAGGCCGCTCTTTGGCACTTGGGAATACAAACGACCGCTAGGTTCAAAGAACGATTAAGGCCCAAGGCAATTAGGCGCTAAGCGGTACAACCTTAGGTTCAAAGTGACCATCGGTTTCTTAACCACGAAGCTCCCCCTCAATTAAGCGGCGCTTAGCCTTACTTCATTTTTGTTAATTGAGCGAAGAATCTTCAAGCATATAAAAATGAAGCTTATCCTTGAAGCTTATGAAAAGGCATGTTTACTTTACACTTGTTTTAACCAACGGCTATGAAATGAAAAAAAGATGGAACGTCTTGATCTTTATACATTATTAAGGCTTTGAAATGTCGCGGAACTGCGGACAGGTGAAGTTTTCACAAATCTACATATTTTGCACTCGATCAAAGTATATTTTCTCAAGAAACAATGAGCAAATATGTATGCTTAAGTCGTCTTTGGGCGCCTCTGATGGGCGCCGAGCGGCATAGCGGCCTCAGGCCGCATTTCGGTGCATGGGTGAGTGGACCGCCGCAAATCGGAGACGATTCTTAACTTGGGCACAGAAGCTCTTAAGCTCGAAGCGGTCCTTAGGTTCAAGAAAATGCCGTTCACTAAGGTCATAAAACGCAAGGCACCGTTTAGACATAACCTAAAGGCTCTTAAGCAAAAAGGGCAGAATGCTCGACGTTTAACGGGCTCAGCTGCCTGCGCGATTTTGAACCAGAGAATGCGGCATAACTTGAAAAAACTGAAATCAAAAATATCTGATGTGTGATCAGCCTTTTTTGTTCTCCGTCAAGCTGTTCAAAATGAATACCTGAACTCTGTGATCACCATCAACGCCTTGAAATGCCGCTGAACTGCACACAGGTGCAAATTTCACAAATCGAACGATAAGCTGAAGTCGCAATTTTCAAAACAGTTTCCTTCCGTCGCCAGAAAGTATGGCAAATTGCAAACCGTCATACTATAAGATGGAGGATCCTTATAAATTTCCGTTATACGTCGGCATCGTTTTTGGTCCCCTCTTAACGTTTTCATAATTGTCCGTCTACTCACAAAGAAACTGGATTTGAATAATTATCACTACTATCTCATTTTACAAAGTGTGATCCACTGTTGTTCTTTGGTAACGCAGTTGGCAAGGTTTATGGTAAGCAGCCTCAGATTTTAGATGTGCGTGTGCGTGTGTGCGTGTGTGCGTGTGTGTATGTGTGTGCGTGCGTGTGGTTAAAAATACGTGTTGTGTATATTTTTTAAACAAAAAATTTATAGATCGTGGATGTCTATAGCTGCTTCACTTCAACTCTTGCTAAAGCAATACCTAGTAGATTGGGCGCTCTGTTGATAGAATTTGATACGTCTACGTCTGCTCTTTTATGTGTCTATTGGAAAACCTTAATTAAACCGTGAGTGAACGGCCCTCCCATAAAATTGTTTCAGGCAGAAAAGGTTGGATAAATGTCTGTTCGCTGCAGTAATTCTTTCTACAATGTACACTTGTTGCATATCCCATGGTAGTTCAATCGCATATTACTTTTCTGATGATGAAATGCAAGTAAGCCTCGCACTGAATACTTTCGCACGTACGCACGCACGCACGCGCAAACACACGCGCGCACACACGCACACACGCACACACGCACACACGCACACACGCACACACGCACACACGCACACACGCACACACGCACACACGCACACACGCACACACGCACACACGCACACACGCACACACGCACTAGTTAGGCTGCAGTTAGAATGACAGCAACTGCTGGTTCTCTTATCAAAAGGACACTTAATTCAGCAACTTCTCTACTTAATCGGCGCTTATATCTTTTTATTCTACCACCCACCTCTGTTAATTGCTTCCGCTGTTTCCCTCTTTCTTGTAATTATTATGGACACAAAGAGATTCAGTCAGCAATTGTATCGAAGCTATCGAAAAATGACCAGTTCTTTGGTTCTGCAAACAATTTACCTGGCTTGTCTTACTGTAGTTACTGCAATCATGGCTTACTATGTTTACGTAGAATATACATTGGTAGATGAGATTGATGAATTTCTACTTAAAATAGTTGATATGGCTGGCAGAAAAGTAACAGAAGAAGAAATGGAGTGGTATAATAATGCGGCTGTAACGATAGCTGATGTGAGTACAATTTTGGCATGGCGGATATTTGTGAGGTTTACGTAAAAATTGAAAAACAATGGAAAAGGTTTAGGTTAGAGATGACCTTCAAAGTATTGCGATTCTTCTGAAGGCGGCGGTGACAGTTTGGTCGATAAGAGGGCTTCTGGTTAAGGAATCGAATCGAGTGAATGTTGCTAACAGAACGAGCAACAATGCGGTTTCATCCAATGCATGGATGAGATAACCGGTCGAATGAAGAAAGAGTGAAGCATGTTGAAATTAAATTGGTTTGATTATAGTCTGTTTCCAAGGAAACGTCTTTGGCTTTCGGGCAATGTTGAAAGAATACTGGTATTTAACAAAGAAGGATTTGAAACATTGAAGTGAACAGAAATATAGAAAGCGAAAGAGCACTGTAAAAGAGGAGTGCGCAGACAATTAACTAAGATCGTTGCGGGACCAAAGGTACCTAGTCCTTTAAAAATTGGGAAAATCCTTGCCCAATCGTTGGAAAAGGAGTATATTATTTTTCCAAGTTCACTGGATCAGTCGTCTAGTTGGCGCCAAGCGGCAGAGCGGTCCTAGGCCGCACTTCCGTACATACATCAATGAGAAGCGTCCCTTAGTTTCTAAGGTAGAGACCGCAGACGAAAAATTATAAATAATTTTTACCATTTTTAACACAAATATAACGCTAGATTATAGTCTAACTTAAACGTTTTCTTTTTACACTTTCAAACTTCATCCAGAACGACGTAAGATATTCCGCTTTGAATGCCAGAAAATGAATCCTATTTTTACATTTCATTCACTTTTTCATGACGAAAACATTATAATTTTGATTATACCTTAATTACGAACCTTTTTTAATACTTGTTTAAAAACTTTTTCTAATTGACCGTATTTAATTTAAATCATGTTGAACCGTTCACAGAATGTTCACAGAATGCTTGCCAAGTCTTCATTAGCATATGATTTGCATGAGCGTGAAAAACCCCCCTTATGGTCCCTTTAACTTTAAATCTTTCCTTATGCTCGTAGAGACCCTAAGGTTCTTTATCTTCCTAAACCCGAATTTTTTTTTCAAGTACAACGCGGCCTTGGGCGTAAGATCCCTTAGGTTCAAAGCGGGTTTTAGTCTCAATTGGGGCCTTAGGTCCCCCCTTTGGGCGTTGTGCAGCACAAAAGTTATGGCAATGTGGCGCCGGAACTTATGAAAAGGACAACCTCGCGGCGATAAATATTTCAAAAAGGCGATAAATATTTCAAAAACATTGCTTATAAATTATCGTTGTTTGTAAAGGAGGACTAATTAGCATAATTACCTGCCCATGATAACGCCCAAGCTAGATTTCCCGGTGGGCCACAAGGGCTCTCTCTTTTCCCTTTGGAACGCACAGGCCATCGATCGTCTCCGAGATCGTTCCCGAAACGCCGACGACGTCAGACGCTCCGCCTCTGACGACAGCCTGACCGCTCGTCACCGAGGACAGCTCAGCATTCCAGGAGTCACTTATGAGATGTCGCTTCCTGATTGGTCCTTGCTGAGTATATAAACCCTGGCCACGACTTCTCGAGGAGCTCGGCGCCCATCGTCTTCCACAATCTCATTCTATCGATCTCTTCTAATAAACCTTTCATTTACCAATCAGTCTACCATTTTCTGGTACCTCTCCTGGAATGCTGAGCTGTCCTCGGTGACGAGCGGTCAGGCGGTCGTCAGAGGCGGAGCGTCTGACGTCGTCGGCGTTTCGGGAACGATCGCGGAGACGATCGATGGCCTGTGCGTTCCAAAGGTAAAAGAGAGAGCTCTTGTGGCACACCGGGAAATCTAGCTTGGGCGTTACCATGGGCAGGTAATTATGCTAATTAGTCCACCTTTACAGCCTAGTTGGCGCCGAGCGGCAAAGCGGTTCCAGGCCGCTCTTTGGCACTTGGGAATACAAACGACCGCTAGGTTCAAAGAACGATTAAGGCCCAAGGCAATTAGGCGCTAAGCGGTACAACCTTAGGTTCAAAGTGACCATCGGTTTCTTAACCACGAAGCTCCCCCTCAATTAAGCGGCGCTTAGCCTTACTTCATTTTTGTTAATTGAGCGAAGAATCTTCAAGCATATAAAAATGAAGCTTATCCTTGAAGCTTATGAAAAGGCATGTTTACTTTACACTTGTTTTAACCAACGGCTATGAAATGAAAAAAAGATGGAACGTCTTGATCTTTATACATTATTAAGGCTTTGAAATGTCGCGGAACTGCGGACAGGTGAAGTTTTCACAAATCTACATATTTTGCACTCGATCAAAGTATATTTTCTCAAGAAACAATGAGCAAATATGTATGCTTAAGTCGTCTTTGGGCGCCTCTGATGGGCGCCGAGCGGCATAGCGGCCTCAGGCCGCATTTCGGTGCATGGGTGAGTGGACCGCCGCAAATCGGAGACGATTCTTAACTTGGGCACAGAAGCTCTTAAGCTCGAAGCGGTCCTTAGGTTCAAGAAAATGCCGTTCACTAAGGTCATAAAACGCAAGGCACCGTTTAGACATAACCTAAAGGCTCTTAAGCAAAAAGGGCAGAATGCTCGACGTTTAACGGGCTCAGCTGCCTGCGCGATTTTGAACCAGAGAATGCGGCATAACTTGAAAAAACTATCTGATGTGTGATCAGCCTTTTTTGTTCTCCGTCAAGCTGTTCAAAATGAATACCTGAACTCTGTGATCACCATCAACGCCTTGAAATGCCGCTGAACTGCACACAGGTGCAAATTTCACAAATCGAACGATAAGCTGAAGTCGCAATTTTCAAAACAGTTTCCTTCCGTCGCCAGAAAGTATGGCAAATTGCAAACCGTCATACTATAAGATGGAGGATCCTTATAAATTTCCGTTATACGTCGGCATCGTTTTCGGTCCCCTCTTAACGTTTTCATAATTGTCCGTCTACTCACAAAGAAACTGGATTTGAATAATTATCACTACTATCTCATTTTACAAAGTGTGATCCACTGTTGTTCTTTGGTAACGCAGTTGGCAAGGTTTATGGTAAGCAGCCTCAGATTTTAGATGTGCGTGTGCGTGTGTGCGTGTGTGCGTGTGTGTATGTGTGTGCGTGCGTGTGGTTAAAAATACGTGTTGTGTATATTTTTTAAACAAAAAATTTATAGATCGTGGATGTCTATAGCTGCTTCACTTCAACTCTTGCTAAAGCTAGCTGCTTCACTTCAACTCTTGCTAAAGCAATACCTAGTAGATTGGGCGCTCTGTTGATAGAATTTGATACGTCTACGTCTGCTCTTTTATGTGTCTATTGGAAAACCTTAATTAAACCGTGAGTGAACGGCCCTCCCATAAAATTGTTTCAGGCAGAAAAGGTTGGATAAATGTCTGTTCGCTGCAGTAATTCTTTCTACAATGTACACTTGTTGCATATCCCATGGTAGTTCAATCGCATATTACTTTTCTGATGATGAAATGCAAGTAAGCCTCGCACTGAATACTTTCGCACGTACGCACGCACGCACGCGCAAACACACGCGCGCACACACGCACACACGCACACACGCACACACGCACACACGCACACACGCACACACGCACACACGCACACACGCACACACGCACACACGCACACACGCACTAGTTAGGCTGCAGTTAGAATGACAGCAACTGCTGGTTCTCTTATCAAAAGGACACTTAATTCAGCAACTTCTCTACTTAATCGGCGCTTATATCTTTTTATTCTACCACCCACCTCTGTTAATTGCTTCCGCTGTTTCCCTCTTTCTTGTAATTATTATGGACACAAAGAGATTCAGTCAGCAATTGTATCGAAGCTATCGAAAAATGACCAGTTCTTTGGTTCTGCAAACAATTTACCTGGCTTGTCTTACTGTAGTTACTGCAATCATGGCTTACTATGTTTACGTAGAATATACATTGGTAGATGAGATTGATGAATTTCTACTTAAAATAGTTGATATGGCTGGCAGAAAAGTAACAGAAGAAGAAATGGAGTGGTATAATAATGCGGCTGTAACGATAGCTGATGTGAGTACAATTTTGGCATGGCGGATATTTGTGAGGTTTACGTAAAAATTGAAAAACAATGGAAAAGGTTTAGGTTAGAGATGACCTTCAAAGTATTGCGATTCTTCTGAAGGCGGCGGTGACAGTTTGGTCGATAAGAGGGCTTCTGGTTAAGGAATCGAATCGAGTGAATGTTGCTAACAGAACGAGCAACAATGCGGTTTCATCCAATGCATGGATGAGATAACCGGTCGAATGAAGAAAGAGTGAAGCATGTTGAAATTAAATTGGTTTGATTATAGTCTGTTTCCAAGGAAACGTCTTTGGCTTTCGGGCAATGTTGAAAGAATACTGGTATTTAACAAAGAAGGATTTGAAACATTGAAGTGAACAGAAATATAGAAAGCGAAAGAGCACTGTAAAAGAGGAGTGCGCAGACAATTAACTAAGATCGTTGCGGGACCAAAGGTACCTAGTCCTTTAAAAATTGGGAAAATCCTTGCCCAATCGTTGGAAAAGGAGTATATTATTTTTCCAAGTTCACTGGATCAGTCGTCTAGTTGGCGCCAAGCGGCAGAGCGGTCCTAGGCCGCACTTCCGTACATACATCAATGAGAAGCGTCCCTTAGTTTCTAAGGTAGAGACCGCAGACGAAAAATTATAAATAATTTTTACCATTTTTAACACAAATATAACGCTAGATTATAGTCTAACTTAAACGTTTTCTTTTTACACTTTCAAACTTCATCCAGAACGACGTAAGATATTCCGCTTTGAATGCCAGAAAATGAATCCTATTTTTACATTTCATTCACTTTTTCATGACGAAAACATTATAATTTTGATTATACCTTAATTACGAACCTTTTTTAATACTTGTTTAAAAACTTTTTCTAATTGACCGTATTTAATTTAAATCATGTTGAACCGTTCACAGAATGTTCACAGAATGCTTGCCAAGTCTTCATTAGCATATGATTTGCATGAGCGTGAAAAACCCCCCTTATGGTCCCTTTAACTTTAAATCTTTCCTTATGCTCGTAGAGACCCTAAGGTTCTTTATCTTCCTAAACCCGAATTTTTTTTTCAAGTACAACGCGGCCTTGGGCGTAAGATCCCTTAGGTTCAAAGCGGGTTTTAGTCTCAATTGGGGCCTTAGGTCCCCCCTTTGGGCGTTGTGCAGCACAAAAGTTATGGCAATGTGGCGCCGGAACTTATGAAAAGGACAACCTCGCGGCGATAAATATTTCAAAAACATTGCTTATAAATTATCGTTGTTTGTAAAGGAGGACTAATTAGCATAATTACCTGCCCATGATAACGCCCAAGCTAGATTTCCCGGTGGGCCACAAGGGCTCTCTCTTTTCCCTTTGGAACGCACAGGCCATCGATCGTCTCCGAGATCGTTCCCGAAACGCCGACGACGTCAGACGCTCCGCCTCTGACGACAGCCTGACCGCTCGTCACCGAGGACAGCTCAGCATTCCAGGAGTCACTTATGAGATGTCGCTTCCTGATTGGTCCTTGCTGAGTATATAAACCCTGGCCACGACTTCTCGAGGAGCTCGGCGCCCATCGTCTTCCACAATCTCATTCTATCGATCTCTTCTAATAAACCTTTCATTTACCAATCAGTCTACCATTTTCTGGTACCTCTCCTGGAATGCTGAGCTGTCCTCGGTGACGAGCGGTCAGGCGGTCGTCAGAGGCGGAGCGTCTGACGTCGTCGGCGTTTCGGGAACGATCGCGGAGACGATCGATGGCCTGTGCGTTCCAAAGGTAAAAGAGAGAGCTCTTGTGGCACACCGGGAAATCTAGCTTGGGCGTTACCATGGGCAGGTAATTATGCTAATTAGTCCACCTTTACAGCCTAGTTGGCGCCGAGCGGCAAAGCGGTTCCAGGCCGCTCTTTGGCACTTGGGAATACAAACGACCGCTAGGTTCAAAGAACGATTAAGGCCCAAGGCAATTAGGCGCTAAGCGGTACAACCTTAGGTTCAAAGTGACCATCGGTTTCTTAACCACGAAGCTCCCCCTCAATTAAGCGGCGCTTAGCCTTACTTCATTTTTGTTAATTGAGCGAAGAATCTTCAAGCATATAAAAATGAAGCTTATCCTTGAAGCTTATGAAAAGGCATGTTTACTTTACACTTGTTTTAACCAACGGCTATGAAATGAAAAAAAGATGGAACGTCTTGATCTTTATACATTATTAAGGCTTTGAAATGTCGCGGAACTGCGGACAGGTGAAGTTTTCACAAATCTACATATTTTGCACTCGATCAAAGTATATTTTCTCAAGAAACAATGAGCAAATATGTATGCTTAAGTCGTCTTTGGGCGCCTCTGATGGGCGCCGAGCGGCATAGCGGCCTCAGGCCGCATTTCGGTGCATGGGTGAGTGGACCGCCGCAAATCGGAGACGATTCTTAACTTGGGCACAGAAGCTCTTAAGCTCGAAGCGGTCCTTAGGTTCAAGAAAATGCCGTTCACTAAGGTCATAAAACGCAAGGCACCGTTTAGACATAACCTAAAGGCTCTTAAGCAAAAAGGGCAGAATGCTCGACGTTTAACGGGCTCAGCTGCCTGCGCGATTTTGAACCAGAGAATGCGGCATAACTTGAAAAAACTGAAATCAAAAATATCTGATGTGTGATCAGCCTTTTTTGTTCTCCGTCAAGCTGTTCAAAATGAATACCTGAACTCTGTGATCACCATCAACGCCTTGAAATGCCGCTGAACTGCACACAGGTGCAAATTTCACAAATCGAACGATAAGCTGAAGTCGCAATTTTCAAAACAGTTTCCTTCCGTCGCCAGAAAGTATGGCAAATTGCAAACCGTCATACTATAAGATGGAGGATCCTTATAAATTTCCGTTATACGTCGGCATCGTTTTTGGTCCCCTCTTAACGTTTTCATAATTGTCCGTCTACTCACAAAGAAACTGGATTTGAATAATTATCACTACTATCTCATTTTACAAAGTGTGATCCACTGTTGTTCTTTGGTAACGCAGTTGGCAAGGTTTATGGTAAGCAGCCTCAGATTTTAGATGTGCGTGTGCGTGTGTGCGTGTGTGCGTGTGTGTATGTGTGTGCGTGCGTGTGGTTAAAAATACGTGTTGTGTATATTTTTTAAACAAAAAATTTATAGATCGTGGATGTCTATAGCTGCTTCACTTCAACTCTTGCTAAAGCAATACCTAGTAGATTGGGCGCTCTGTTGATAGAATTTGATACGTCTACGTCTGCTCTTTTATGTGTCTATTGGAAAACCTTAATTAAACCGTGAGTGAACGGCCCTCCCATAAAATTGTTTCAGGCAGAAAAGGTTGGATAAATGTCTGTTCGCTGCAGTAATTCTTTCTACAATGTACACTTGTTGCATATCCCATGGTAGTTCAATCGCATATTACTTTTCTGATGATGAAATGCAAGTAAGCCTCGCACTGAATACTTTCGCACGTACGCACGCACGCACGCGCAAACACACGCGCGCACACACGCACACACGCACACACGCACACACGCACACACGCACACACGCACACACGCACACACGCACACACGCACACACGCACACACGCACACACGCACACACGCACACACGCACACACGCACACACGCACACACGCACACACGCACACACGCACTAGTTAGGCTGCAGTTAGAATGACAGCAACTGCTGGTTCTCTTATCAAAAGGACACTTAATTCAGCAACTTCTCTACTTAATCGGCGCTTATATCTTTTTATTCTACCACCCACCTCTGTTAATTGCTTCCGCTGTTTCCCTCTTTCTTGTAATTATTATGGACACAAAGAGATTCAGTCAGCAATTGTATCGAAGCTATCGAAAAATGACCAGTTCTTTGGTTCTGCAAACAATTTACCTGGCTTGTCTTACTGTAGTTACTGCAATCATGGCTTACTATGTTTACGTAGAATATACATTGGTAGATGAGATTGATGAATTTCTACTTAAAATAGTTGATATGGCTGGCAGAAAAGTAACAGAAGAAGAAATGGAGTGGTATAATAATGCGGCTGTAACGATAGCTGATGTGAGTACAATTTTGGCATGGCGGATATTTGTGAGGTTTACGTAAAAATTGAAAAACAATGGAAAAGGTTTAGGTTAGAGATGACCTTCAAAGTATTGCGATTCTTCTGAAGGCGGCGGTGACAGTTTGGTCGATAAGAGGGCTTCTGGTTAAGGAATCGAATCGAGTGAATGTTGCTAACAGAACGAGCAACAATGCGGTTTCATCCAATGCATGGATGAGATAACCGGTCGAATGAAGAAAGAGTGAAGCATGTTGAAATTAAATTGGTTTGATTATAGTCTGTTTCCAAGGAAACGTCTTTGGCTTTCGGGCAATGTTGAAAGAATACTGGTATTTAACAAAGAAGGATTTGAAACATTGAAGTGAACAGAAATATAGAAAGCGAAAGAGCACTGTAAAAGAGGAGTGCGCAGACAATTAACTAAGATCGTTGCGGGACCAAAGGTACCTAGTCCTTTAAAAATTGGGAAAATCCTTGCCCAATCGTTGGAAAAGGAGTATATTATTTTTCCAAGTTCACTGGATCAGTCGTCTAGTTGGCGCCAAGCGGCAGAGCGGTCCTAGGCCGCACTTCCGTACATACATCAATGAGAAGCGTCCCTTAGTTTCTAAGGTAGAGACCGCAGACGAAAAATTATAAATAATTTTTACCATTTTTAACACAAATATAACGCTAGATTATAGTCTAACTTAAACGTTTTCTTTTTACACTTTCAAACTTCATCCAGAACGACGTAAGATATTCCGCTTTGAATGCCAGAAAATGAATCCTATTTTTACATTTCATTCACTTTTTCATGACGAAAACATTATAATTTTGATTATACCTTAATTACGAACCTTTTTTAATACTTGTTTAAAAACTTTTTCTAATTGACCGTATTTAATTTAAATCATGTTGAACCGAGATATAGCCATGCAGAAACGACATCGCTAGCTTGGGATACAGTAACCCAACAGACAGAAATTCGGCTTTGGGCGTCATATTTAGTCATATTAATGATATTCTGTTTGAATAAGGTACATCGGAAGCAAAAATATTTCCCATGTCACAGGCCCCTCGAGTGTTATAAAAATCGGGTCTTAAAGGGACAGTCAGGTGGGTTTTACGACATTGGCTCAATTGAAAGAGAAAATTCGCTGATCTTGAAAATGTATATGATTAAGGGTCGCAAACTTACCGTTTTCGAGAAAATACGCTCTTAAAGGCACCGTCAGGGGCCTTTTCGGATTGGAAATGAATTGTATGCTAATCGAGTCATTTCAATTGAAATCATTTTCCCCAACACCGCTCCAGCCAACGGCCGTGCGCAAAATGCTTGCCAAGTCTTCATTAGCATGCGATTATGAAAAGGCCCCTTACGAGCCCTTTAAGTCACCAAAAACGGCCGACCATCCTTTCAGTCTTTTGCAAGGTATGATAATGAGACAACTTCCATTCTGATTGGATGAGAGAACTCTGGAAATGAGGAGGGTGCGAGTCGATTTAGCATAATTGATCCGCATAATTTCCGACCGTATTTAATTGAAAATGAAATGAAAAAACCCCTTACTGCCCCTTTAAAATTTAAGCAAACAAATTTCATTTTCATGGCGACAACTGTCATTGCAACCTAAGATGGGTCCCGCCGCGAAAACCTCTCCGGCGGGTAAACAACTGTGCAGCAGCTGTTGTTGGCTCCGAGCCAAAACACTTATTTTTACTCAGATTATCATTCTTTCTGTTTTTAAAATAAAAATATTTTAAAAATTTTGTTCTTATTCTAACTGCTGAAATGGCTATTCTATTTTATTCATTGGCTCCGCATATTCAGCTCCAAGTTGTTGAAAAGGTTGTTTTTCATCTATTTATATATAAAATGGTCTAATTTTCAGACTGGTTGGAAGGAATTTCTCAAGTTTCAAAAAGCATCTCGTCATTCTCAAAATATTTCGCAAAATTTGAAAAAGAAGATAACACTGAATGTGGAAAATATAAACTTGTTGGAAATTGATGGGGCTGGTTTTGAATATTGCGAAATTAATCGATATTTTCAGAAACTTGGAATTACATTGGAAAGAAGAAGGCAAATTTGTCTAAAACCAATAGAATCTCCATTCAGATTTTATGCTTACACACTACGATTCGGGGTACGTTTTTTTTTTGTTTTTAAGAAATAAGTCCTATGTTAAGAGATCTCTTTTCTAAAAAAAAACAATTTGAAATTTCAATTTCGTCTCCAAATTTGAACAAAATGGCCACGCCCCTTTTTAAAAAATTAGGTATTTGCGATTTTGAAGGCCAATTTCACCGATTTTTTTTTCTTTCGGATGATTTTTTCCTAGAAATTTGTCACCTCTACCTTTTAGTTGCGACTAGATGCAAGTTTTAAAATAGTTGCAGTGTTAGCGTTTTTCCTGCTTAAATAAGTGAAAAGTCGAAAAATCCCACAAAACCGCCATTTTAAGTATTTTTTGAGAGTAACTTTCTGAAAATTGCGAAAGTAGGTCGAAGAACTAAAGTTACTAAAATAATATTTTCTACCAGAAAATATCTTTTACATTGCAACTTAAAGGTTTTTTAATGTTTTACTGTACTTTAAGGGCACCTACCGTAACCCGGGTCAAAAACAAAAACTGACTTGAATCTTTAAGCAGAAGAATTTTGGGCCATTAGATGGTTATTGACAAAATTCTAAGACCGGCGGAAAAAAGTTCACTTTTGTGACTTGACACACATTTTTCGCGATAACTTTTTCCTACATATGAAATGGAGTTCACACTAGTGACAATGTTTTTCAGCGTAAAATTCTTTATCGATTCCATTTTATTACATTGAGTTTTCTCAATTTTGAGATTATTTACAGTACCCCGGGGGTACTGTAATCCCACTATTACAGTACCCCGACCAAAAATCAATAATCGGTTTTCCAGTATCATTTTTCATTTGAGTTTTTAGAAATACATTAAAAATGGCAAATTACGGTAAAAAAAAAAACATATGTATACCTTTTAGTCCCTATTAACCGATGATTTATTAAATCTACTTGTTCCACTTTTCCGTACGAAACGAATAGTAGCAGTTGGATTGGCCCCCTTGCCAATGCCCCAGGTCACCGGAATATATGAAATCTGTTCACCGGAAAAATTCAACCTACTCTTGGAGGTAGCATTATTTTAATTTAAATAGTAAAATACACAAACCCAGGCTTCTTCTATTCGTTCCCTCCATGAACATCACCGTGTGCCTATCGATTATGTCAAAGTGCCTGCTTTTCGTCGGGTGAGTTATTTATTATATTTTTTGGGCGTGTCAGAGGCCGCCCGAAATATTCTTAAAATAAATATTTTGAATCATTTTTTAAAAGACGCCGTCTTATTAAAAATCGAGCAAGCCACTGGCATTGGTGAAATGTCAAAGCCCCGGAATTGGCTGAAAAGTTGTATATAACATTCCTATGAGCCATATATTTCTTATCCTGAGCCACTTATCCTGAATCTTTTGGATCCAGGTCATTTCTTAGAGCCGGATTACGGTAGGTACCCCTTGTGAACTTTGAAATTTTCAAGGTCTTTCAATGTTATATAGGTCATAGAAACGTTAGATACCTCTTTTCATCCGATTCTGAGGCTTTGACATTTTCCCAATGTCGAACTTTTCAGAAAAACGCGAAAGAGCGCAGGAAATCAAGAGACGCCAGAGTGGCGCGTTATTCAAATGATAATTTAAACTATATTCTTATTTATTTGTTCATTATGCTCCAAAATGGAAAGGGAGACTGTTTCTGTAGCAGGATAAACAGATATACATCATAATTACAGAAAACTATTTATATTCTGAAACTTTTGGATCATTATCATTTTTAGGCTAAAAAATGAGTGGAAAATTCTATTTCAAGAATCACTGCATTTGGCCAAAATCGAAAAATTTGTCTCAATTTTGGAGTTCTTGCCGAATACCTGGAAAATTTTCAATTATGGGAAAAAAGTTTCACATTCTGCAAGTTCTAATAAAACTTTTTTTCTCCGATATGTTCCTAATCTAGCGTAACCACAGGTGTCAAAATCGCGTTTGAAAAACTAAACCTAATGTTGGTTTACTATTGCAATTAAACGCACAAACCGTAACTAAAGACAGTTTTCATTGTTTATGACTTTAATAGCAAGTTAGCAAAACAAAAAACCGTATGGTGGATTCGAACCCGGGTCGCTAGTTTTGCAAGCGAGGCCGATACCAGTCGGCCACCGTGGGCGCGCTCAGCAAAAATATTACTGATAGCCCCGGACCAAATTTTTGTTTTCGATTTTCAACCATTTATTTCTATTTCAGCTCAGTAACATCGACTGCCGTTGTCCGATAACTGATGAAGACCTTCTTTCTCTTAAAACTGAATTCATGTGGATAGTTGGAACGCACGTCACTTCCGAGGGGATGAATCGTTATCTTAAGGTATTCACAACTTGACATTTCAATTTTAATGACTTTTTTTTTAGGAATATCTTGCTGGAAAGCGCAAGATCAAAGTACAAACTATTCGTTCGAGCAGACCCTTTGAATCGAGTATAGTTCTGGAAGGGATTCCTTTTATGAATGTGGCTGAAATTGTCGATCAGCCGCTGGATATCTTCAGAATTATTGATGAAACAAAGAAGAGTGGAGATCTGAGCTTGAGCATTGAAAACAGAACGATCAGCCTTGAACGTTGTATGGATTCAGATTAATTTGGGCACTCGTGAATGAAAATACATTGATAAAAATATGTATATTAATGTTTTTATCAACATATCAACTTTGAAAACAAACACAAACGCCTCTTCCACTTAGACACGCACACGCACACGCACACGCACACGCACACGCACACGCACACGCACACGCACACGCACACGCACACGCACACGCACACGCACACGCACACGCACACGCACACGCACACGCACACGCACACGCACACGCACACGCACACGCACACGCACACGCACACGCACACGCACACGCACACGCACACGCACACGCACACGCACACGCACACGCACACGCACACGCACACGCACACGCACACGCACACGCACACGCACACGCACACGCACACGCACACGCACACGCACACGCACACGCACACGCACACGCACACGCACACGCACACGCACACGCACACGCACACGCACACGCACACGCTTACAAACAGTTTTGGCTTTATTTATCCACCAGGAGGGTCTCCAGTGTGACTTTCCAGAATACTTTTAAATGTTTTGTTTATAAGGTCTGCTGTTTTTTCACAAATTTCCAAAACGGTCGATCTTAGATTATTAAAACTTAGCAAATCTACGCGAATCAAACGGGTTTCCTGCATTAACATCTTTTTGGGCCTGGGATATCGTTAGCAATGGCATGGCGGCGGCAGGGGAGATTTAGGGTGACAGTTGTGGCGTTGTAAATTCCCTGCGTTTTTTGCCGTCGTTAACAGATGCATGGAAATATTGCATTTGGTGGAAATAGCATAGCAATCGTGGAGGGGTTAGAGAAAAACCATACCTATATAAACCCTCGATCAACCATAGTCTTTAGTCATAAAACCACGGCGGGAGCCTACATCTCCTCGTCTACGTCGACATATATTCGATGTATTTTCTTTTTTACTAAAATTATTCATCTCCCAAGCTCTACCTCACCATCATCTCATCTACTCGCTTCGACTACAATTACGATGTCTTCAAAGGTAAATTATTGTACAGTTGGAATCATGCCAATAAAATTAGAATGCTCTGGTGATCCTCTGTTGACATTGAAGTTCGTAGTCTAATCAGTAGACGACAGAGCATGATTTGCACATTTCCGCAATTAGCATATGATTTCTTTTTGGCGACAGCAATAATTTGAATCACTTTCTTTTCAAAAACTTATTATTAATGATTGTGTTTCAGGAGTACGATATGCAAAACATGAAACAAAGTAAGCCAGGAATGATGCTGAACGTCGTGTTCGTCGATTATGAGATCGCGACCCGCATAGGCTGAATTCTGCCCTTCCACGACATTCTTCTCTCCGATCCCCTTCTCTCCGAGTTTATGGTTAGAAAATACCGAAAACAACCCCAGAAAAACCCATTTTCAGATGTTTTTTGAGATTTTTCCTGGGCAGTTAGCCGTGAAGTGTCCTGTTCAAAGACTCCCGAAGTGCCCAGCGTCCATCGTGCCTTATGGCATGCAAGACATCCCTCCGCTGCGCATTCTGCGTTCGGCCTGCAATGATCAGGGTAATACAAGAGATTTTTCCTTTCCTATTTTGTCCTATTTCAGACTTCGACCGCGCCAACGGGATTGCGGACGCGTTCTGTGCCGCTACTGTATGACGGGAAATTTGGAACTGAACCGGCCAAGTGGGTTCTCATGCCCCGAATGCGACTCTGGCTACACGCACGAAGGTTTGACCCAAAAGCTTTAGCAAAACCAAAATTCAATTTCAGAGTGGCGCAATCATTACAGATTGGGAGGTCGTCGTCAACAGTTGCTTCTTCCTTCAATTGAGTGCCGTGCCATGTGTGCCGGGTCTCCGAGTTGAAGCCTTTAAGTCCTACTCCGTCTTCTCCGGCGATGCCTGCGGTTCTATTACTTTAAATATTCTCATTGCCAAACTGAGCCTCTGCATCCGTATCCCAGGAAAACCAACCTTGTTTGTCCCGTTTAAATCGTATGGCCCCCTTTTCCATCAGCACCTGAAGTTTCTTCTGACGATGGCTAATTTTTCCCTCGACAAAACATTTTCTTTCAGTGTGAATTTCCATTGTACTTAATAAATGATTGGAAAATGAGGATTTTATTGTTTTTGGGGTGTTTGGAAATTATGTTGGCTTCCAAAACGAAAAGTTGCGCGTCATTATGCGCGCCTTACTACTCACACCCAGACCTTTAATAAAAATTATGTGCAAAAATCTAAAATTGCACATCTGTCATTACTTATAAAAATTAACTTAGATGCGCAGACAATTCCGGTCAAAGTCAGAGGGCTAGAAGTATGCCAAAGTGACTATTGGAGGAATCCAAAACGTCATCATTGCTCAACTTTGTGAAAGATGGCCGAGGAAGGCTTTAAAAGCCCGGTTCGACCATATACCCCTATCAGTTGAACAGTGGTTTTGCTTACAATGCCTCGCTCGATTCTTCTCCTTCCGGCTTTTATTGGCGTCGCCTTTGCCATGTCTTGCTACTCCGGAGGTAATACTTAAAAAAAACGTAATTGAAAAAAATTAATAGCACCTACAAACTTCAACACAAATCCGTCAACGACAGTTCCATGCAACTACCCTAATGCTCATTGTTACACGTGAGTTTTTTTTTAATGAAAAATGTTAATGGGACATTTTGAATCCAAATTATAATTCAAAGCAACGAAGCAATTTTATGTATCTTTGTAATCATAATTTAATATTACATAAATATACATTTTAGTAATAATAAAATTTCAAGGTACACTATCTACATCAACTTGACAGCCTCAACAACACAAACTACAAGTTACGGCTGTGATCCTAACAATAGCCCCGCTACTTCGATGTGTCGGGTAATTAGTTCCTAATTATCTTTAAGTATTTCAATTTAGGGTGGCAACGGATGTTTCAACGACCCACAAAGACCCAGCACAAAAACATGCTGCTGTAACACTAACCTGTGCAATGGAAACTCTGGAAATGTGAATTTTAACTGGATCTCACTTGTTGTCACTTCACTTGCTTTGTCGCTTTTTGTTTGAACAAAGAAATGAATTCGTGTATGTAAGCGTGTGCGTGTGCGTGTGCGTGTGCGTGTGCGTGTGCGTGTGCGTGTGCGTGTGCGTGTGCGTGTGCGTGTGCGTGTGCGTGTGCGTGTGCGTGTGCGTGTGCGTGTGCGTGTGCGTGTGCGTGTGCCAATTTGACAGCCTTTCAAACATTTTATTGAACCACAACCATGCTTCAACAAGGGATTCAGTTCAACCTCTGTCTGTCATTGCAAGCATTTCCAGTACAGCAACAAGTTCTTGTATGAGGTGCATAAAGGTCGTCAAAACAGCCGGCACCACGCTAAATTCAATTTCTCATTAAAAGTTGAGTGTTTTTTTACCGAACAATAACCACCCTCGGGAGGATCACAGCCAAATGACCAAGTTTGAAGATTTGTAATGTTGGCATAGGTGTACTGACTTAAAATTATTTTGTTGAAAACTGCTTACAATCACTTACGAGAAGCAGTAGATGGAATTTTCCATGCAAGGAATGGTGTCGTTAGGGCGGTAGTTTTTCAAACCACCTAAATTGAACATTGGGTTTTAGCTACTTTTTTAATTCGCACGTTATCAAAAAATTTGCAACGTGAGCTTTACACTGCATTTGTTAGGTTGGCCATAAAAAACCCCTTTTAAACCTAATATGAATTTCTGGCTGGAAAAGTGGCAAAAATCTGCACGGAGTGGGATTTGAACCCACGCCTTCTTACGAAGACCAGAAAACCCGAACCCGCCGAACTCGCAGGAAGCCATCGCTTGAGTCTGGCGCCTTAGACCACTCGGCCATCCGTGCGCTGTGATTGGGGACACATTTTGTGTTGACAATCGGCACCGCGGACACAAAAATTTACGCGTGGAAAGCGACTGCAAAAAGCTGGATGCTATGGTTCCTGGAACAGTGAACAATATATTTCATTGCAATGATTCAATCAACAAAAAATGGTTCGTTTTTTTTAACCCCAAAAAATGCACTTACTCCCAAAGTAGCAGTACAAAGCCGATGTGCTTCCAATAAGGAAGAAGAGAATGGCCGATTGGAAATTCATCTTTTCGGTAAATACGATGAACGATTTGGCAATTTAAACTCTTTTGCAGTTTCTGTTATCAGATAATTCTCAGAGCTTATCGATTAATCCAATTGTATTCAGTTTGCTCAGTAGGTGAATCACATTTTGTGCTGACAATTTACATCACAGGAAGTAGCTGATTTCCGCTTCAAACTTTGACCAAGTTATTGTAAATTGGGACCACTGTGAATCATCTATTTGCTATCTTGATCAACTTATCGTAACAGAGACCATCCGAGCATTTTCCCCGTTTCCTAACGTTGGCCGACAAATCTCAAAGAACTCTAATTTCTTTAACGGCGTCTAGGAAAAAAAGTTTATGAAACGCAACGACATTCATAAAAAGAGTTTACTGTCAATTTGGAATAGGTTTGTATAAAATAAAGTATATGTTGGTCTTTAGCAAAATGATCTTGGTGTGGTCGATGGCATGTGAAATTTACACGTTCAATCCTGTATTGTGTGCTTAGGCGGAAGGCAATTTTTACAAACTTTCAGTCTTTTGTAAACTTTAGTTTGTCTACCCGAGCAATAGAACGTGTGATGTCCGACAGTCCGAGACAGGTTTTCTTTTAATCTTGTGTATGCGTCCTCTATTTCTTTGGAATTCCAAAGAACCAGGTGTTACGTTTGTAGCCTGACGGTAGATTGCTTGAAGTTGGCTGACGTTGGATGATTGAGCGGTTGAGTGCTTCGGAACGAAACCGAAGGAGGGAGACTTTTCTCACTGATATGTGAATGTGATATGATATGTGAAATCGAAATCAATGAGCTGTTAGCTAGTCACGAAATGCTTTGTGGCCCGTGTTCTGTTGTAAGACAGGTTATGCTGTCACTATCCTCAGCATGGTGTGGTTGATTGTTCCTAGTTCTGGTTTTGAAGTCAGTTGAGCTTGGAAAATCGAAGATGAAGAAGTAGAGGTATATATGACCTAAACAAAAGAATAAACTATAGATTGAGGTAAGTCTGAAGGTCCAAGATAACAAATGCATACAAAAATTTGAAAGTGGGTGAGTCTCCAAATTGGCCTAAAATTAGTCTAGAACATTCCTAGGGCTCATAATCAAGAGTGACTGATCAGCGGGCCGAGAAAATCTGAGGAACGGGCCGGCCCCACTTTTATAAATGTAACTTTTTTCAATGTCATTATTTTTAAGTTCTGTTTGTTGTAAAACATATTTCTAATTGTGCAAAACATACTGTGTGAAGGAGGATTCGAACTACCCTATATAAATTTTGTATGTTTTTCATGGCCGAGTGGCTAAGATGTCGGCCTGGTAATCCGAAGTTGCCCCAGTTTGATCCCCCGCCGACAAAACTCTTTTGCCATAGTTGCTTTATATATTAGGTACAATAGAAACGCAATTCCTGCACATAATTCGTGAAAAACTTTTTTTTTTTTTCAATTTTTGGAATTTTTGCCCTCGGGCCGGGCCGCGAATTTTTGGAGAGAGGGCCGGCCCTTGCTCATTGCCACCGTTGCTCATAATGGGTGTGATAATTTCAAATCGGAGACAGATTATTACGCATTAGGGGGGGGTTTTTTTTTGCTGCATTCAGAAAATTCATTCAACGCGTAAAGGCAAATAATGGATTGTGTTTAAAAAAAGAGAGATTCACAAAACCTTTGAAACTCAAAACAAAATCACCTCATTGGAAAAAAAATCTCAAAAAAGGATTCAAACTTTCGATCGCTGACACTAAAAAGTAGTAAAAGTGCGGGGAATTAAGAAGGGAATGAAAATGAAATGTTAAAGTTGAAGAGATTAGAAAAGTTAGCTGCCGTATGTTTGGCCTCCTTTGTACATCTCTTCGCCGTTTTCCAATAATTTATTTCGGCCCGAAACGGTTAAATGTGAGAAAATGTATTCGAAAATTCCCACGATTTCCATCGATCCAACGAAGTGAAAGTCGATTTTAAAGAAAAATACATTCCCGAGAATGGTTTATACTATACCTGGGCAACCTACCGCGGGGGTCAATTTTGCGAGGCCCCCTTCAATCGTTGAAAGCGTCGAAAATTTGCGACGGGTAACCTTTTCTAAGAAAAACTGCCGAAAACTTAAAATTGCGACGCCCCTACCGCCCCATATTGGGGAGCTTGCCCAAGTATGGTTTATACGAGAAAATTGATAGGAGTACTTTTTGACAACGTGGATTCCCCATCGCCATTGTGATCTTTCGTAACGAACACTCATTTAAACGAGAACAAAGAAAGAAAATAGTTTATTTAACTCTGGGAGTTATATACATTACCGTGTGAGAGAACGAGGAGATTAGTCCAAATGCATGGCAAGGCAGTGACAAAACGAACTATGCAAAGGAGAATAAAGGAGAATAAAACTCTCAGACCAAATCAGAAAAAAAACAACTTTCAAAGTGAAACAGGAATGTGTGGTTAATGCATGAAAAGTGACAATGCGAATCTAACAAAAAATCTCAAAAGGGAAGGTCGGCTGCGCAGCTGTCCATGTAGTCCAGGAACTCCTCGCCATAGGCCAGACAAATCTGAAAGTAAACACTTTATATTGAATAACGCATTTAAAGTGGCTCATTCAATTTCAAATCATACATTTTGATTCACATTTGTGAATATATCTTATTAGGTAATTTGAAAATGGGTAACCTTGACCTTTATCCTAAAAATGGGGTAAACCGTGGCAGAAACTTTTGGGTAGCCCCCACAAGTTTGGAGGCAAAACATTAAAAAATCCCTTTAATCCTAGTTCCTAACATTAGGTAACCCTTTTAATATTGGGGTATTAAAATTAGGTAATCCAATAAAACTGAGGCCCACAAATTGGGCAGCCTATATTATTAACCTAAAAATGGGGCTATAGGTTAGGTGGATATAAAGTTCTGGGGGGGGGGGGGTACCAACGTAATTCGAAGCTTGGTTGAAAATTGTAACAAAAATTATAGGCGCGCTTACTTTGCCGCCGAGGCACTTTTTAGGGGCATACCTGGGCAACATACAGCAGGGGTATATTTTGCGACGGCCCCCTCTATTAGAAAACCTTTTCAAAATTTGCGGCGGGCCCTCCCTTTACAAAACTTGGGTAAAAGTCAAATTGCGACACCCCCCCCCCCCCTTCCGCGGTTGTTGTCCAAGTATGGGTAGGGGGGGGGGGCTCACGTGACCCCCCCCCCCAACTCTCCCTGTCCGGCATGAATAGAGCCCAAAACCTACCCACAAAACTTGGTAGCCCCCATAATTTTGATGCTAAAGTATTGGGTAATCTCTTTATCTAAAAGACCATAAAATTGGGTAACCGTCATCTTCGAAGCGAAAACTCGGGTTACAAAGATGTACCCTTCCAAGGTAGGGGTTGATTATAGAAATATGTCCGTAATGGTCCCATTAAAGCCGTTACCTGAAGAAGTGCCTCACTATCGTCTTGGGCGTAGTGGAAGTCGCAGTCCCCCTTTACAATCTGAAAATTCGTATAATAAACGCTAAAAATTAATTTCATACGCTGTTGTACAGCATTCCCAACCCGTAGCGATGTCCATCATCTGTCAGCTCCCACTGGCCTTCGGCATTCTTCCTAAAACCGTCCAATTAGTAGTGGAAGTCGTAATCTCTTTATCTAAGACCATGCCAAAGGCGTACTTGAAATTGGCAGCGGTCCATCGCCTTTTCTGCGCCGGAGTCCACATGGCCTTATTGATGAAATTCAGGGGATGGTCGGGAGAGAGGGCGGAGTCGGCACTGAAACAGATAACCTTACTGTGGGATTACGATAAACCCACCCTGCTCCATTGACATCGGGAGTGGCGTGGTCGGGAGCCGTCGTCGACGAACGGATGTGGTCACGGACTGAAAGTTTAAAATTTTAGTTGAAAAGTAAGAATATTCTAATTTGAGACAATTTATAACCGAACCCCGTCATAGCGCTAGCACATAGGGTCAAAAATGGGGCTGCATCAAAAAGTGCAAGGTTCTAGGAATGCACATGCAAAGTTTGTATTAAAAATATTCGCTTTCCGAGGTTGCGCGACGCTTTGCTCATGTACGTTTCGGCCGAGCGTATTGTACCGTCCGAAAAATGGGACGTTTAGAAAAACTTCGGTAAACACTACTCATTCAGGGAGGAGTTTTGGACTCTATTTTGACATCCGGTTGGCGCAAAATACGGTGGGCCAACCATCAAGTATGGAAGTATAGCTGCCGCCAAATTGGAATCATGCCAATACAATTAGAATGTTCCACCCATGCTCTGTTGATATGGATATTCGTAGTCTAATCGGTCATCGACAGAGCATGCTTTGCATGTTTCCGTAATTAACACATGATTTCCGTTTGGCGACAGCTATAATTATAAAAGGGGGTGCACACTGGGTAGACCGCAGACTTTTTGCCCACACCTGCCCCCAAACCTCGCCAGGGAATGGTTGGCCCACCCCATATAAAAAACATCGACCGGGATTTTTGGTTGAGGGGGTCACACAAGGCCTGATTTTCTATTTGGGGGACTAGCGCCACATACGAATCCCACATGTAACTTGTCCATGCATGGTCCACCCCGTTTTTAGGGGGAGTAAATGCTATGAAAATTGGAAGGCAGTATTTTTTGTTGCTCAATCATAGGTGGACATGAGATTCTTGCGGTACATACATAATTCGGCGTTCGGTTAAAAACTGTAACAGAAAATAAAGGGAGACTTGCGTTTCCCCCGATGCGCTATTTGGGGGGCTTACGCAGCGAGCCCACCAAACGCTCCCCGTCCAGCCATGTGCTCAATTCCGCTCGGTGGGCTATAAATGGAGGCGCCTACCCGAAATTGGCCCCCCAAAAGTTAAGGATCGGTTCGAAAAATGGCGTATCCTTCCAAGGTGTACCCACTCAAAATGTGGGGCTTATTTTTCGTTCATTTCTTCAGGAGATTCGCAAAACACCCCATGGAAAAGCCTAGCGGACTGAGGCCCCAGGAGGGTGCTAAACTCTTGTCGAAGAGACTTTTCGGTACTATATCCCTGACAAATAGTATTGATAACCTGCCAAAGGCTACAATTTTCTCCGTTCATTCCCATAAATGCACTCACTCGGCCTCCAGTCGATACCTTTAACCACGGTGTCCAACTTCTCCTTCTGTTTGTCTTCGATGTTCTGCGCGGCCAGCATACTGTCGATGAAGAGCACCTAAAACCCCGTTCAAACGTTCGGCTGCCAAATTTCCAAACCTCTCTGGGCACGGTGGTTTCCTCCTTCTTGTGCAGGTCTCGCGTGTAGAGCTCTCCGAACAACACGCGGTAGTCGAAGCCGATTCCATTGTGGGCCACTGAAAATGTCTCTTTTAAAAGAAAATACAAAAAAGGGAAACCTAGACAAACGGGCTTCGGACAGGAGTCGAGGAAGGTGCGGACCTGCATCCACTCAACGAGGAAATCATTCTTCAGCGACAGGTCGTACTTCTCGTGCACGATGGCTAAAAATGCTTCAAAATTCCAATGTGAGGTGGGAAAAACCAACATTTAGGATAGCGGCTTCTAGTCAGCTCGTAGTTGCCCCAGGCGTCTTCTGTGATCACGGGGTTGACCTGTCGCGTGTGGATGTTGCAGGGAACACGCACACGGAGACTTTCTGTGGCAGGGGCCTGAAAAAGACAAATAAACGGAGACTGTGACGCCCTCAGGCCGCCCATTAGCGGATTCGGCAACCTCAGGCCGCTCTAGCTCTCGAACCACATTTGGGAACGTTTGATACCTTCAGACAACCAATTCCGAGCCTTGGCAGCCTAAGGCCGCATTTCTATGACTTAGGCAACCTCAGGCCGCTCTAAGCTCCTTTTCCTCCCTTCGCTCCTTACCTCTGTACTCTTCTTATGCATCTTATTTATGGCCTTGATGTAGGTCTCCCTGGGCACGGCTACGAACGACATTTCCGTGATTTTCGGATACGTGTCGTTTTGAGCTGAAAGTTTTACATTAACATTCAGTGGATAAAACGAATTCATATTAAAAACCCTGCCGCCCAACTGGCACACAGAGACCATAGTTGGCCTCGTTTTACTAATTGAGGGGGCTGTCGCAAAATACACCACAGCGGTACCTTGGCCAGGTGTGACAGTAACTTATGTTACGGTTCTCCCTAAATACAATAAGGGGGGGGGGGGTGAATTCAGTTATGCCCCACCTAATACACCTGTGCCTCCAAAAACACCTCCTCGTTCACTAACGTAATTGAATTATATGAAGGGTACTCCGAGTACAATAGATAACCCCCCACCCGAGTCGAAATAGGGACGTAAACCGAATACATAAAAAGCCCCCAGCAATACAATATTCAGTGAGCACGCTTCCCTATGGGGTTCCCGAATTCGTATTCAGTGGGGCCCCAACAAGCTCGGGGCCAAGATATGATGGGGGTTTCCACGCAATCCCCCACAGGAATGTAAATAACATAAAATAGTTGCAATGTCATATTCGTCCGGTAAAAGAGGTGTTCAACAAAACTTAAACGGGGACTCACTATTCAGAATGATCCTGTTCAATTCGTCGGCGAAATGAGAGGGAGTCCTCGTTTTCCTCAGAGTACCCGACACAGGAACGTTGGTCGAGAAGAGCCCCGTCGTCTCGAAGTCGAAGAAAACGATCGTCTTCACTGTTTCCGCGCAACTCCTGAATTTTAAAATGTTGTTTTAGAGAAAAAAATATTTTTAAAGCATAAATGTCAAAAAGCTACCTCTTCCTGGAAACGGATTTGATGGGGCTCACAGTGAACGAATCCTTGCGCCTTGTGTCGTTTTTCTCGGGACTGGAAAAGAGATTTGAAGGTTGGGCAAAGAAGAGAAAGAGAGATACTGTGTGTGTGTGAGTGAGAGAGAGAGATGTATTCGTTTGTCTAATTCTCTTATCTCTCGCCCTTCGTACCACCCGGCTCACTCCAAAATTTCGACAGCGCAAGAATTAATGTTCCCGACCGCTAATTGGAAAGCCGTTAATCTGCCCTTCTGCTCGCGCGGGACTTCCTCTAAAAGGAAAAGAATTTATGTCTTGGTCCCCACTACTTAAGGGGGGCTCCGGGAGCCAGGTGTCACTCCACCTGGTTCTCTGATGCGTCTCCTTCCCTTCTTGGGTCTCAGCCTCTTCCCCCTATGTGGTAGGACATGGCTTATTTGATGTACCATTTGTTTCTAGCTAAATTCTAGCTAAGTTTCTAGCGTTCCAATCAATCTTACATTGAAGCCTTTGACTGCTGAAGCTTGCATGGCAATCCGATTCAACAGCTCGGTGTCCGAGTAAGTAGAGAAATTGACACAATAAAAGACTGTTTTAGTATTGCACTGGAATTCGGCCCTCCTGGGGAGTCTTTCACGTTTAAATGGAAAGCCGGTAACGCTACCAGCGTGATTCAGCATAAGTCAAAAAACGAAAGATATTGTGAAGGCCTGAAATTCTCTAGTGACAGCACCTTGAACTTCTACATCAAGCACGATCCATTAAATGGATGGGTGGTAGGCGAACGAAAAAAATACAGAGAATGAATTTTATAGATGTCCGACGAACAGAACTGGAAATGCCCAGGTCAAGGCGGACCATTTGCTCGAGAGATGAAGCCAAAAGCTGGCTTTCAAATAGTTCTGAAGGATGGTGAAGGTGGTCATGGAAACGTGCAAATGATCGCTCACTGTGACGACTAGGATCTGCTTATAAAGAAGAAGATAGCTGACGCTTTTGTGAACAATACCCCCATGTGCAATAAATAATTTGTTTGTTGAAAATAATGAATATCAGAGCGATGAAGAGCAAAGGGAGAAAGAAAATAACAGACGTTGTGTTAGTTTTAGTCTGGAGAGGCGTCCTCTGGAGAGCGGAGCTGGTCGCCATGTTGGGGTTCTGAAAAAATGCAGAAATAATAAAAAGAGAATAATTACCATTTCGGGAGTGACTTCGTTAAGCCCCGCTACTTGGCGGAACTCGTCGAGCAGTTGGCGCTGGGGACCTTGTCTACGAGGAGCACTGAAATATAATAATTAACTAAAAGTCAATTCTATCCTTATTGGGTAACAAAGGACGTGGCTCTTTGGAAAAGGACTCATTTGATGTTGTAAATGGTAATTAGAATAACAACATCGGAATAATAGCACTTTTCACGACGGGACGACACGTACCAAGGACGGCCGCGGACGTCTTTTCCCTCGATGAACGCCGCGACGCGTCCGAGAAGCGTTGCGTCCGCCTTTCATCGAGGTCCCGTACAGATCTTTCTACCGTAGCCGTCCTGGCGCGAGATTTTGAACTTAGCGTTTTTTTTCAAAGCCGCCAATATTTTGTGTTTTTGTATCAAAACATTATTTTAAATAGTAAAATAGAAAGGTAAAAACAATAACATTTGAAAAATACGCGCTTCTGGACTTTTCGAATTCGCCGAATTTCGAATAAAATTCGGTATTCGTGCCCCAGTTCGAATGCGGCAAGCGAACGATGCGTCCCATCGCGATTTGTATAAATGAAACCAAGAATTGAACAGAATGGTGGTATCTGCGCGAGTACTACCAAAATTGTCCCCAAATTCGAATTTTTTGAATTTGTAGACTAAATCAAGAATGCAGAAATCAATCAGAAAAAAAGGAAAATGCAAGTAGCACTACCGATATAAAATATTCGTAGTAAAACAGTCTTCGACAAAGCATGCCTGGCTACATTTGCGAGTTTTCGGCGTCTAAAAACACTTTTATCCGTCACGTGCGAGGTCATTTTCAAACTTCTGCCTATCAGTTGTTTGCTTTTTGTGCCGAAAGGTGTGCCAAATCTCCAGAGAGGGAAGATAAACGGAGTTTCCAAAAATGTTGTTTCCAAAAACCTGCTTTGTGAATCCTTAACCTGTCGGCTAACCTGTCAAACCCTAAAATGCAAGTGCCGCCATTAGGCCACGCCCCTTTCCCACCAACAAAAGACACGTCCTTCCCCTCTTTAGCGTTTGAAGGACCTCCAGCTGCCGAAAAAAAACCCGGTATGCGCACTTTGACAACCGCCCAGAAGAATAAAGTGTTAAAGGCTGCACTGGTCCCACCACGAACAGTGTTGGCAAAGAGCCAAAACTCTCAAATGCAATAAATACGCGTTTTTTTCTGCGCTTATCGTGGCGGGACTCTTTGTCCAAATGCTGGAAACGGGGCGTGGTCTGGCGAAATTCCATTTGTTTTGAAGAGTTTTATAACGGCCGTGGAACGCGGCGCCTTCATTTTAGTGATTTCGTTTCCTCTATTTCACGTTGCTTTGTACATAACGAGTCGGATTTGAATCTCGTACCTACCGACACAAAAAAAAAAGAAAAATCGTAATACGGCGGCAGACTTACTTTTCGGCCGCCGGTGGCTGGTCAACTAGACGGTCGACGCTCCTGCCAGCCGGCTGGGCGGCACCGTTCGGGAGGGCTTCCTGGGACGGTTGAGTCTGAACTTCATAGGTTACCGTGAGCGATCCGGAAAGGAGAGAAAGAGATAGAGATATATCACTTACATCGAAAATGTCGCCGTCCAGCGAGTCCGCACTCGCCATTTGCCAGCAGTGGGATCTGAAAATAAGGATGAAGAGAGAACGTCGAAAGAGAACAAGTTTGAGAGAAATGAAAAGCTATGACAGAAGCCCGAAAAGTGCAACAGTGCGTCGCCCAGGCACCGGCTGGTACCAGTCATACGCGCCTGCGGGCACACCGTGGCAGCCGTAAAACTGTTCTTCCTGGGTGGCACATATGATTTCAAACCAAATCACGAGCGGAGGTTCAAAATGGGCCAAACAGGTACCTCAGGACCACAATTTTGCGCAGCATGGAAGACCATTGGGAACCCACTGTGCCCCGGCACTAAGTGAAACAAACTCCCCAAGCTGTGCTCAGGGCTTCAACAGTCGATATTTGGGCATAGGACAAGGAAAATACCGAACTTGAAGAGTACCGACGCGATGTTCCAGAATTCGGATGTTGACAGACACATGTGAAACGGCGGGACCGGCTGGCTATTCAGAACAGCGGCCCGGATTGGTTTACATAACGGGCCGGGCCGCGGTAACCCACTTCACCACGCACCTATGATTGCTATTAACGTGTTGGAGTAGAACCACAACCGCACATCCGAAGCATGTGGCGTTAAATGTTCACGATTTCACGCAATAAAACGCTCCGTACATTCATAGCGTAGCGCTGTATTCGGCAAAATACGTTAGTCGAGTTTGTTCATGAGCTTGTTCACGCAAAAATCAATATTTAAAATCAACATTGCAATGTGAAGCTTCAAAAGAATGAAAAAGTTTACCGAACGAAAAATGGTATTTTTGTAAGAAGCTGTAATTGTTGTCAGCGGGAAATCGCGATATACTTAAAATCTATCATCTTTCCCCAACATTTCGTAATAATCAATGGACTCTCAATTAAAAAAGCAATTGTAAAATTTTAAAATAAAAAATTTCGAAATTTCGTCATTTCGCGCGCAGTTCCCTTCCCATTTGCAATTTGCTGCACGGTCCTACGCTCGGCCTTCGTGGCGGGATATCCTGCATTCAATTGAGACTGATTTGTTTTCTCTTTTGTTTTGCTCGGTCGAATTTCGGTTATTTTTGCATTGAAATAGTTAAATTAATTAAAAAATTGTTGGAAATTCAGAAATTCGCCAAAATCGGGTCTAAAAGAGGCCGAAATGGCTGATCACCACCAGGTAAAGGTGGAAATCAATGCCTCTCTCATTGTTCGGTGTTTCAGAACATCGTAGTCACAGACGAGGGAAAAATCGACGTCCCGGTGGATAATTCGCAGTTGGAAATGTCAGAAGTCGTGGGTTTTTTATGAGGAGATAATGGATTTTCTTGGATTTTAAGGCCTTCGACGAGGACATGGTGCACACGATAGATGTGACGGAGGAGGAAGAAGAGATGGGGGAGGGAGAAGTGGGAGAATTCGATTGCACCATCAACAGCCAGTACGATCAGAACGTACTCTACGAGGTGAGTTGGTTTGGAATTTAGTTTTAACGCTTGTAAATAGACGTTTTTGCTCCTTTTTAGGGGTTTAAAAATTGTTCAGCGTTTCAAACTCATATTTACAATGTTAACTTCCTAAAAGTGAGCTGCTTCGGTGTAGTTGCTGAAATGAAAGTGACAAACTTACAAAATTGAACCCGATGAGGTACATGACCCGCCATTTTTTGAGGAAATATTTGTGATTCGCAGCATTCATCCAGTAAAAGACAGCTAACACTTCATATTTCAGTGATAAAGTTTTGTTTATTCCAAGAATTGCCTCCAGAGTCTGGTTTTATCACTCATTTGCCATGTTAAAAAAAATGTTAGCTAAAATTTGCAGAATCAGAGTTGTGAGAAGCCGGGTCTCGACTCGAAGAATCTGGGTAAAACGAGCGCGTACAGTACTACTGTGTACTGTGCGTTTTACAGGAATTTTATTTATCCTGAGAATTTCTCACGAACTTTCCCACCTTAACGTTTGGAGGAACTCCAGCTGCCAAAAAAAACGGGATAAGCACTTTGCCAATAGCCCAGAATAACGTTTTATATGTTGCATTGGTCCCACCACGAAGAGCGTTGGCGAAGTGCCAAAATTCGGATGTATTGAATACACGGTTTTCAGCGGCGCTTATCGTGGCGAGACTGCATGTCCAAATGCTGGAAACGGCGCTGGGTTTGGCAAAATTCTAGTTGTGTTTTTGAAGTGACTCAAGTTACCAATTTGAAGGCCGTGTAGTCAACGACGTAATTCGGCGTTTGGTTAAAAAATAATAACAAGAAATACATGGGGGCTTACGTTGCCTCGGTGGGCTTACGCGTCAAGCTCCCAAACTTTCCCTGTCCAGCTATGGTAAAAATGAAACCCCGCCCTTACAAATGAAACACCCATTTTAGCTGGATCTCATTCCTGTTGGGGGATAGTTTGGATAATCAGTGCCCTAGTCTCACGATGGGTTTTGTGGGGACTTATCTTAGTTACCCCCAACGTTTCTCGTTTCAGCTCTACCAGCCCCTGGAAGCCGATGAGCTGTTCCTCTGCAAAATCTGCCTTCAACTCGGCAAGACGGTGGAATTCGACGACAGGCAGCAGTATGCCTCCCATCGCTACAAAGTACACGGATCCTTCAATGTATGTATTTTTGTTATTCGGCTTTTTTTTTGTTGCAAAAATATGAGGTGACGGGTTCGGGTAGGTGAAGATCGGGTAGGTATTTCCATTGTTCGTGACAGTCGGCTGGCTTCGGTTTCGTCATTGCGCTTTAAAAAAGTGGTTTTGTCCGTTTTTATGAGCCATCCGTCTGATATTTGTTTCTGCTTGTACACCGCGTCTTTTACTCCGCCTACAAAAGAAGGCGTGGCTAAATTTTACTGATAAAAAACTATGTTTTATTTTTAGATTTCCGTGGTGTGCCCTATGCCGGACTGCAAGGAAGCGTTCGCGTCGACGATTCATCTGAGAAAACACCTCACGGTGCGTTTCTTCTTTTCTATTTTGTACCCGCTTAAATCCTTTTTTTTCAGCAGTCCCACGAGTTGCCGCTGGAAATCCACCACCAGGTCTTCTACAATATCGGCGAATTCGAGGTAACATTGTTAAGGGGGCGTGGCTTAATTTTGCGTTAAATTTTAGAGATGGAGGCATATGGTGGAATTGGCGAGCAACACGCGGTTTGTAATGTACACGAAACAGCCCAATAAGAAGAGACAGATCCTCCACTGCTCCAGGAGCGAGCACAAGCTCATTCTGCACTCCAGGAGGTTGGATATTTATTCGATTTTGTAAAGGTTTTTGGAGGTTACAGTGGATTTGCGGCTATTGTGGCGTACTGTAACGCTTTTCCTGGTTACGGTAGTTCTTTTTGGAATACTGTATCCCCTCGTAGCTTCAGCATAGCTGGACACGGACCGTTTGGGGTCCGATGCGTAAGGCCCCCTAACAGGTGTTTCGGAGGCAACATAACCCCCCTCTAGCTTTTTGTTACTATTTTCAACCAAACGCCGAAATACGTAGGTACCGCAAGCACCTCGCATCCACCTATGAACTTCATGTACGTAGTTGGTTGGGATAAGGATTCGTTTCGACTTGAGAATGTATCCGGGTTCATACATCAGCAAGCTAGCTTTGGGTTCCATTTAGCGCGACCCCCCCCCCCCCCCCCCCCACACACACACACACACACAAACACACACACACACACACACACACAACGCATGCAACGTGTGGCGCCAGTTCCCAAAAAATGGGCTTGGCGCGACCATTACTGGACAGGGAACGTTTGGGGGCTCAATCCATAAGCCCCCCAGGGGTGGCAAAGGGCCGGCCTCGACGGCCCTGGGCCCCGGGCCCTCAGGGCCGCGGCCTCGAGGGCCGGCCCTGGGCCCTGGCAGAAATGGCGCGAACTTTGAAATTTTGAATTTTGAGCAAATTATTTTAATCTTTTCCCATTATTCATCGGATTTAGACTTTTTCCGATTTCTTTTTATGACAAATCAGTTAACAATTGTCAAAAAATCGAAAATTGCATCAAACAAACAAAAATAAAATTTGGTTTTATTTTGTTTTTGTCAATATGGTATTTAAAGTGTCGACAATTAGAGTTTGCTTTGAAAAAATTGTTTAGGTTGTGAAGATAATACATAAAAATGATGAATTTTTTATTTTGGAAATAGGAATTTCAAAAAATTTCGCGCCAAAAGGTCCAGGGCCCAGGGCCGGGCTCACCAGGGCCGGCCCTGGATTTTTACCACCCCTGAAGCCCCCAAATGTCGTTCCGGGTGCAACATAAGCCCCCATTCGGTATTTGTTATCATTTTCAAGTCACGAAAGATGTTTTTTCTATGCCCGGGTAACTATCTTTGGAATGGTAACTGTTGCCTTATAAGCAAATAATATTGCGGTAGTTATGAATTCCAGACTACTGTATCTTAGAGAGGTACATACCTGGACACGTGGCACTTGCGGGACCTTGTTTTTGGGGAATTGCTTTGTGGACCTTGTGAAAATGGGGGTCCTTGGCTTTTGGGGTCCCCCTCTCATTGAGGGGACCTTATTTTTTTTAGCCCCCTCCGTACCGTCTCCAGGTATGGAGAGGTACGGTAGTTTCTCATGAGATCGGATTACTGTGACTGATGGTACTACTAGACTACGGTAGTGACAGGATTTCACGTACACACTTTTAATTTTGGGGGCCCAAATTGGGTAAACCCCCCTAAATCTTTGTGTATTGAGCCGGATTTGACAAAAATAACCCTAAACCAAGGTTTTCGTAGCACTTGCTCCCGTAGCTTGTGGAAACCCGAATATTCCCAACCGACATACGGATTTTGGTATTTTCTGATTTTACATTGTTGCAAGTTTTCATTCTTAATCATTTCTTTTTCAGAAACCGCCTCCCTCGTTCCCGAATGCAAAAGGAGGGAACCTGCTGTCCAGCCGTGATCTCCTTCAGAGTGGACGACAGGACGGGGTTGGTTTTTATGAGTATTTACGCTTTCAAGTTTGCAAAAATTGAACTTTTTCTATTTCAGAAAAGTCCACGCCTTCTACCAGCTATTCCATGTCGGCCATGCATCCCAGCAGTCGGATGAACAGGAACTGAGCAACGACATGGTGAGTTTACAGCTAATTTGGAATTGTGCCAAGCTTATGCAGCATATTCCATTCCTGCTCCATTGATAGCATTTTAAACAATTTTCTTTCAGACTCCTCGCCTAGCTACCCTTCATTTTCCGGAGTCCCCCGTGTTCACGGGCGAGAGAGGAATGCAGTATCTGCAGGTGAATATCGGAAAATTCCACTGATTTTCTCGGAGTACTCAGGGAATGAATTGTAAAAGAGGGTATAGACAATCATGGAATCTTCCTTGTTTTTCCAAACTTTTATTGTAACGATCTAGTACGTAACATGACGTCGTTTTGTGTTCTACCGTAACCCTGCTGGTCAGTATCACGGTACCCACGGACAAAATCGCCTTTTTTCGGATGCGTTCATGGGTGGACGTGAGGTGCTTGCGGTACCTACGTAATTGTTATTTGGTTGAAAATGACAAAAAAGTTAAATGGAGGCTTACGTTGCTCCCGAGACACAATTCGGGGGGCTTACGCATCAAGCCCCCCCAAATTCTCCCTGTCCAGCTATGGATGCGTTAGCATTCGGGGTTAAAAACCACTTTACTAGTGCAAACATCGGGAGGGTTCGTCATGTAATGTGCCCAACTTTAACTTTTGGGGCAAAAAATGTGGTAGCATAGGGGGCGTGCAGTTAACCCCAAAGTTCGTGGATGGACAAGGGACGTTTATGACGGTCGACATGTAAGCCCCCAAACGGTATTTTGGAAGCAATGTAAGCCCCATTTATTTTTTGTTGCCATTTTCAACCAAACGCCGAATTACTTAGGTACCGCAAGCACCTCCCACTAACAATAAGGGTGGCTGATCAGCGGGCCGGTCCCACTTTTTTTGAAAATCTTTTTTTTATATGTAACTCTTTTCAATGTCATTCTTTTTAAGTTCTGTTTTTTGCAAATATAGTTCTAATTGTGCTAAACATACTGTGTGAAGGAGGATTCGAACTACCCCATATAAATTTTGTATGTTTTTCATGGCCGAGTGGCTAAGAGGTCGGACTGGTAATCCGAAGTTGCCCCAGTTCGATCCCCCGCCGACAAAACTTTTTTGCCATAGTTTTTTATACATTAGGTACAATAGAAACACAATTCCTGCGCATAATTCATGAAAGACTTTTTTTGAACTTTTGGATTTTTTGACCTAGGACCGCGGGCCGAACCGTGAATTTTTTAAGTGAGGGCCGGCCCGGCCTGTAGAGCCACCCTTGCTTCCCATCCATATGAAAACATCAGCCTTGACTTTCGGTTGACGGGGTCGCGCCGAGGCGAATTTCTCACTTGCCGAGCCGAATTTCTCACTTTCTCATCTGTTCTTTTCAGATCGACCTAATCGAAATGGAGAGCACGGTTTATCACACGGTCGTCTACTCCCACCTGCTCGTGATGAAGGACCTCTACTCCGGTTTCATGTGGGCCAAGCCCATGCCGGACCCCGTCTCCAAGCAGCTTCTCATAAGAATTCTCACCGACAAATTCTGCGAATACGGCATTCCAGGTCAGGATTTTTCCTTTTATGAGGATGGACCTTTTTGCCGGATCGTCCCGAAAATTCACAACAAAACCGTTTTTTAGATGGATTCAGTTGTTCCGGCTCCTTCTCCTCTCGCCTCATCAAGGAGGCCATTTCCGCCATCGCCGGCGTGTTTCTGGTTCAAATTCGAGAAATCCATCACGAGGTAAAACTTTTTTTGTTGTTTCGTTTCCCTCTTTTGACTTAATTACCTCCTAATTATCAAATTTAGGCCCCTGACTACGACGCATTGAGGACAATGATTCTGGATAATGCGGCCGTGGAACTGAAGAGTCAGATGCGATGGGTGGAAGCGGCGCAGTTCACCATGATGGAGATGAACCAGGCCGGGACGAATAGCGCCTTCAAGGTGAGAAATGGATTGAAAGGCGGCCGAAGGGTGCCAAAGTTTGCAAACAATGACATGGTTTTTTGAAAGTTAGGTCACTTCATGGAATACCGCCGAAATGGACTTCCATAACCACTAGTTCACAGTTATGGTGGCATAATTGCGTAGAGGCGGGCCCGAGGGTGCCCACTTATCAGAGGGCTTATTTTATATGGAGCCTTTATGTGTCTAATTACCTTAAAGCGATATGAGGCTACCATACGCTTAAAACCAAATTGATGTATATGTGAAAGCCGCTTTCGGGACATAGGCGGATGGAAGGTGCTTGTGTTATTTACGTATTTCGGCGTTTGGTTGAAAATGGGGGCAGAAATTAACCGCGGGGCTTATGTTCAGTACTGAGCACCATTGGGGGGGGGCTAACGGCTTGAACCCCCAATCATTCCATGTCCAGCTTGTTTAGGGAACGTTTTGAACAAGAAAAAGGTGGCAATTTGCCAATAGGATCGGTAAACTCACGCAACAACGGCCTTTGGTTACCAAAAATGCGTTTCAGCCATCCTGGGCGCGCTAAAATCACGTTAAAAGGCGGTCACTGCCCTACAAAAAGACAATCAAGCAGCCTTAAGACCCAAACATCATAAACTTGGAAGAAACCCACAGTAAAAACAAGCGATATTGTATGTAAGCGGGTTTGAGGTACCATATCCACAGGAAAGCGGCATGAAGTTGCCAGAAGCCTATACCAGGGAATTGCGAGTACCAGAATTATGGAATTGTGTCATTATGTTCCCTTGCTCCTGAAGAATTGGTACATTGAGCAAAGAAAGACCATACATGGGCACAGTTCCGTCGCATGAGTCGTGGCGAGACCCCCGAACTTTGAAAATGGACTATAGGAGAACCTAGCGATACCCCCTCACATGTAAAATTCTTTTTGGCGAGACCCCCCAGCCGTCAAAGTCGGGCTGACACCCATGTATGATGAAGACATACATTAGGCAATTATTGTTCGAAACGGCATACCCATTTACAAAAGGAAGGCACTGCACAACAATTTACGCTCTAGGGGCTATTCTCTGAACATCCAGAATGAACTAAATACAAGTGACTGAAAAAAGAAACAACCAGAACTAACAACAACAAAAAACGTACTTCTACAAACACAAGAAATCAAGAATGTGCACAAATCTAGTTTACTTTCTTTGCGCGCAAGACCGCGCTATCACTGTCGTCTTCTTCTACGAATTGAGAGGGGTGGCCGTCTTGATCTTCTCGCTCTTGATCTTGTCACTCTTAAGCTCCTCCACCGTGGCCACGTGATCATTCGAGTTGCTCTCCTGCTGTGTCTCCACGCCCCTCAGACTGTCCCTGCTGCTCTTCTTCTTCTCTATGGCACTCATCACCTTCTCCTTGCTGCCTTCGACGCTCCTCGACATGCCTCTTCTCTTGCTCCTCGGCTTCTTCCTCATCGGACCCTTGTCATCACTCGACTTCTCGTTCGTATTCTTCCCCGAGCCTTCGTCCGTCTTGAATTCACAGTTGTAGTAGCGGTAGGAGTCGTTGCTCAGCTCGTCCGTTCTCTTAGGCACATCCGTTCTCTTTGGAACGAGAGCAGCACTGGATTGGGTCCTGGCGCAAGGGAGCGTCTCTTCCTGGGTCAATTCCGGAGTCTCCGGAGTTTCAGAAGGCTTCGGAGTGGTGGAGTTGGTGACTGAGGGAGGTATCGGCGGCTTCACTGGAGAGGGGGCCGATTTGGTTTGGTTCTTCTTCTTGCAAGAAACAAGGGTGGAGATGAAGAGAAAGGGAGGGACGACCAGCAGCCACGACATTGATGGGAGTAATGAGGAAGTGAAGTGAAGCAGCGGGCAGTTCACGAGCGGCCACGTAACGTCTTTGATAACATAATTGCATTTTTTTTCACGGAATGAAGTCGAATGCAAATTACTTCATATCTGGTTGTTCACGAAATGCCTGCCAACTCATTGTTGGCGTTTTTTCGTGAACGCCGTGGAATAGGTCCTTATGGTCCCTTTTAGAGGGTTCTCACGCCACCCAGAACACAATCATAGAAAACATGGATTCTGTTTTGATTTTAGGCGTTGGCACTGAGAAGGATTACTTACATGGGGGACTCGCGCCTCTAGTGACCCCGCACGTTGATTGTTCACGGAATAGCTAACCAAGAAGAATGGAGAATACCAAACAAAACAAAACAAGCTTTCGAAATTGCCGCGCAGTATCAGACACATTCCCCCATAATAATTCAAGATTATTATAAGCCAATTTTATTGGACTGAATTTAAATATACAGTTACAAAGATAAATACTTTAAAGTAATTAGTTCTTTGACTTCTTCGCAGCCTTGTTGGTTTTCTTCATAGGCTGAACGGTGATCGGCAAAGGCGACAGCCGCTTCACTGAAAATTTCACTTTTTATTTGAATGTTACAGAAAACACCAAGAAAAAGAAAATTAAAAATACAACATTAACATGAAAAAAAGAGTTTTCTAAGATAAGAACTTACCCGGGAAATTGGGGTTGGCGGAGGGAGGAGGAAGAATAACGATTCTCTTCTTGTTGTTCTGGGACACGGAAGCTGGGCGGTCTAGCTGCTTGGTCTAAAAATTTAGTTTTGTATTTGCAAAAACAAAGTTTATAAAAGAAACCCAATAAAATAGAATTAATTAACTTAGTCCTCTGTCCCTTGATTGCCTCGGCCTTCTTGCTAATTCTGTCGGTAATAGCCTTTAGTTTGGCCTCGTCGATGGCCTTCTTGCTCTGCTTGGTGTCACGGCACATTTTTAATTCTATAATTGTTTTTTTTTCTACAAGTTTTTATTTTTTGAGAGAGAAAAAAGGATGGTGAACCAAAGTAGAAAGGGATGTATGAATGTCTTGTAATGTGGTGTATTTATTATGGACCGAAAGCTATCCGTAAAAAAAGCGATCACAGATATTACCCTGAAAGGTCACGTGCGCGGCACCTTAGGGCACGGCACATCTGCGCTTAATTAGGTCGCTACCGCTCGTTGAAAACTGGGTCATTTGTATGAATGTAATTTTGAAAAATAAGTCAAGAATGTAAAGAAACAATTTACTAATGTATGGGAATGCTTATGTTCAAGGCGTCATTGAATTGTAAAAAGTAGAAATTTACTAATACAAAGTTAATAAAAACGAGGACTATGAGTGCCGAAGTGTCGTAGAAGAAAGATTGAATTATGTGGAAAGTAGCTGGATAAATCTGTGTAAATTTTCTCATAAGCGGTCTAATGTTGCAGAAATAGTCTTTGAGCCGATATTCTCACGAACGGGCCCGTTTGTCTCGTTCTTTTATCCTGGGCCACCCTCACGACGAAGGTTTTATCCCGTTCGGTAACCTTATTTGCACAACCCGTGTTGATTATTACAATTTTTAATTATTGGACGGGCCGGCCTTTTTTTTTAAACTCCGCTTGGAGTGGCGTTAGATGTTGTATCGTAAGTATCAGCCATAGCTGTACGTTAAGTGTTTCCGGTAAATTAAAAGGGGGCTTACGTTGCCTCCGAGGCGCCATTTGGGGGGGCAAAACTAAAAAGAAGCCTCGTCCGAAATTGAAAATATATCTAACAACAACGGGATCACTGCAACAACGACAAAAAAGGAAAAAGGAAAAACAAAATTTGGGACAAGTATATAATTTCAAGCGGCCTGATGATATCGAATCGTCCGGATAGCGGCATTAAGCTACAAATTTTACTCTTCTCATTACAATTTTCCAGCGATTCTTCAACCGCCGTCCCCATTCTTCCGATCCTCTTCCCTATCTGCCACCCGACGCCGTGGGCAACGATTTCCCTGAAGAGGAGGAGGACGGATTCCCTCCGCCGGTGACCGTCCGCTACGAACCAGGAAGCACCGTTTTTGTCAGTTTTACCCTGAAAATCACCGCAAATTGGGTCGTTTCAGTTGAGAAATGTGGATTTCCGCACGGGGAGAGGAGGCCTCCCTGTGCAGTACCTATTTGGGCTGATTTCGGCCGTGGATTGGGAGAAGAACCCGAGTTTTCCCTACAAAGTGCACTACTCGAGCAGAAATGATCCAGGGCCAACGGAGGGTAAGGAGAGAGAGAGAGAGAGAGAGAGAGAGAGAGAGAGAAGAGTTGGAGAGGGGTATTCAATCAAACTTTTTCAGCCTCACCGTTCGTCTGGGCCCCGCCGACCTACGTCCTCCCGACCAGCCAGGATCTCTTCCAGATAAAAGAGGAAGGTCAGTGTATCTCTCACCCTCTCCTCACACACACACTCTCTCTCTCTCTCTCTCTCTCTCTCTCTCTCTCTCTCCTCTCTTTTCGTGGAAAAACCACAAAGGAGCGTAAAATGTAACCAAACTACATTCCCCGTAAAACCCTGCCAGTTGGGTTTCTCACGGGCCGGGCCAGCTGGAAAATTTTGGTCGGCCCATTTTCCCTGGACCACCCAGTCAGAATGCCACCCACACGACCAGGGTTCGATCCCGGTCGGTGACATTCTTTTTTTGTGCAATTAATATTGACTTATATGTTAGTAACAAACATTGTTAAGCAATTTAAAAGTTTAAAAAATTATTGTACCGATTTATACAAAATTTAAAATTTAATTTTTCATACTCGGGCCGATCGGGCCGGGCCGTCCCGAAAAATTCCTCGGCCCGGCCCGTCATTTGAGAACCCCGCTGCCAGTTGACGGACCCACCCGTAACTTTTGTTGCCACAAATGGGGTAGCCCCCCATAACTTTTGGTCTACCGAGCTGAATTTTACGGAAATAGTGCCTAACCCCCCTTAACTTCTGCGTTTTTGTGGCCTCTACCCGCCTTAACCTGGGTTCACCTGACTAAACCCACCTTTAAATTTATTGGGTAATATACTGTTGTGTTTCTTAAAATGGCTAACATTGTTGTGCAGTATCTGATCTCACAGTCTTTTTGTGTCTGTGTAGAAAAAAATACAAAAATTTATCAACACAACTTGGTGGCTAGCAAATGTCTATTTCAAAACGCGAAGTATGTTTCAAAAGCTTCAGAAAACCACAGGACGAAAAAAACACAGTGACGGAGCTCTGCCCATGTATACCGCGGCGGGGGGGTGTCGCAATTTGACTTTTACCCAATTTTTGTAAAGCGAGGGGCCCGCCGCAAATTTTGAAAAGGTTTTCTAATAGAGAGGACTGTCGTAAAGTATACCCCTGCGGTACGTTGACCAGGTGTGGACGTAAAGTAATTGAAGTAGTACCTACGCATTTCGGCGTGTGGTTGAAAATTGCTACAAAAAAGTAACGGGGGACTTGCTTTGCCTCAAAAGAACTATTTGGGGGACTTGCATATTGAGTTTCCCAAACGTACCCTGTCCATCCTTGCTCTCAGTACTGTGCAGAAAAAGTACAAAACCGACTAAACACACGACTAAGTGGCCAGCAAACGTTTATTGTACAACGAGGCATATTTCAAAAGAGCTTCAGAAAGAAGAAAAGGCACATTTCAAACATTGGGGGATTCAGTAATTGTAGCTACGGTGGGGTTCACTTTCGAGTGGAAGAGTTTTGTCACCTTGGAGAAGAAGATTTTCACTTTCGATGGAATGATCTTCTTCACTTTGAAATAGAAGATTTTAGTTTTGCAGTGGGTGATCTCCTTCAATCTTCCCAAGAATGGGGAATATAATTTGCTACACATCCAAATGTTGGTCAAAGTGATTAGTACAGAAGAGGCGCTTCCAACGTTCAGGAAAACGTCTTTGATTGTAATGTAGAAATGTGATTTTGGATATAAGAAAATTACTGAAAGAATTTGTGAAACAGCCGATAATAACATGAGGATAGTCTGGAAACGTCAATTAGTGCTTCTATCAAGAAGATGTTGCCTTTATTCCCAAGCATATTGCGATTTTGGAGTAAGTTCTCAAAGTCACATCGCTGTAACTGGATGTTGACAATCTCCAAACGTTGAAGAAGCAAATACAAGTGATAACAGAAGCAATGATTGCAACATACCCGTTCAAATTATCATAACCCTTGAAACTACAGCTGAGTTACTTATTCTTCTACTCACTCGCTTATAAACGTAAAACGAAACATCAAAGCGACAGTGTGTAGGATGAGGATGAAAGCAAAAGTCCAACAACATTTCAACGCAGCAGAAGAACACAGTCACATTAAAAACAATTCCAAGAAGAATACGGCTTGTCATTGTTTTTCTGAAAATGTGGTTTCGTTTTCATCTTCTTTAAATCAAACCCAGTAAAAATGTCCTTCCATATAACGGCGACAAGTGCGGAACATGCGTATGAAAGGGTTTTCAGCCATTTTTGAAGTCCCGGTTGAATAAAAGATGTGCGGTAGATGGGGTACCAACAGCAAGAATTTATCCACCCGAGTAAAGCCTCGCTTGCTTCACAAGCAGCACCTAGTCCAACAACGCTGTGGAACAGAGAACACTTCCTTCTCATGCACAATAAGAACACACAGAAGAGAGTGGATACGGTTAACACAATAATTCTGGGTATGATATACTCAGGGTTCACGCGGATGCCATCAATGAAGGACGACAAACAGTAAGGAAATGGCATCGACATGATTCGTTTCTGCGGTAAACTGGTGGAACAGTGGTAGTGGGTCTTATAAACATATGACAACCCATGAAAATGAAGTAAACTTTAATGTTAGTCACGCGAACACCTTGTGTTTTATGGGTTAACACATCGAGTTTTATAGGTTTGATTTGAATTGGTTCTGTAGCCTATAATTTATTTCTGCCAACTGAACCTACTGGTTTTGTTTAGAGCGCAGCACTAGAGTGGAATTTTTGTAAACTTTTGCTGACTTTGTAAAGTTTTGGGTGCGTTGAATTCTTTGGTTATTCGAAAACATATGGATAAACCGCAAAATTTTTGCGCGTAAATATAAGTTGGTTTCAACGGTCTGACCCGTGAAAACAGCTTTTTCGGCTCTAACATTGTTTAAACGCAGCTTTTTTGGGTCTGAACAAGAATATGAAAGATAAACCGTTGTTTGATGCATTGGAACTTAAAAATACTTGAAAATGTATATTAGAAGAGCTCACGGCCGGTACTGGTCGATTGGTTTGTACAAAAACGGGACTTCCAGGACCATACTTGGGCAACCTACCGCCGCGGGGGTCAATTTTGCGACAGTACCTCCTAATACGCAAAGTTTCGAAAATTTGTGGTGGACTCGCTTTTTTTTTTAAACAAAATTACACGAATACTTAAAATTGCGAAGGCACCACCGCCGCTTATGGCGGATGACAATGCCCAGGACTCACCATAGTGGGATGTAGGTGCCTGTAGTACCTACGTAGATCGGCGTTTGGAGGAAAATGGTTACAAGAGATGTAAGGGGACCTTTACGTTGCCTCCGATTCACCATTTGGGGGGGGGGGGCTTACGGATCGAGCCCCCCCCCCCAACGCTCCCTGTTCAGTCATGGGACTCACCGGCCGACCCGGGTTCCCATGGGCCGGGCCATTTGGAAAATTTTCGTTGGCCCGGCCCTGGACGTCCCGTTCGGCCCGTTTACCCTGGACAACCCAGTCAGATTCATGGCTGGACAAGTAGTGTTTGGGGGACTTGTTACGTAAGTCCGTAAATGGTGCCTCGGAGACCGTTTCATTTTTTGTTACCATTTTCAACCAAACGTCGATTTACGTAGGTACCGCAAGCACCTTACGTCCAGATATGGTCAGATTGCGACCCACACGACCAGGGTTCAACCCCGGTCGGTGACATTCTTTTTTGTACAACTAATATTGACTTATATGTTAACAACAAACATTACTAAGTTATTTAAATCAGTTTAAAAAAATATTGTACCGATTTATTCAAAAATTTAATTTTTCATATCCGGGCCGTCCGAAAAAGTCCCTCGGCCCGGCCCGTCATTTGAGAACCCCGATCAAAGGTGCCCAGTTGGCCCCGTTCACTGCCTCTCTCTCTCTCTCTCTCTCTCTCTCTCTCTCTCTCTCTCTCTCTCTCTCTCTCTCTCTCTCTCTCTCTCTCTAAACCCTCTTGCTTTTCAGACCGCCAGAAAATCGTCTCCAACCTGATGTGTTCTTGCCGCGAAGACACTCAAACCGGTCAATGCACCCTCTTTCGCAGTTTCCTTTGCAAAAACAGAATGGCCAAGGCCTGTTGCTCTCTGAGCGGAAAGAAGTGCCCCTACCACGAGAGCATCTCCGGCGACGATTCCTACGCGGTATTTCCCATTTTCCTTTAAAAAAAAATGTTCATTTTGGGTTCAGAAAATGGAGAAATTGACGAAAGTGCACGCGTTACAAGGCGTAGATCACCTACAGATGCAGCAAATGGAGGAGGAACAGTCCTGGAGGTGGGTTTTATTAGTGAAAGTGAGGGGAAATCCCTTTTTTAGGCACCACCGAAAGAGGAAGGAAATGGCGATGGCTGGCAGCTCCTCCCTTCATATGGCTCCCGAAGAGTTAGTTGTAAAATTTCCAAAATATTAATAAAATTGGTTAAGGCAGGAGTTGGTGGAGGACTTTTGCGTGGAAGTGGCCGCCGAGGAGGTCATTTCTGACTCGATGACGGACCCGGGAATGATCACAGTGACCGACTTCTCCCCTCAGCCGTCGGAACAGCCAGCACATGTAAGTGGAGCTCTTGTGTGGAAAATATGGGTCGAATTTGTGGGTCGTACTAGCCCTTTTTTGTTCGGGTCCTGGCTTTTTTTTTGAGACCACCAGGAGGTTTTTGGGTGCTTCTTGGCTGAACAGTAAATGATTTTTTGACAAAGCAAATTCTTTCACAGTAATTATGTTTTTAACGCGAAAAGGAAAAATGACCTTATGTCACACAACTATATGCCTAACCATGCTTAGCCTACATACCTCTGGAGCATAGAAAAAACGTGGATCGGGTTTTTCGGTCGCGCCGAGACTTACTTCCTATTTGGGGGACTGGCACCACAAGTCTTATTTGTATTGTGGGGGGCAAAATGGACCCCACTGGTAGCTTGTTCATGTATGCTCTGGGGGATATAGTTAGCATTTCCAAGGGAGTTAAGCGCAATATTGCGAGTGTTAAGGGTAGGTAAAATAACTGACCCTCCCGAGGTATTTTAGCCGGGTGGCAGTCTTTTGCGGCAAGGTTGGTCATTGCTCTGCTCAATTATTTATATTTGACTGACAATGTTTCAACAAATTCCGATAACTTTAGCTTTTTTTTTTTTTAGAAACGCCGAAGACTTTCGTCCGGAAATCTAGACGAAGGAGATATTTTGGTTCACACGCCAGCGCCTGAGAAGTACGGCGAAGAGAGCTCAATGAAGCCATCCACATCCCAGGTTTGTGGTTTTCAAATATCTCGTCCCTCTTTTATCGGTTTTATTTAAATTGATCGTTAAAAATTGTAATTTTTAGTACATTTCCGTCGATTCGAGTGGACTCGAATCCCCCTACTCGCACCATCTCTCCCACGAATCCGTCCCATCGTCACTGATGCCTAACAACCAGCTACAGGAGCCATCGATTTTAGGCCATCAGGTTAGTCTCTCTCTTCTCTCTGTCTCTCTCTCTCTCTCTCTCTCCCTCTCTCCCTCTCTCTCTCTCCCTCTCTCTCTTTCTCTCTCTCTCTCTCTCTCTCTCTCTCTCTCTCTCTAACCCCTGTAATTCAGGAGCCCCCTCCAGTCGTCTCTAGGGCTTCAGAAGAGCCCCAATCGGACCCCCACAGCTACGAGGTAACATATTTTTTGTATTTCTTTACTGTGTGGAGCAAATACATAATAAACCCCAATTTTTCACAAAATCCTCCAATTTTTCCATTTTCAGCAGCCGGTCCGTCGCTCCTCCCGTGCGCCGAAGACCAAAGTCTTCACAGACTTCGTCACCGACCTTGCCTGATCTCGATTATTTAATAAACTTTGTTTTTTTTTTGTATGTATTTTTGTGAAATTGTGGTTAAAATGCCATGTTATCTTTGTTGTAGTTTTTCATGTTTTTTTTTAAAAAAAATAAGTGTTTAGGAGCCGCAATGGCGGATCAGTTCCACCGCAAGGTGGCCAAGATGTACGTGCTGAGAGACAAGGCCGACGCGCCGGACGAGTTTGTGGGGAGGATGGTCAACTGCTGTCTCATGTTGGAGAGACAGATGGAGAAACTCAATGAGAAGGTGAGGGAGAGGAGGAGAAAACACCCGAATGTGTTTGAAATATGCGACTCAAATCAGTTGCAAAATTTTACGCTGATATCAGTACCAAAGTGTCTTTATACCGTAAAATTTCTAAAATCTCGCTTGAAACTGCCTTTTTTTTTACAAAACACAATAGGCGGTCGAGTTTACAACTGACATTTTTTTATTGTACATTATAAAAAAAGGTGAGATTTGCTGCTGTTTGCTTGCTAAAGAACTTATTTTTTTTACATTTTTATCTTGAAAACGATTTCAAACGGCGGCAAAGTAAGCCCCCACTTTACTATATATTCAAATTTTCAATCAAACGCCGAATTACGTAGGTGCCACAAGCACCTCTTTTCCACCTCTGTTTAGGAATCACATCCCTCGAGGTATAAATCCGGCCTTGTTTAATTTAGACTCGACTTGTCAAGTTTTGTTTAAAAAATCGTTCTTGTGCCTGAAAAAATATACTAAACTTGCAAATTTCAGGAAGTCACAGACATGATCATTTCCATGTCTGGCGATGAGAAGCGCCGAGGCGACGTTGCCCAGGGCCTCGTTTATCTCATGTTGACGGCGGACAAGGAGAATTTCAGTAAGGTTCGTCTTTCTCTCTCTCTCTCTCCTCTCTCTCTCTAAATCTCTTTAGATCTCTCTATAAATCCCTCTTTTCAGTACATCTTCTACCTCTCCCAAATGGGCGACAGCTGGTTCCAAGCCCTCTTCTCCCTCAATATAGTCTGCATAGAAATGTTCCACAAAATGCAGGAAGGACCCAAGGACAATCTTCTGAACTTCTTCCGGGAAGCCATACGGTGTACAGTACCCAAGGTGAGATTACGGTAGCATTTTGTTCTTCTGTTGGTTTCAAACCGGGCTGGCCCGCTTCCAAAACCCCAGTTCTAATCGCAATATTTTCAGTTGGACAGTGTTGTCCTCAATTTTCTCCGCACGCTTAACGGAACCGGTGACTGGAACAGCCGTCTGCGACTCTCTGGAGAGGTACTGTAATTCTTTTTAGCCAAATCAATCGATTTTCTCTTCGCCCATTCAATAATCGTATTTTTAGTTTGCCAAGCTCTTCATGGAAAACCAAGAGTGGTTCTTCTCGCTGAAGAACGGAAGCATGCTTTTCGGAGTCACTGTGAACACCCTCGCCCATTTCGTTGGAGACATCGCCTCCATGCCCCAAATGGACGCGCTGAAGAACATTCTCGTCAATGTGATTGTGACTTGTGTGAGGTGAGGGATTGTGGAAGAAAAATGCCGGCCGAGCCCAGAAATTCTGGTCTTGCCCCATACCCTAAATTTGAGTTCGGAATCGGAGGGGGCGCTTCTAGAAAGTGGGTTTCCCATAGAAAGGTCGGTAGTCCTGGCGAGTGCGAGCAGGTTTCCTTGTGAAATTTTGAATTTATTTATATTATGTTTCAAAGACGTATTGGCAGCATGAGTGGCAAAAACTCGGGCCGGAGAGGACCCGAGTTAAAAAAAATCTTTTTTTAAATGTATTTATTTTTCAAGAAAATTGTTTGGAGTCTTTTTGTTGAAAACAGTTCCAATTGTGCCAATACCAGGAGTTACGGCCCGTAATTTTTATGACCGAGTGGTTGATGGGTCGGACTAGCAATCCGAAGTTGTCTCAGTTTCATTCCCCGTCGAGAGAATTTTTTCTGACTGTCTTGTTTTATGTAATTGTTATGCATGAGACACATTTTCCGTGCCTTAATAGTGTAAAACTTTTTTTCTCTAACTTGTAGAAGTTTTGGCCCCGGGCAGAGGGTCGGCCCTGACCATTGACTGGCAGAGACGGGCCGGCCCGGTAAATACTGCAAAAATATGCCTTCACCCGAAAGGTGGAATCGAACCACTGCGACGCTAATCGCCTACAGGTTTGAAGCCTGCACCCCGGACCACCGAAGATCATTCGGGCGGCGTTCCACCTGCCGCCGCCGCTTTTATAACCCCGTCTGCTGTAGCGGCCGATTTGGTACGGGGGCGGGCGGCGGCGACCTAATCAGTCCTCGGAGGAGTCTCGGCGCTGACAGCAAAACACACACACACACACACACACACTCACATACTCACATATAGAAGGCATATAAAGTAATGTTTTTTTGTTGTTGGAATACTTGAAAATACGCCCGTCCGTTGCGTCACACGTATCTATGCGCTTCTTTTATGCATAGCCTTTACTTTTTTAGCTTCTCTTGTGGTCGGGCGGTTGGTTTTATTTTCTCTTTTAACTATGTTGTTTTTCTCTCGCTTGTCCGAACGAAATTTGGCGCATTTTCGCCTTAATTACGCTCAACTACCCTGCTTTGTTAGTATAAATTTATTGAGCAAATGCTCCTGAAAAAAACCTCATTTGAAAAACAGTGATTATTTGAGAAAAAAGTTTAATTTTGTTTTTTTTTCCAGGCGTCGACCTAACGATGTGTTCCTCCTCGGCAGGGAATTCCACATGGCGCTCATGCGCATCTCCAAGATCCCCGCAATTACGCAGATCTTCGCCGATCTTCTGAGGAAACCCGCTATGTTCGGCATCAAAAGTGAGGTTTCTTCTCTTTTTTGGACTTTGTTTGAATAAAAATGGAATTTTTGTTAATAGAAGAGGAATATAACTACCAGTTCACCCTAAAAACAGGAAAATTTTCAGATTTCGAGGAGGTGATGTTCCGAAGCACGCATCCCACGTTCACGAACAACCGCATATCGCACGAGCTGTGCAAGAAGATCATGTTCCTCATCGAGAGTGTGAAGCCGGGACAGAATAACAAGCACTACGAGTGGTTCCTCAATTCTGTACGATTTTGTATTATTTGTGCAGCTCGATTTTTTGCCCACTGTGCCAATCAATAGGTCCCGGGTTCGGGTCCATCCACCCCCATAATTGGTCAATCAACCGCAGGGGGTAGTTTTACTGCAGCCCCCCTGTTAGCAAAATGTTCAAAAAGTTCGCGGCTGCACCTTTAACAATATTTGCAAAAATTGAAAATTTTTAGTCCTACAGCCACACCGCGTGGAGAAGTATGGCTGTGCCAAAGTTGTGCGTATTGTAGACATTTTGAACCCATTTTCTTTTATCGTGTCTTTGTCTTCATTTTTTAACTTTCCTTTCGGTTTCCTTCAAAATTCCCCTTGTTTTTCGGCTTGTTTTGAGCACTTTATTTACAGAAAAATTTACTTACCTTCTTTTTAGCACCTGAAGAACCCCGCGGATTCGCAGTCGATGAGAGGAGAGATCATCCGCTTCATCCTCAACTGCATGCCGCAGCAGGTCACCACGATGACCTTCGACGCTAAGATGCACTTCTTATACTACCTAGTCAACACGGCGGCGGTGAGTCCAGTGTTTTCGCGTATAATGTCATCTTATTAGCTACAAAATATCAATTATGAACAATAAAATGAAATGGTTTTTTTTTCAGCCTGGCCCTGAGGCCCAATGGTGCAAGACGGCCATCTGGCTGGACTGGTGGTTCTACGATTCGGGCGTGCCCTACTTCGCCCTCGAGTCCGGAATAGGTACGTTTTTAAGCTTTTGGTCCAGTTTTTCTCTGTTTTAGCCGTCGTGCGCTACTGTCTGAGTGCCCAAGCAACGAAGGCTAACGCCCTTCTGGAGTACCTCGTGGACGCGATTCCCCTGCTCCACCCTCCCTCGGCCGGAAGGATCCACACCTGCGTCAACCAGGGCATGAAGGTTATGGCCGACTTTTTACAGCAAAAGTGGGATTTATTCAATTTTTATAAAATTAAAAGTGATTTTTGACGTAGAAAATAAATAAAGGGGTTTGGGAAACTAAAGCTACGATTTTAGCAACCAGCCGCCGGTCAGCAACATTCTGGAGAGCGTGAGAGTGGATAAGTCGGTGAAGGATACCGTCCGCAGCGTGTTCAAGGACTTTGTGAGGAACCCCGGAGGCAGCTTGACGTGAGTTTAAAAAATGTAAATGGAGCACTAGCCTAAAAAAGCAAACTCCCTTCCGATCAGCTTGGGTGGAGGCCGCGCCGATGTTTTTTTTCGCCGATATTTCCATTATTTTTGGGTTAGAACCAATAGAACCGAAAATAACGGCATCATTGTCGGTGAGGCACCCTCCTTTTGTAATAAATTTTTGAAAAGGGCAGGGAATTGACCATGACTGGCTCAGGTCTTGGTCATAAGTTTGTAGTTTGATTCCAATGCACCCCCCCCCCCCGCTTCTTGGTAAACCTTTGACATCTACCATGATATTGATTGATTTCTATGTAAAGTCAATCGATGTTTTGGACCGCTCACTCTTAATATAATTTTTGGGTATTCGTGTAAGGCGCCACCGCTCTAAGTGGTCAGAGCATACATGCACAAGGTATCTGTGGGGTGCGTTTTGCGCGACCCCCACAATACAAATGAGACGTGTGGCGCGAGTCCCCCAAATAGGAAATTCGGCTTGGCGCGACCCCCTCTACCTAATCTACGGGTGCTTGTTCATCTATGGGTCCGAGCCCCCAAAGTGAATATTTGTTAGCTAATCTTTGAATACGGATTCATATATAGCCCTAACGGACTTTAAAAATGGTCTATGGGGGAACCTAGCACCACCCCCTCCTATATAAAATTCTTCTGGACGAGATCCCCCGACCCGGCAAAGTTGGGCTGACGCCCATGTAGGTTCATGGGTGCTGATGGTGTGGTCACAGCTTTTCGAGGGGTTTGGTACCTTTTTCATGAACATACACGGGCCGTTTTTATGGGTATGGGGGGCTCTTTTCTTTTACCCACCTCCCTTTGCTTTTTTGCCCCCCCCCCAACAGGCGAAATGAGATGAGTCATTTTGCATGTTTTGATCTCCTTGCGCAATATTCCCTTGAAATCTCAAATATGGCGCGTAAATGTTATGATCTCTCGAAACTCTTTCATTGACTAAAACCAGTGACATCCTTTTAGGGTATTTCTAAAATACCCAAAAAGTAGGTCGACAAAACATACATAAAAAGAACTCTTTTACCTCCTTTAAAAGTGTTCCCCCTAGGCCAACGGTGATCATCCCCACTCCTCAACAGCCACCACAGCCGGCCCCTGTCTCGAACAACAATGTGACTAAGAAGAAATCGAGGGAGGAGCCGGTGGCGAACAATGACCGAGAGAAATCGCCCAGTCCGCCTGCGAGGGTCCGAAAGGTACTATTTCACGACTTTTATCGGAAAGTTTGATGATTTTTAGACCATCAGCAAGGAAGAGGTGGAAAAAGACGTGGAGAGCAACTACCAGATGCTCAGGGACGACATAAAGCCGATTATTTCGGATGTGAAGTGAGCATTTTCAAGAATAGGACATAATCATTTTTGACCACGTTGTATGGAAAATGGGCAGCCTCTGGCCGCTTTGTGCTCAGTTTTGGAAGCCTCAGGTCGCTTTTCTTTGAATTTTCTTAGCCTCGAGCCGCTTTGGGATGAAACGGGCAGCCTCAGGCCGCTTTGAAATCTAGAAGATTTCCCTTTGATCTGAAACTACGGCGCGTGCCTCAGGCCGCTGTGTAGTTAGTGAATACGGGCTGCCCCAGGCCGCTTAGAGTTAAAAAGAGCAGACTCAGGCCGCTTTGTAATACACAAAGTTTGTAGTGGTGGGTTTGGACAGCTTCGGCCGCTTTACTGTGAATACGGGCAGCCTCAGGCCGCTTTATGTTGTTGAGTTCGGGCACCCTCAGGCCTTTTAGTGTAGAAAACTGTCAACCTCAGGCCGCTTCATTTTGAAAACAGGCCGCTTTGCATTGAAAATTCTGACATCCTCAGCCGCATTGTTTCGAAAACGGGCTGTACCATGCCCGCTCTACTGCTCTCATTGAATACGAGTAACACCAGGCCGCTTTGTGGTGGAATACGGGCTTATTGTTAAAAAGCGCAGCCTAAGACCGCCTTGTCCATGACTGGACAAGACTCCTTTGTGGGGCTTGATACGTAAGCCCCCCCCCTCCCCCAAATGGCGCCTCGGGTGCAACGTAAGCCCCCTTTTAATTTTTTGCTGCTTTTTACAACGAAAAGGTGAATTACGTATATACCGCAAGCACCTCACGGCCAGCTATCGCCTTGTCTTGAAAACATAGCCTTTATTTGGATAAACATCTTTTTTTCAGGGAAAAATTCAATTCGGAGGAGTCGGATGACAGCGAGAGGAGTGACTCCGTGGCTCGCCTGTTGCAGAATATCCTGGACTATGTGGGTTACGGTAGCTTAGACCTTTAAATGTCTGTTTTAGGAAGACGGAATCGATGACGACCAGTTGGAATTGATCGGTCAGTGTCTCCACGGACTCATTGGGAGACCGGCGGACAATGGGAAAAGCCTAGTGCCGGAGCCGACCACCGAAGAGGCCTTCAACGACGTCTTCTCCCACCCGCTCTACATCATTTTCCGCAATTTGTCGTGAGTTTAACTTTTTTGGGCCAAATTGGAAAAATGAGCGAGCGGTGGCAAATAATGGGACTTCAATAAACAGTAACCTATCAATCTGAAGGTCAAGGTTCGATCCCTTCCGGTGAACATAAGATTTCCCGGAGTGCGGTAGCCGCTGCGTGTTTTCTTTCTTGGATCACACATGGTCAACGTACCGCAGGGGTGTATTTTGCGACGGCCCCTCAATTAGAAAAACCTTTTAAAGATTTGGCGGGCCCCCTCTCCTTACAAAAAATGGTTAAACGTCATTTGCAACACCCCCGACCGCTGCAGCTCGCGGAGGTTGGCCAAGTCTGTCTTGGATTTATATTTATATTTACGTCTTTATAAGCTAGAATAATTCGAATTATCGAAGCTTCATTGAACAAAATTCCAATCATCTGTGTTTCGCTTCGGTTTGAAAATGCCCATCAATTTACATAGTTCCCCCCATATAAAAAACACCGGGATTTTCGACTGAGGGATCGCTCCGAGCCTAATTTCCTATAGGGGAATCGCGCCACACGTCTTATTTATATTGTGGGGGTTGCGCAAAACGGACCCCACCGGCAGCTTGTTCATGAGAGCTCCGTAGTGTAGATTTTTAAAGACATTCACGCCACAAACACGATAGATTTTTATAAACCATTTTATTGGACTGATTATACATTTACATAGATTATTAGTTTTAATCAATCAGTTCTTCGACTTCTTCTGAGCCTTGCTGGTTTTCTTCAAGGGCTGAACGGGGATAGGAATAGGCGACAGCCGCTTCACTGAAAATTTTTCTTTATTCTCGAATGGCAAAATTTGAAATAATAAAAAAGTAAAAATACAGAACCAACGGGAGAAAAAACAAAAACACCGTGTTCTTAAGATAAAGCTTACCAGGGAAATTGGGGTTGGCGGAGGGAGGAGGAAGAATAACGATTCTCTTCTTGTTGTTCTGGGACACGGAAGCTGGGCGGTCTAGCTGCTTGGTCTAAAAATTTAGTATTGTAACTTGTAAATACAAAGTTTGTAAACGGATCTAACAAAAAAAGAATTAATTAACTTACAGTCCTCTGTCCCTTGATTGCCTCGGCCTTCTTCTTGCTAATTCTGTCGGTAATCGCCTTCAGTTTGGCCTCGTCGACGGCCTTCTTGTTCTGCTTGGTGTCACGGCACATTTTTTATTCTGGAAATGGGGGTTTGGTTTTTGTAAGAGAGTTTTCTTTTGAGAGAAAATAAAATGTGGTGTACCAAAGTAGAAATGGAAGTATGAATGTCTTGTAATGTGGTGTATTTATTATGGACCGAAAGCTATCCGTAAAAAGCGATCACAGATATTACCCAAAAAGGTCACGCGCGCGGCACCTTTGGGCACGGCGCATCTGCGCTTAATTAGGTCACAATCGCTGGTCGAATACTATGTAATTATAATGTTTCGAATATGATCATTGATCCACCTACAATCGAATATAACTAATGAAAACTTAGAAAAAATTGTTATGAATATGTGTGCAAGGTGAAATTTTTACAAATAAAAGACTTTAGGGTCATTATCGATCTTTTTTCGAGGTTACTATAAGACTTCATGAGTTACTGTAACTCGGGTAGAACTTGACCAAAAATTAACGTTAAAGTACGCTAACAAAAATTGTAATTGACGATTTTACGATCTTACTTAGGGAAAAATTCAATTGATTTTGTAAATTTTTGTCATAACTTTTCCTTCGGGTTTCTCAGATTACGATCCGACCAGGCAGGGAGATTTTTTTTTCGGGTGGCCACGCCCGTTTATGAAAAATATATCGGTACAATAATTTATTAACATATAGTCATTATTAGTTGTACAAAAACCATATAGTCATTATTAGTTGTACAAAAGCAATATCGCCATCCGGAATCGAACCCTGGTCGTGTGGGTGGCGATCTTACTGGGTTATTTTTTAAAGTATACCAATCTTGACGTTCCTAAGAGGGTTAGGGGGCTTAACTGAGTCTGTTTGCTGGTTTAGGCACCTAACTATTCCTATCTTTTGCATTCAGAAAACTCCCGTAATATTAGAAGATTTTCCCACATTTGGAAAAGTTTCGTTTTATAAACTGGCCGTATCATTAGATTACCAATTTAGCAAATCAAGAAAACTGGAGAAATCCAAGAAAGCAAAGTAAAGCCTGTTGAAATTCCTATTCGCAAGAGTTGTGCAGTATCGATTTTCAAAGACATTCGCCCCATATAAGAACTCAAGGTTGTTGTGAACCAATTTTATTGGACTGAATATACATATACTCGTACAAGAACAATTAGTATAAATCAATCAGTTCTTCGACGTCTTCTGAGCCTTGCTGGTTTTCTTCATGGGCTGAACGGGGTTTGGCATAGGCGACTTGCGCTTCACTGAAAGTATTCCGTTATTTTTGGTTTGAATGCCAAAGAAAAACATCGAAGAAAATAAAAAAAAAAGTTTTTTATGGTAAAAACTGACCGGGGAAAGTGGGGTTGGCGGAGGGAGGAGGAAGAAGCACAATCCTCTTCTTGTTGTTCTGAGAGACAGCGGGGCGGTCTAGCTGCTTGGTCTAAAAATTTAGTATTGTAACTTGTAAATACAAAGTTTGTAAACGGATCGAACAAAAAAGAATTAAATAACTTACAGTTCTCTGTCCCTTAATAGCCTCGGCCTTCTTCTTGCTAATTCTGTCAGTAATAGCCTTCAGTTTGGCCTCATCGATGGCTTTCTTGTCCTGCTTGGTGTCACGGCACATTTTTAATTCTGGAAAAAGGGGTTTTGTTTTATAAAAAAGTTTTCTTTTTTTGAGAGAGAGAAAAATGGATAGTAAACCAATGGAGAAAGGGAAGTATGAATGTCTTGTAATGTGGGGTTTTTATTATGGACCGAAAGCTATTCTTAAAAAGCGATCACAGATATTACCCAAAAAGGTCACGCGCGCGGCACCTAAGGGCACGGCGCATATGCCATTAATTAGGCCACAACCGCTTGTGAATACTATGTGATTAGGTTGTTTCGAAAATAACTAATGAAACTTAGCAAACAATGCTGTAATGAATATAGGGGCATTTTACAAATATGAGTGACTTTAGGGTCATTATCTTGTATATTTTGTTGTCGCGGACCAAACTTGATCGAAATTTAAATTAAAGTTTTTTTCTCGATAACATAAATTTCCCTGGAGAAACATTGTGATTGACGGTTTGACGAAAAATGACTTCGAAACCGAGTTTTACCCAATTTGGTCTAATTCCATGAATGGCCGTCTAATTGCAATCAGAGACCACCAATCGATATTCACGCCAATAGTCTCAGAATTGAAGTATCGATCGTTGATTTAAACTTCCGGCATCCCCTCTTGATCATACCTGGGTAACCCATCCCGGGATGCAATGTTGCGGTAGCCCCTTTTATTATAGAAATGTTCAAAAATTTGCGACGGACTCCTTTCTGTAACAAAATTTGCCGAAAAATCATAATAGCGACGACTCTAACGCGCCGCTGATGGCGGAACTTGGCAATGTATGCTCTTGATTTAAAAAAAATATTTTTAGTTACAAACTAAGACCCACTCTATCCCTACGAATTTCTCCCTTTTCAGGTTCACTCCCGTCAGCGACACCACCTCTCGCACCCCTCTCGTCACCATAATTGCGGCGATGCGCGACCGCGACAACTACATTTCCCTCCTGCTGCTCTACTTTATAAAGGTAGTTTCTACTTTTTTGCGAATTAACTAGTTAATACTTACTATAGTTCCAAAATTACGCTGTCGTTTTAGTGTGGAATTAGCGGGAATATCTCGGTGATGCCGAACAACGACAACGTCCTCTGCTACCAGGAGGTGGCCAGGGCCTGCGACAAGGACGTTTCCGAAATGCTGGCGGAAGACTTGGAGGTAGGGTTTTGGAAATAACTAGCTTAAACTATATCGATTTTTACAATTCTTTGTAAAATAACATTTTAGACCATGGCTCTGGAAGATGACCGACTGTTCTCACTGATTCTCCCCTTCGTCTTCGAGAAATTCCCCCAAGAAGTTGGATCTTCTGATGAGGTGAGAGACAGAGATAATTTTGACAGAGACGCATAGAGAGAGCTAGAGAGACAGGAAATAAAGAAATGCAGAGAGTGAGTCTCACGGGCGAAACTGGGCCGAGCACTTTTTTGCGACAATTGTCTTCAAACTCAATATTTTTCTATTCTGATAACGGAATATGAAAGCAAAGTAAATTTAAATCATGAACTTTTCGCTTTCTCTTGGAGATCAAAAACGCTGACACGGGCTTTTTGGGAATTTTTTACTTTAAGATTTAAAAGTATTTTAAATTTCATTTTCTTTTATATTCCGTTTTCAGAATATAAAAATATTGTGTTTGAAGATAGTGTCGCAAAAATGGGTTCGTTTCGGCCCGTGAGAACTATGAGTGAGAGTAGCAGAGACGTATCGAAAGAAATAGAGAATGAAAGAGCAGAGAGAGACAGAGGCGCATACGAAGAGACACATACAAGTAGCAGAGATGCAGGGTGCGACACAGAATTGTGGTAGAGACGCAGAGAGACTGGCAGAGATTATAGAGCTAGAATTGTTAAAATATGTGAAACGATGTAGCAGAGACACAGAAAAGGAGGCAGAGATGCACTCAGAGATGGGGCAGGCAGAGAGTATCAGAGGTACAGATTGGGAGAGACACCGAGGGAGAGAATGGCAGATAGACCAAGAGAGAGAGAGAGAGAGATTTTCCCTGGGTTCCGACGCAATCAAAATTGGAGGGCTGGTTTTCCCCATCCCTCCAATTTGTCCTCCCGGAACGTATCTCTACTGCCCCTCTCCAGTTATTGAAATTTAAGCTCCTGCAAGTGGTCTGCTCCCACATCGACTCGAAACAGCTGGCGGACCTAATTGGAACTCTGATCAGGTAAAATGTTTATTTTATTGATTTTAAAATATGCATTCTAGGGAAGCGAATAGTCTCTTCCGCAAAGACAACATCTGCAATATCGTCACGGCGTCGCTGGAATGGCCTACCACGGCTCAGTACACGCTCTGGCACCTCAGTGAGTTTATTAAGCCAAAAATTGAGCGTTGTGCCGATTTCAACCAAATTTTTAGATTTTGTCCATAATTCAAAAGGAAATCTTTTTGTACATCCTGAAGCAATATCGATTTTATTGCTGTAGATATCGGTTGATTTCAGTCCACTCTGAAGCGGTGCCGATGGACTGGCTGCTGCCCATCGTGCCAAAAGTGAAGACGGACAAACACGCCGAAGCGTCTGCCAATTTGCTCCTGACACTCCGTAGACTGGGTTAGTCTCTCTCTCTCTCTCTCTCTCTCTCTCTCTCTCTAACTCCTCTTTTCAGACCGCGAGGCCGGAATGAGTCTCCTGCGAACGATTCTCTCCCGCCAGCCCAGCCCAGATGACTTTTTCACGATCAACGCGTTGCGGATATTGATCGATGACTCTGACTCGTGTCAGAAGGTGGCCGAACTCCTCTCGAGTCTCATAAAGAAGCTCATCAACAACAACGAGCTCCACATGAACAACACGCCGGCGGCGACGAAGCAGCAGGGCAAGAAGGCGTCGCCCAAGCTCTGCTTAGAACAGGTACGGTAGCCATGGCTGGACAGGGAGCGTTTGGGGGGGGGGGAGTGTGTATGCCCCCCAAATGGGGCCTCGGAATCAACCCTTCACTTTAATGCATGTGTCATTTTCAACAAACGTCTAATTACGTAGGTGCTGCTCAAGCATGGCAACGGGCCTGACAAAAAAATTTGGGCTGGTCCGTTCCCAAAATTTTCCCGGCCCGGGTTGGCCTCAAATTTTGACGTGCTTGGTTCATAGGCGGGCGTGAGGTGCTTTCGGTACCTACGTAATTCAGCGTTTTATTTAAAATGGTAACGAAAAATATTGCGGAGCTGACGTTGCCTCAGAGACGCCACTTGGGGGGCTTTCGCATTGAGCCCCCCAAACGCTCCCAGAAGGAGGCCATTCTCGTGTTTTCGAACTTTTCAATAATTGAAATGAACCATCGCGATGAGTTGCTCAGGTAGGGTGTCAATAGAACCAATAATGGCTTCTTTAACCACCTGCACTTCAAAATTTGTATTTAGCATGCCAACCGGGTTCAATAGGCCCGAAATATTTAATCAGTGAGGCACCCTTCCTTTGAAATAACTTTTAAGAGCTAGTTATTCCACATATCTGACTAGATTTAAATTGTCTGATGCCGAATTCAGTGTCAATTTAAGCATTTTGTAAAAGGTTGAAGCTTTTCAGCGAAAAATTATTTTGCACAATGTGGTTTCAACGTTTTGGTGGGTATGAGAGAAAAATTATCGATTCTCCCAAAAAATGGCTAAAAAAAGACATTTATTTATTTATCTAATTTTCAGGTACTCTCCCACCTGGAGCTCTTCACTCGCTTCTGCCTTACGAAAGAGAAGAAGATCGCCGAGCAGTTGTTCTCCAAGTGGCTGGTCCAGGACGCCTTCAAATCCATCAAATCGTCAGTTTTTTTTTTACATTCATTTATGAATTTGTTTTAGTTACGAAAAAGCCGCTTTCCTGCGCCCGAAGTTCTCGCAGCTCTTCGCAGTCGTCGAAATATTGGCCGACGACAGTCCGCAATCGTCGCGGACGCTCAGAGGAAATCGCGGGAATTCCGGCTCGTCGACGCCGGCGAAAACCAGCAAACGGAAGGACGATGACGTCAGTTTGTCTACCGTAACCGAAAAATCGGGGGAATTCTTACAGGATGACGTCATACCGGTGTCGAGCAAGGCGAAGAAGCACCGGCAGGTGGTGCTGGATTCGGACAGCGACTGAGCACCGGCGAAGATGGCCTCATCGATCTCTTTCCCCCGCAGGATATCCCTCTTTTGTGTGTTTCTGTGGAAACGAGTCCGTTCGGGTAGAACTCGTTTCGTTCTGAATTTGTGGTTGCATTGATAAGTTCACAAGTGATATACGGTATTGTTGTGTTTAGAGCTGGTTGTCGATAAATCGTGATCTATTGATTGGTTTTCCATGAAACGGGATTTTTTTTTTTGGAAAACGGGTTTTCAAGTTCTAGTGTGGTTGTGCTTCGAAAATGGGCACTATGCGCCAATGTATACTACGAGAATTTTCCGCCCGCCTACAGAAAAGTCTGGGGCTTGTGGGATCGGCTAATAAATTGCCCTCGATTTCAGACCGAAAGTTAAACACTTTAAACACTTTTTTGTCATTCGCGCCTCGTGAAGGTGAAAAATTTTTAACACTTGAAATGCTAACCGAGGTTCGAGATTAAACGAACCCTTTTTCAGCATAAAATTGCTTTCGAAATGAGCCGATCCTTATCTTGACTGGATCACTTCTTTCAGTGTTCTATTATTTCGCTGTGAAATTAAAACATCCGAAACCCTAAAACTCAAGGGGCAGTCCAGAGTTAACGTTTCAGCCGAATCGACGTCAAAAACTCATTCTGTCCGAAGATCGCTCACTGCTTGCAGAGATCACGTCTTAAAAGACAAAATGTATAGCGGTCGCCAAAATAAAATAGTATGCTATTTGCGGAAATGTGCAAATCATGCTCTGTCATCTACTAATTAGACTACGAACTTCAATGTCGACAGAGGTTCACTGGAACATTCTAATTATATTGGCATGATTTCAATTTAGCGACAGTAATATGGGAAAATACAAACTGAATAGTTTATTCAAACCTTCAAAACATTCATTTTACTCCAAGTCAAACCACCTACGCTAGATTTGGCTGCGTACAGGCTCAGAGTATCCTATATTCCCCGCACTACCCTAGGAACAACATAAAAATGAAATGAAACTGTGACGAGTAGATTTGGCAACAACAATACTTTTATTAATTTGCAGGCTTAATATTGTTCAATGACTAAAGAATTCTGGGTCTCATTTGTGCATACTGATACATTTAAATGGTAGGTTGTTTCGTTATTATGTAGACGCCGTGTTATAAAAAACCAATGATTATCCTGATCTGATTCGCAAATAATGTTGAAGAGTTTGATCATTTTTGTTCTGAAGTCACGAAAATCAAAATTACGCATATCGATGAAGGAGAATTTTGAACATTTCCATTGATGTCCTTTGAACCATTTCTGAAAAAAGTCATCTTAAAAAAAAATTTTGGACTAACGTGAATTTGTTCTAGAATTTCGTTTGAGTTTATATGGGGGCCTACGATCACTGCGCCTTTTTCTACAATAATAGAAAAAATAGCTTTTGCAGATAGATGTTCTGTTCTTGACAGGGTCACCTGAAATGTATTTTAAAAATGGATCAATAGGATTTTGGTTATTAACGGATTTGTCAAAATGTTGCAAAAGCGGTTTACCATATTTTTCTGTTTTTCTGTTTCAGGCCGATTACGACCAAAAAACGAAAAAAAAGGCTGTTTGACAAAGTTAGGCCGCGCGGGTAGCCCGAATCCATAAGAAATGTTGGTTTTTAGGCGCGCGCGCACAATTTTATAAAAACTGGATATGTAACAATTGACTATGGCGTAGAAACGTACGCGCAACACGCTGGTGCAAGTGTTTTTTCTGCGAATTTAAAGGTCTAACCTCAAATAACTGTAATTAAAATCGAATTTTAAAGAAAAACAGGTTTAAAATAAGCCTAAGTACAAAACAAAAAAACTTTCAATTTTGCACAAATTGAATCTATATCCTTCGTAAAACGGCGGAATCCGTGCTCCGCTGCTAACGCGGGAAAGCAAAATTTTCAAAACGCCATTTTACGAACTTCCGCTGTTTCACGAACGAATGCTTGAAAACACCAAAATCAACAAAAACCAAGGAAAAATTGATTTTTTAAAAAACAAGGTTTACTTTTGGTGGATTTCCCCTTTTTGGACGATTTCGGCGTTTTTACACCCGGACCGCGACTTCTGATTTTTGATTCTTGTTAATTTGGTGTTTGCGGTTTGAATGAAGTACAAAAATCGAAAATTCACTCTGGCAATTTTTCGCACTTTTAGTTTAAATATGTAATTTTACAAAGCAAGCGGCGGAATCCGTGCTCCGCTGCTAACGCGGGAAAGCAAAATTTTCAAAACGCTATTTTACGAACTTCCGCTGTTTCACGAACGATCTCTAGATAAAGTCCCTGTCTTAAGAATTAGTTGGTAGTCTTAGAATCGGCTCGTATTTGGTCAATTACCTTCGGAGGGCTATACGCCATTTTGAAGCCTTGCGCGGACCAATTTTCTTACCAATTTTAAGCCAACTCTGAGACAACTATTTCCTAAAACTGGTCTCATAGGGGCCGCTCGATTATAAAAGATATTGCCTTTTAAGAGTTAAGAAGACAAAAAACTCACAATATCAATATCTGGAAAGTTCAGTGGAAAATTGTTACCGATTTCACCAAGAGCCAAGCAGTCGAGTTTTCATACTCTGAAAATTTGAAAACTTGAACTACAAAAAAACAAAAAAAAAACGTTTCGCAATCGGTAGTAAAACGGAGAGATTGTTACAGATTGATCAGCACAAAGATAAATTACTAAATTTCGGAGTCCACGAAATGTTTCTTCAATGAAAAGGCACAGTTCGGCAGTCAGAGAATCCTATAATACAGTGTGTGTGTGTGTTTGTGTGTTTGTGTGTGTATGTGTTAATGTGTGTGTATGTGTGTATGTGTATATGTGTGTGTTTATGTGTGTGTGTGTGTGTGTGTGTGTGTGTGTGTGTGTGTGTGGGCGTGAAAATGTTTTTCACGATAACAACCAAATTAAAAAAATTCAAATAACTCACGTGTATATACAAGTGAGTGGCACGAAAGCATACAGGCGGACAATCGTTCAAAGGAAAAAGTTCCAGACATTCGTCAAGACGTTTTTCTGATTTTGCACGAAATTTGGATATATCTGGTATTTTAACCACTCCACGCTAAACTTCTTTTTGAAGTAAAACAAAAAAAAATAGAAATACCACAATAAATATGAATTCCTCTGTAAAGGAAAACTTGACCGAAGAACGAAATTGACAAAACCTCCGAGAACTTTGACAGCATTCTTCGAACGTTTTGAATTGTTTGTAGATAAACTGAATAAAATTATTTTTTTGAACTAACAAAAAATAACCTTTTCATGAATTTTACAACATATTTCGTAGGGTAGCTGATTGAACGATATTCTTTCCTGCAAACATAACGTTTTGTTATTTTGTATCTTTCAGTTTTAAAGAAAACATTTCAAAAGGAAATTTTTTGTAAGTTTTCTCCCGTAGGTAACTTGAGAAAAAGAAAAAAACTGTTGTACCTGTATGATATCCATGAAGACAGAGGAACACACCTAGAACGCTGGATCTGTTTCTACAGGATGCGCAAACACAAAAAGCTATCACTGCTTTTTGAAAAGAAAGCGTATGGCTTTTTGAAAAAAAACGCGTCTCTGAAAATTTGGAAAAGGCTTTTTTTTATGGGATCGTCAGTGGCCTTTTTTATGCTACAGTACCCCCACGGTAATAAACACCAACGTGTCACTATAGCTGTCGCCAAATTGGAATCACGCCAATAACATTAGAATGTCCCAGTGATCCTCTGTTGATGTTGAAATTCGTAGTCAAATCAGTCGTCGACAGAGCATGCTTTGCACATTTCCGCAATTAGCATATGATTTCATTTTGGCGACAGCTATACGTAGAAATACGATAGCCGGCGACTACCCCTTGGGGATTTGTTGAAGTGATTTGGCTGCGAGAAGCGAACCTCTCGCTGAGAGACGCAGGCACGACGAGAAACGCCTTTGAGACTGTTTTTCACAGCTCGCCGAGGTCGGCACATTAAAGGGCGGAAAGCGTCTGATGGCGTCCCGAAACGAACTATTTGATTTAAGATTTGAAAATTAAAAATGCTTATTTTTAATCTATTTAACATCGAATTTGTTGTTTCGTTGTTTAAATATTTAGAAACCCATTCATTTAGCTTAATTAAATAGAGAAACCGGCCGGAAAATGTCGAATTCGCGACAGACAGCTGGCTTAAAAACTCTCCGCCGCAAACCTGGACGTTTTAGCCAATTTCAACAACCATTCTTATTGTCAACTTTCAGCTCATTAATGCCTTATGTGGCCTGAGTTTGTTCTCTAAAATTCATCGTCCGGAAAATAACGAAAATCACAAAAAACCGTGTTTCTTTGGCTGTAGACATTTTTGGGTCGGCAAAAAACTCAGGCCAAATGATAAAAGTGTTTTGCATCAACTTTTACAAAGAAATCTACGAAAAATACTCCAGAATTCTCACATTTGCTGCGGTCGTATTTCGGAAATGCGCCGTTTCATTGAAGCTGGGTCCCGCCACGAAAACCCTGAGGTTCAAACAGGCGAAAGAAAATGGGCTTTTAAAATTTATTTTAACATGTAATTTTTCATTTTAAAGCTTTAAACGAGAGAATGTGGTCTAATACGCTAAATTATGTATATTTTCAATAGTAGTCATCTCTAGATAAGCTTAATCAGGAGCAGCTGTCTTACCGTACTGAATCACTAAACAACGGGCGGCCTGCTAAACGTCGAGCTGAAATTGGCGGACACGTTTTCTCAGCGAATACTGCATCAATTTTGACGTTCTAATCATGAAATAGTAGCACACACATGCTTCTCTTGGAATGAGTTTTGGCACCAATATTTGTCCAGTTTGTTTATGAGAAAAACAAGAAAAACAGTGCCTTTCGGTTTGTAATCATTGTTGTACCGTGAAAAAACTCATTCCAAGAGAATCGGAGGTGCTCTATCGATCTGTGAACTCAGATTGTTAAGAAATAAAGCAGTATTCTCAGGTTTGTGTCCGCCAGTTTCTATTGCGTTCGAATTGGCATTGGAGCACGCTTACTGCAGTGCCGTCGCCGCAAGGCTGGCGGCGGGGTGTGTTTTATTAACCATCCTGCCTGGCTCGTAAAATCCACTGTAGGCTCTTTCACATCTGATGGGATTATATTACGATACAAAAAGTCAAGATTATAAGGAGAGAGAGAGAAAGAGAGAACGAGATTAGGGGAAAATTCATTTTTGGTAGTTCAGGTTTCTTCAATAATCATGATCAGCACCTTCACCGAATTCGGAGGAAAAAACCAATAATACATATTGAACATATTGACGATGACAGAGGAAAACAATTTTGATTCAGAGCCGGTAGTGGTCACGCCAATCTGAAAACAAAAAAAAAGTTTTTCTGGAGTTGTGATAATTAAGTAGATCTCACTCTCCTGGCTCAGAAAAATACCCTTTTTCCCTTTTTTGGAGCAAAATTATGAAGTTTTGTCGAAAATGTCGTTTGAATAGCGCGCCATTCTGCGTCTCGCTTTTCCCCGCGCTCTCTCGCCTTTCTCTGCCGTGTACACCTGCGTCGGTTGCAGTCCAAAACATATACAAGGGGTATGTTTCGGAATTATGACAAACCAATATCCAATGAAGTGCTTATTGAGAATATTAGAAAAATCAAGTTTACGAGGTAGGGACCGGAGAGCAGTGCAGCCCGAAATGTAAGAAAATATGGTTTGAATCGCTCTCGCGTGTATTGTTTTTTATTTTGTTTTTTCCAAACAGTGACTCCGACGTAAAAGAACACGAGGAGTTCGATGGAATTATTTTCAAACCGATACTTCTTTGTCTTCTGGGCCAAAAATCATGATTTTTCGGTTTTTTGGCCAATAAAAACAGGTTGGGCACGGAGCGCGTTCGATTTTAAATTAAAGTGATTATTCAACTTTTTTTTTAACATTTGTGGCGCTCCCATTCGTCGCAGAATCACGTTTGGTAGCATTACTAGAGCGCACTGAACTTATTAAAATGTTTTTGTTGTTTTAAGATAGTAAAACTTGAGAAAACCTTTTTAGTATTGCAGCAAAACAATTTTAAAGGAAGTCAACTTTCAAGCGTTCTTTGGATTTCCCTTATGTGTGCGCTGTACAGGCCCGGAGCGCTCAAGGTGTTTTGAATTTAGGAATTTATTGTTAATTCTCTTTCGTTTAATGTATGATTGAGTCAATTTCATTCGCGCAAACATATAAAAATATAATTTTAAAGGGTAGTTTTTATGAATTTCAACCGGTTTTCGCGCTCCAATGCCAAATCCCTTTCGGTATGAAAAACGAGATTGTAAAAAAGGCATTCAAAATGGAATATCTGGCTTTGTTGTGGATGAATTTCACAGTGTAAAAAAGATAAATGTAAAAAAGTTGGAGTATAATCTGTCTAAATATTTACATAAAAAGTCGAAATTCTCAAATATAATTTATGCTCTGCGGTCCCTACCTAAGTCGCAGTCCGCGCATGAGAATCCATGGCCTGTGGAGCTCCAAGTTCGAAGCCATGCAGTATCGGCAAAGGATTCGACGCCTGGGGCACGCCTATGTAAACTCTCCGCCACCACATTGCTGAAGCCACAGAGGTAAGCCCGAAATCTAAAAAAAGACAGATAGGAAAGGACAAATATTATATTACCCTGGACGAGGCAAGGCCTGACGCAAAAGGCACATCGAAGGGAAGACTTCAAGCACGCGGAGCAGGTGGTGGCAGGACACTTTCAGATGTTAAACAGGGCGTGTGACGGCGAGAGGACAAGGGAATGGCTCCATACATAAGAGGCTCAGTTTACACTTGAAGAGATTGAACTCTTATGTAATACTCATAGCAAATTCTTATAGAAGATTGGAACTGTTGATCATTTGAAGATAGGGACGAGGAGATGTATGCTCCCGTAGTTGTAGTAAGTAAGACTGCCGAATTTGGTTGAGCGATGGTTTATATAGGTAAGGTTTTCTCTAATCCCTCCACGATTCCTATGATATTTCCACCGATTCACATGCGTCTGTTAACGGCGCAAAAACGCGGGAAATTTACAACTGCGCAATTGTCCCCCTAAATCCCCCTGCCGCCGCCATGTCATTGCTAGCGATATCCAAAGCTTAAAACGACGTAAAAGTAGGAAAAGTACGCCGTTTTATTCGCGTCGATTTTAATCGTGGAAACGAATTTCACGATTTCATTGTTTTGATGTTTCGAAAGAAACAACGCTTTGCAAACGATGCACAACCGTGACATTCATCTAGCGATGCATTCGAAATTAAAGCAAAAATGTGTTCCCTTGCCGGGAATCGAACCCGGGCCTTATTGGTGAGAGCCATAAATTCTAACCACTAGACCACAACGGACACGTCCGACTGCACGTGGCGCTGCGCTAAGAACACGTGGCGGCGGGGGTAATTGTCTCGAATTGCCGTAGGGCTTGTTTTTCACAAAAACTTTTACAATCCGTGAAGAAATTCTCTAGTTCTCTTTACTACAGTCGAATGAAAACTCTACTTTCTCTTCATTTGCTCCTCCATTTCCATGGACATGAGGCGTCTCATGCTTCAAGGAGGCTTCACGGATGCTCTTTTCAAGAAAAAGCGAGCAATTTCCACAATTTCAACGATTCGAATCTTTCATCCAACAAGAAGTTAGCCTCTGAAATTAGAATCCTCAAAATTAGAATGATTAGAATGGCTCTCGCCCGCCGCCTCTCCCAGTCATTCCTGCCTTTCGCCTCCCTTCCGACGGTCGTCCGACGATGAAAATCGTCCTAGGTAATCGATAATTGCGTTTTAATCGATTTAAATCAATTTTAGGAAACGGTACGGTAGACTACAGTACCCTTTCTGTCAATGGCCTCGCCCCGCTGGAGATTCCCGTGGCCAAGGGAGGCTATTTCGACGGATATGTGACTTATGCGAAAAGTGAGTTTACGTCTTTAAGATCTTAACTTAAGGTACTTCTTAGAGTAATTAGTGTCTTTAAGGTCTTAGGGAGATGTACCTGACCCGTAATTTCGAAGACGTTTACTCTGTTTCTATGAACATTGGCTATGAGGAGCACAAGCCGCTGAAGCAGTTCAAACCGGGTTAGTTTTAAACCTTTTTTATGGCCTTAATTCTCATGAAAAACTTCGAATTGCAGGTCATTTGGGTGTGTTGGAGCTTCTGAAGTCGTGGGTGAGGGTTTTGATCCTCCGGCGCGTCTCCGCCTCCAAAGTCAAGGTCTACTTCGTGGACACTGGAGTGGAGCAAGAAGTGGACATTAGCAATCTCTACCAGTTGCCGGACAAACTCAGAAACACGCCTCGTGGGTTACTGTAGCTCCAGGAGTACGGTAGTTTCAGCCCTCGCCTTTCCGATCAATGTCAATAGGGTTCGAGTGAAGGAGGCCGACGCCCAGGACTTGCAGAGGCTGCGCGGAGCCAGGGTCGCCGTGAGAATCGGTAGGTTTTTAGAGTAATAAGGCTTAATTACCCTAATTAGTGGTTAATTAGGTGATTTTTCAGATGATAACAGCCCGGATGACCGTTTTATGAGCAGTGAATTGACCGTTTTCGACAGAAACACTCGCAGCAATGAACCGATGATGACTGCCCTCGGGGATCCGAAATTCGTCATGGATAGGTAATTAAGTAATTAGCAATTATCGCTCTATTGAATTACTGTAATAACGGAGCAGTGTTACACTAAAAGGGGTGTGGCCAAATGGAAGTAACCGCAACGTGGCGCCATGGATTTTGCCTGTGACCGCCCCGTCCGCGCCGAAACCGTGCCGTAACCGCGCCGCTTTTCGGCTCCGCCCACTTCGCCCCGCCCACTTCTTAAAATTTGTGATTAAAACATGCTTTTCGAACTGTTTTCAAAAGAAATCTGCAAAATTTGAAAATTTCAGGGCCATTCCTCTCCCCCACTTCAAATCCGAAAAGAGCAACATTGTCCCGCCTACTACCGCTCTTTTGACGACCACTTTGGCCTCAATTTCCCAGGGAAAAGAGACAATCAGTGAGAATTTTTAAAAAATGCCATTGAAATCGAATGTTCAGATGTGGCTGCTTTGATCATTTCCCTCCTTTGCCTTCTTTTGCTCGTTGGAGTGGTTATTGTGGTTGTTCTTTGCATTCGCAGGAGGATGAAGGCCAAGAAAAACGAGAAATTGGCTGAGGAGACGACTGAAAAGCGTGAAAAGAGCGAAGAGAAGGAAATTCCGTTAGTTATTAGTTAAATTTATCGATTTTCGGAATTTCAGGGCTTCTGAGGCCCCGATGACAACGGACAGATCGCAATATAGGCAAACTCTTGGGGTACCCTACTTTCTTAAAACGAATTGAAATTCCATTTTCAGATTTTCCACAATGTGCTTCCTCTGCCGAACGACGCTTTGGCTGCCGTTGTGGCTTCGATCGGATTGTCGAAGGCGAATGAGGACATTGAGACGAGGAAGTATGAGAAGAAGCGTCTTCAGAAGACTTCGAAGGCCAACTCTGTTTGTGAAGAGGCGGAGGAAGGACCCAAGCCAGTCGAGGTCTCCTCCAGGGTGTAAGAATCTCTTTTGATCTAAAGAAATCGATAAGTTACAGAACCATTGGTGAGGATGAGACACACCGTGCAAATGCTGGATTGAGCCAACTTTCGACCATCGGCTGCACTTCTTCTGTTTCTTCTTCTGATGGAGGGTACCCCTTGCATAGTACGCCTGTGTTCCCTTACAATCATCGTCCCACTCATCTCCCTCCTTTCCTTCATCCCAGGGAGCCGGTTCGTCTCTCTCTCTCTCTCTCTCTCTCTCTCTCTCTCTCTCTCTTTCTCTATAAATCCCTTCAGGACCCCTCTTTTATCTCCACCCCCGTTGCCTACAAAACGTGCTCCAGTCGCAATCCCACCGACCTCAATGCCACCGCCTACTCTGATATTCTCAATGTCCACCCCATTCTGAACAAGTTCCGTCTGAATAAGAAATCCGACTTAGACACTACGGTAACCCATTATTCAGCTGTTAACATGACAAATTCAGATGATTGATCAGGACGAGTGGATGTACACGACGGCTTCTGAAGACTTCCCAACCACCAGGCTCTAGAAGGCTTCTGAAGAAACGACCTCACGTTGTCGTAGATCGTGTTAATGAACTTGTTTTTGAGATTCTCTATTTTTGTCTGCATTCATTCTGAAAACCTGGCCGAAGGCCCAAAAACAATCCGAGAAATCGTTTATTTGTTCTGAAAATGAATCAACTAACGGTTACGCTGTTAACGGCTAGGAATTCTTTTGTCGACCCTGTGCGGGTGTTGCAAATCAAGAAACTGCTCAAATCTTCGATTTTGGTGTACTGGGGGAAAGTCATTCGATAACCCACTTGAACACCGATGTAAATCTAAAAAATAAGATTTGTTGGTGACTCCAAAAGGGAAATATACCGTGAAAAAACCGCGGTTGATTTGAATTTCGACGCTAAAGGCTTTATCAATCTTTATGACATTGCCGGGGAGAAAAAACTGCCCATCAAGTTTAGCCAATGCACTGTTTTTCTCCTTATCGTCGAAGACTGCTGCGGTAGAAATATACTTCAAATAGAATTTAACGAAAAAAGTTACGTATTTTCTTACACTTCTAGCGACGTAGATAACCAAAGGATGGCTTCCGTTGCGGTTTTTTAAGGCGAAGGTGAAACCGAAATCCGCAGATGTGTTCCATTAAGAACTACGGCTTGTCCAATCGCAAAATGCAGATGTTCAGTTGACGGCTAAAACATATCGAGGGTCTTGTGACATGGGAAAATTTTTTTGTCTCGGATTAACATGAAACAGATCAAATATCGTCAACACGAGCTAAGTAAACGATATAAACGGATTTGGGATTGTCGGGTTACTGTAGCTCAGACTGTGTATGTCATGCCTGCATTTCTATATCTCGCTTCAACGTGACCTAATTGAAAATATCTCAATTGCAAAAAGTTAGATTTTAATTTAAAAATCAAGAAAACAACTTTGTAATTTGATGACAAAACAAAATACACAACATCAAAACATTGGCACGTTGTTTCGAAGTAGTTTTGGCACGAACTATGCAATTTTGCAGTTCTATGTTTAGTGGCTCTATTTCTTACCCGTCCCAGAAAAATAGACGGTTGCCTGAATTCTTAAATAAACTGACCGGTGCACGACAGTTCCTGAGTTGTGACAATTCTGGCACAGCATCCGGGATAGAAACCAGTGATCTCTGAGAATAATTATTTGCAAGGGCTGATAACAAGAATAAGAACGCAAAACGGCACCAATAGAGAGAGAAAGAGAAAGAAAGAGAGAGAGAGAGAGAGAGAGGGAGGGAGAGTGAGAGAGAGAGAACTCACAAGTGTAAAATTATAAGCCTTATGATGATCTTCCTCGTGGTGGTGGTGGTCGTGGTGGTTATGATGGTGATGGTCATGCCCACCATGACCATGCCCATGACAGTTGTGGGCTTTGCATTCTTGAAGTTCCTTCCGAAGATTGTAATTGTCCTGAAACTGTGAAATTATTTAAATACGATATACTCGCCTCCTTCAGTTCTTTGTTACAGCCTTTGTCAATAGAGCGATGTCCATGGGTACTGTCGATGAAGAAACATAAAACAAGGAGACCGAGCCACATTACGGTAGACTCTGTCGTGGCAGACGAACTGCCAAATCATCGAACAGCGTCCGTTTTATACAAACGAGCCCGAGACCGATTCGAAATAAAAGTCGCTCGTGGGAAAATTTTTACGGCAAGCGTGGAAACCAATCTCGACCATTAATTGTTGTATCGATAGAAAGAAAAGCTTTCAGTAAAAGAAACGAAACTAACAAACATTTTCCGCCCCCTGACTGACCTTGTTTTTGGGAAACGAAGAATCTCAGGAAGCTTTGTTTGTCTTGGATTATTATAAGGAGTGCGGGCGTATTGGCGTCTTGTGTACCTAACACAAGACATGCTGTTCGGCGACAAAAGGAGGATTAGGAGGAGGTGCTGCTGACCACTGCGGTAGCATAGCTTGTCAAAGAGAATAGAATTCGCAAGATAAATATAATGATTCACAACTGAAGCGAGTCTGCCTTGCTTTAAATTAGCAGGGTCCCGCAACGAACGACGTATGTCACAAACGCCGCAACTGCACTATACATACGACTGAGTGTAGCTGTTGCCAAACCGAAATCTTATGCTAATTGCGGAAACATGCAAAGGATGCTCTGTTGATCATGATTAGACTACGAATTTTCCATATCAACAGAGCATCACTTGAAAATTCTAATTTAATTGGAACGATTCCAATTTGGCGACAGCTATACATGAAATTAGAAGGGCGCGTGAAAAACCTCCAAAATCAGGGTCTTAACATTGCCTTTTCAATGAAAACGGTCAGAAAAGCTAACTATCCTGGGTCGCGTTATTCAATTAAGGTATTTGTGGTTCTTCGTCTTTCGTTGTGGGACCATATACCTTTAAACCGCCAAACGAACGATTGACATTGACTATTTTCATATTCAATTTTACCAACTCGATAAATTAAAATATCTCAGATGTATAACTAGCTTGCATGAAAGTACCCCGATGTTTTCTTTATATTCTTCACTTAGTATTATTGGTGCGAATAGATAAAATTTACAAAAGTACAAATTAGAATATGCTAATTTGGATTTGGAAAGTTTCCAGGAACCATAGTTCTCACGGGCCGGGATGGGTCTACTTGAAAAAAATCTTCGGCCCGGCCCGCTTCGGCCCGTATACTCGAACCACCTAGTCAAAATGTCACACACGCGACCAAAGTTCGATCCCGGTCGTGGCATTTAAATTTTGCCAGCTTAGAATTAGTTTAAATATACAATGGAAGTATTATGAAAGAGTTTGTTAGATTTAAAAAAATGTAAGCTGAAATAGCGATTTAAAGAAAATATAATTTGACAAGTTTGCAAATCGGGCCGACACTTTTCTAGGCCCTGCCCGCTTCGGCCTGCGGCCGGCCCATCTCGTGAGAACAATGCTCATGGGTGAGCCCGACCCGAAAAATGTTTTTCTTCTTCCGATGTCTCGGCCGATCTGTGAGTGCGGCCGATAGTCGCTCTCACGCCGCTTAGCGGTCCAACACACGTCATCTTTCAGTCACAGGCCGCGATGGCTAGAACTCTCTCACTTTTTAAACAAACTATAAGTATAGCACAACTTCCAAACCTATTGTGAACCCATTCGCGCAGGAAACCAGTTATCTGCACAAAGTCAAACAAGCCAACTTCATGTTTGTAAGCGCCTACTTTTGTAAATTTGAAAAAAACAAATCTTTTTGAGGCTCATTATTCCTTGAAAGTACACAAAATTCCACATACGATTAGTGATCTTTCTCCCTCCCGAACCTGGGTCTTTCGGCGCTAATTAGGCTGCGCAGGTCGCGTGCGCTTCTGTTTGCGTACGCTCGTTTTGTCTTTTTCACCGGCGCCCCTCCTACCATAATCCCTACACGATCGGCGCCTCAGGCAGGCGCCCTTCGCACTCAGAATATAGCCAACTACACTTTACTTTACTGCAATTTCACTTTTCTGAATTTGAAATTACACCATATGAGATATTTACTAGTTTTCACCATTTCTTTATTGTCTACTCTCTCTCTCCCTCTCTCTCACACTCTGTAACTCTCTCTTCCTACCTCCCACTATCTCCCCTTTTCTCTCTCTCTCGCTGCCTCACTGTCTGTAAAACTCACTCTCTGTCTCTCTGTTTCTCTGAGTCTCTTCTTCTCCTCATTCTTGAATCATTGAGTCCTGTTCTGTCTTCTTGCTCAGTTTCTCTCTTTGGATCTCTCTCTCTCTCTCTCACTCTCCCTCTCTTCCTCTCAATTTTTCTCAATCTCTCGCATACTCCGTATGCCTATTTATTCATGCCTCTTTTAAATACTCTGTTACTGTTCTCTTTCTCTCATCATTCCTAGCTCTCATAAACTTATTTATCTCTATCTCCACCATCTCTCTCTTTCAATATTTCCTTTTGTGTTTTTTTAAATACCTTTCAGTATTTTGCTTATGAAATAACTCAAAACAGCAGCAAATGAAGTTCATCATTCCTTTGCTTCTTCTGATCCCCTTAAGTGATGGTTTGGATTTTAGGCCTCAGGTGCGTAAATTATTTCGTTTTCAACTTTATGTTTTTTCGGCTTGCTTGGGTAACAGTAAACAATGATAGAAAGTGAAAGATAACAAAAAAAAAGAGAGAGAGTAATAGAGAGATGAAAAAATTTCACTTCAGATGTTCCATGGCGCAAATCAACAACCTCAGCTGATCTTTCCGCAAAACACCAACCCCTATGAACAGTTTTCTCAACCCATCCAGGGAACAGTGGTCGGAGGAGATCAAAACCCCTCCGCCTCTTTTCCTCTGACAGAGTTCTTCCAACCCAACCTCACAGGAATGTTTCCCTATTCATCGGTGAGATTTGGATACTGAAATTCAAAAAGTTGTCTTTAGGCCCAACCCAGTTGGAACACTCAGACGCCGCTGCCCTTCCAACACAACTCCTTTGTGCCGCAGCAGCCACAACAGCCACAGGAGACGTTTATGCCCAGGCCACAGCCGCAGCAGTCGTATCAGAGTCAACCTCAGACACAGGTTCAGCTATCTTTCCAACCACAGGCACAGACATCCCAGCAATTTTTACCTTCGGTAGCTTTTGTAAGCTTTGAAAAAAGAAATGTGTACTTTTGAGTTTTCAGACAAACCCTCCTGCCACTACAACGCCAGCTCCGACCACTGTTTGGACTACAACCACTCCTCAGACTGTTACTCCGCTTTTGTGGAGTACTAAAGCTACAAAGTCTCCTATTAAGATGAGCAAACTGGCAGTGAAGTGAGTCTTTCTCTATCTCTCTGTCTCTATCTGTCTCTCTACTTCTTTCGCTTGGTTTCTATATCTTATAAATCATTTTCTGTATGTATATCTCTATCTGTTTCTGGATGCCTTTGAGTCTCACTTTGCAAAATTTGCTCTCTCACACACATTCTCTGTGTCTCTATCTCCCTGTCTCTCTCTTGACCTCTCTCTATGTGTCTGTATTTCTACGTGTTTGTTATCTCTCAAAGCCTCTGTTTCTCACAGTGCCTCCATTTTGCTTCATTTGTCTCCTTTTCTTGCTATGTCTCTATCTCTCCCTATATATCTCTCAGAGGCTCTCTATGCATCTGTCTCCCTGATTTTTGTCTCTCTCTATATCTGTCTGTATACTCCTCGCCAAAACTTTGGCTTATTTTGCTGTTTACACGGCCGGAGTCCAATATTGCACGCTTTACTCTAGGTGCAACATCAAAACAATGGCACGTTGGTCCGAAGCAGTTTTAGCCCGAACTCTATATGACCCTCTATTATCTATCTCAGTCACTCTCAGTCTCCCTCTTTCTCTCTTTCTCTCTTTCTCTCTCTCTCTCTCTCTCTCGCCCTTTATTACTTTCTGCATTTGAGTCCAAATATATAGTTTTTTCAGACCTCTAAAGAAACCTGAAAACTCCTCCGCTGCCGCCCAGGTCTCCGTCCCCAGCCACCGTCTCCTCAACGACATTCTCGTAATTCCCTCTAGTCGAAGACTCTACATCTTGGCAATTTTTCCAATCCACGAGTCTGCTGACTACAAGGTCTGTTCTCAGTCAATTTGGAGCTCTCAGAAAACACCAAACACGCCCGGGGGGAAACCGGTTCGGCGGTCAAAAACGGCTGCCGAAATTTGATACTTGCGTGGCTCTAGGGAAACACTTGAGCGCTGATTTGCACAGCAAACGGTTTTTGGGGAAAAGGGGGTTTGCTTGGAGACTGAAAACAAAATTTCAATGGCAACGGCGGTCTTCAAAACTATGAAAGCAAATTTTTCAGGGTTTCGAATGTGGGCGTGTCGATGTCAATGGCTTCATAAGGATGGCTGCTTTCTTGGATGCCCTCAACGCTGTGAGTTTACAAAATTTTAAATTTACATAATTAAATTCCTCTTCAATAGCTAAATACTGGCATATTTGTGCTATATTCTCCAACTTTCAATTATCGATTGATTGTTGGCTCGCTCCGCGAACGCGAAGCGCGTCCTCTATCAATCAATCAATCAATAATTGAAATTTGGGGGATTGTTAGTCCGTTACAAATTTGTGGTTTCCTTTAAAATCAAACATGATGTAAAACTCAACATAAATTTGGGTTGACACAGTTGACCGACAGCCGCGACATTCAAAAATCAATAAGTTCATTAAAAGGTTTCATTATGAAATTTACGATGATTTTTTTTATTTTTATATATAGTGCCCGCCAACACTACTTCGGCGATTTTTGGAAATGAGTGAGATTATTCTGATGTTGACATTCAAATTTCCAATTATTACATTAAAATATTCGGCTACAAAAGGTGCGTGGCCCATTTTTGGCCGAAGTAGGATTGGCGAGCAGTATACGATGATTTACAACACAAAATTCGATTCGCGAGATGAACGCACACCAAATCAATCGATTTTCAAACTTTGCTATCTAGCGGCCAAAATCAAATCAATCAATAATGGCAAAACAATTTTTCAGCTTAAAATACTATACCCAACTGTTGAATTTGGAATGTGAGCCACTTTTGAGTGCCCATTTTGAGCGTTAAAAAGTGCATAATTCCACCACTTTTAAATTTAAGTTTTATAAATCTTTAATTTCACTGAAAACAAACCATATCTGTTTAGGTTAATTCGCAAAAAGTCCTGAAAGACGCCGGTCTTTCGCTCGGAGCCGTGATCGTCGACAGTTGTTCCTCCGACCTTCGTACTGTAGCCGACCTTTATGAACTTCTTTCCGGGACCAACATTCAAAAGTAAGTTTTTCAATCAATACTGCAAACTTTGCTTTTTAAAGGACTGACTTGGTCGCTTTGGTGCGTGACGATGGGGCGCATTTACCGAATGTGGACGAATTCGCGCGCCATCTTCGAATTCCAACAATTAATACCTACTTTTCGCCTACTGAGCATGTAAGTTAGATTTCATTTTATAAAATTCAAATAAATATTTGTAAATGAAAAAAAAATTTGGTAAAAATTCAATTAGCAATCGATTTTTTAGCCTTTGACTACTGGAACTCTGCCATCTATGCAAAGCCCCATTGAAGCTATGTTGGGATTGCTACACTATACCGAGAGCAAATGCGTAAATCTTCTTTACGATGATAGGCATATAAGGTAATTATTAAAATAGTTTATTTATTACAAAAATCGATTTAGTACCTCGCGCCAATTGGTTGACATGGCAAATGGACGTGGAATCTGTGTTGAGCACAGTGTGGCTCTGCAAAATGAAGGAAAAGTGGCGGCGGAAAGTGCTGTGAGAAGGTGAGGTTGAAAAATAAATGCTTGAAACATAGCATGTTGTGAATAAATTCTAAATCGTGATAAATTAGCAAAGAGCAAAAGATTTGATCTCGGGCGGGCTCGAACCGCCGGCCTTCTGTGTGTTAGACAGATTTGATAACCACTACACCACGAGATTGGTGGGCGTTCGGCGCCCACGGTGGCTTATAATTCTCCAAAGCCGTTGCCAAAGCCACTAGGCCCATCGCCAGTTTCCCCACTTCGTTTTAATTGAAAAAAGATAGAAAGTGATGCGAAATTCGACTTTTTTCAGACTTCTCCTAACAGAAGCCCGCATCGTCATTGTCCTCCTTGGCGAGGGCAACTGGGTGGAGTTGATGAAGGCTTTCCGAGCTGAAATGGTAATTTTTCTTTCCGTTCCTTTTGAAATTTTCTAATTTTTAGGTCATAGCTGGTCGATTCATCATTTTGACCCCACAGGATCCTCGCTGGTTCACTTCCAAACAGTTTACCGAGTCTTGGCCTCACTTTGATCAACTTTTGTTATCGGTAAGGCACAAAAATTACTTTTTTTGAGGAATTCATGACTTAGTTCGATTGGCAAAACAAAATCTCAAGCAATGGATTCGAACTTTGGTCGCTAGTCTGGCAACGAGCGCCTTGTCACTTGGCTATGGTGGCGCTGCGGGCTTGGCGGCGCGCCTGCCGCCCGCGCCATTCTGTAAAGCGATGTAACTCAGCTCATTTTCAACCAAATTGATTTTATAAAAAACTGTTTTGTTTCTCATGCTCTCTGCGTTTCCGTTACAGCATGACTATAAATCCACTTTCAGGTAGCAACCGACAAAGTTCGCCAAAATCACGAACAACAATCCCTCACCTCCCAATTTGCCAAACTCCCCTTCCCAAATCATTGGAGAAGCCAGTTCTGGTCAACTGCTTTCCGTTGCCACATCGGAGGAAAAAACGAAGCCGGAGAGCAATTTTCTAAGTATTTTACTTTATTTTACAAATTCAATTTTCAAAATCTAGAGAATGTGAGGAAAAACAGCTTCTAAACCTGACGGCAGTGGCTCCGGACCTCGACATAGCTCCGGTTACTGTAGCCGTACATTTTGTGGCACATGCCGTTCGAAAATTGGTCGATAATGTGTGTCCAGGTATTTACTCATTTTTCAATCGATAAATCAGTAATTGATTTTAGGAGCCCTAGTCCAAAATTTGAACGATTGCATGAACGATCCTCAAGATACAATGTTCCATTCCATCTTGAGTCTCCGATTTGTTCATCCATTGGGAGAAAATGGAGGTTAGCTTAATTTTTGTTAAATAACAGTTTGTTAATAAATAAAAATAAAGTATTAATAAGATATATTCAATTTGGTTGGAATGGCGCACTGCGAAAGACGCCGCGTCGCCAACTTTTTTTTTAAGAGAAATATTTTATTGTATCAACGCTTACACCGTTTAAAACCTTGTCTTGACATTTTTTTCTTTATAAAAATCTTTCATGGAAAGGTTGAAAAAGTTTTAAATCAAAAGTTTGTAGCCCCAGGTTACGAACTTTAGAATTTTCTAAATGCTAAATTAACAAACTAAGAATTGGCTTTTTATTTATAAAAATACATTATTTGTATCATTAGAGATTTTTATTGTTGATGTCGCTTGGCGCAGTGGTTCGATTCGCGGTCAGGAAAAAAACAACGCAGGTTCGGTTCCACCCTGCTTCAAGTTTTTTTCAAGCTTGAATCTTTATAATTAAAAGTTTTCAAAAAACAAATGATCTTTAATTGTTTTTATAAATAATATACAATTAGAAGTATTTTTCAATGGAACCTCCGGTTTCCGAGACGGCCGCCTCGTCGTCAATCGCGTCATGTTCAATTCTCATTTGGAAGTGGACAGAATCGCTGAATGGGATACGGTAACTATTTAAATAAATAAAATTTGTAAAATATTTTTCAATTTAGCTTACTGGATTTACATACACAGCTCCCATGGAATTGGTAATGGAGGAGAGAGATGGAACGAGGGCTCCCCTGAGGAGCACATGTCCAAGGCAAGATTTTTGTAAAAATTATTTTAAAAATACAGAATAATTGTTTAAAATTTACAAAACTAATATTTGTATTTTAAAATTAAAAGCATTTAGATCGACCTGCGCCGCCGATGAAATCCGCCGCTCGCAGGCTGGAAAACGCCCGACCTTCCGTGACGCTCTCAGGGACATGTACGTGCTCGGATTTACGATTGGAGCAGGTTTACATCGGAATTACAAAGTGAAATTGATTTTTAGTTCTCTGTTTTACAATTTGCATGATGTGTGTCTATCATCGATTAATTACGGAGGCGGAAGATAATTATAGGACATGTACAGTAATGACTATTGCAGGTGAGACTATTTTATTTAGTAATGAATTTTATTTAATTATTCTTTTTTTTTAAAACAAAATTGAGCCACAATGAAATTTACGAATTTGTCGGAAAAATGCAATATGAAGTCGATTTGCCCATTAATTTTACGATTCAAGCGCAGTTATTAAGTTTTTCACAAATAAAAAAAACAGCGGAAATTCTACTCATTAAACGTAAAAAATATTTTTTGTTCACTAAAAGAGCATCAACGTACTTCTTCGCAGCTAATTCCGATTCAGCAACAAAATATCAATTATCGATTGATTTGTGGCTCACCTCGTACGTTTTTGTTTGCCATTTTATTTATTAGGGATTTGCCGTTGAAATACGGGTTTGTCGCTTTTTTCAAACCTGCTTATCGATCGCGTAAACGCAGTGCAGACAATGCAAAAAGTCACAAACATTTTCAGGTGTCTCCATACTATGCCTTGTTTCAATTTTCTTCATCATGTCTCCAAATCCAGTTTCTTGTTCGGTTCGGAGACTTTCTTTCGCCCCTGCCATTACAGCTGTTTTGGCACCAATTTTGGTTAAGGTCTGTCTCTCTGTCTGTCTGTCTGTCTCTCTCTCTCTCTCTCTCTCTCTCTGACTATCTAATTTCAGACCATGTTCGCCTGGCGCTCTGAAATGCGAGACGTCACTGCGACTCCATCAAGAACAAAGGCGTCGATACTATTTTGGATCTCTCTTGGAATCATATTTGTTCAAACAGGTACTCAGACAGCAAGAGGGATAGTGAGACAGAGAGAGGAAGAGAGAGAGAGAGAGAGAGAGAGAGAGAGAGAGTTGGTCTAACAAACAATAGTTTAGTGATGTCATTCGAATGGGCTTTCTTCGAATGGCCAACCGAGATCACTTTCGTGACCTCACATCAGCACGGAATGGCTTGGAGATGTGCCCCTGGGGAAAGCGTAAGAAAATGATATTTTTTGTAAATTTAACCTAGTTTTGTAGTTTGAACATCGACTTCTGGCTTCATGTGCTCCTTGTGTAGCGTTCATCATTCTTACACTTATTTGTTCAATCCTTTCTGTTCGAAGAGTGGAAAGTCGACAGAATGTTCTGATTACGGTGAGACTTCCTCTCTTTCTCTCTCTATCCCTCTCTCTCTCTCTCTCTCTCTCTCTCTCTCTCTCTCTCGCTCTCTCTTCTTTCTCTTTCTCTTATTCTCTATCTTTCTGTATAGCCGTCGCCAAACGAGCATCCTGCCAAAAATGGCCTTAATGCAGCAGCCGTGCGATACTCAGGCGGAAATAGTGGGCGAGCCGCAGACGCAGAGAAAAAGCGGCTTTTAGTAGCCGATGCTCGTTTGGCGACAGCTATATCTTTGTCTCTCTGGCTCTCTACAACTGTCTCTGTTATGTCTCTGTCTCCCATTTTCTCTCTCTTTATCTCTCTCTCTCTCTCTCTCTCTCTCTCTCTCTCTCTCTCTCCCTCAAATGCCTCAATTCAGATCGTCTCTGGTTTAATCGCGCTCGGTCTCTACCTAAGCCTCCCTCTTCTCCCATTCTCCATTCGAGATTACATAATTGGAGGAGGTAGATTTATCAGTCAACGACAACGACTGTGAAAAGCGACTTTTTTCAGTTCTCCTCGGCTTTGGATTCTTCGTATTAATAGTATTGTACTGCCCCTGTGCCTTTGAAAAAGTAGAAAATGACTCGAGCCGGGGATCGTTGATGACGAAGAGTACTATGGACCGTTCTGAAAAATTGGTTTGTTGAGTTTTTATAACAGGAATTTTAAAATGTATTTTCAGCAAAGTTCGTACTGGTTGGAGAATCGAGTCCTGTCGCCGAGGACAAATTCGAATACCCTGTCGCTTCAACGAAACTACCACCAGGCTACAACTCTTCCTCAGCAGATGAACACGATGGATCGATACAGTAAGAATACTTCGTTTTTGTTGATAGGTGTTCATTTAATGGTCAAAAGCAATGTTTATCGCACCACCAACGTGGTACGGGGGCAAGTGTGGGCACCCTACGACCAAGTGACGTACATAACCGGCGTCACTGAGATGGTAGGGTGCGAATCTTCGTAATGCGGCAATCTAGTGATCTGTTGTGTGCGCGTCGCCGAAGTGGTACGGGTTTGAGTGAAAGCAGGCGCAGGCTGCTCCCACTCACACCCATACCACTTCGGCGACGACCCAAATCCGCACAATGGGGTTCTCACGGGCCGGGCCTTTTCGAAAATTTTGGTCGGCCCGGCCCGTTTAACCTGGACCACCCAGTCAGATTGCCATACGCACGACCAGGGTTCGATCCCGGTTCGTGACATTCTTTTGTGTACAACAAATATTGAATTATATGTTAGTAACAGACATTATTAAGTTATTTAAAGCAGTTTAAGAAAATTATTGTACCGATTTATACAAAATTTAATTTCTCAAACCCGGGCCGACCGCGCCGGGCCGTCCATAAATGTCCCTTGCCGTGGCCCGTCATTTGAGAACCACGGGCGCAGTACAACCTACAGGCGGGTACATCGCGCAACGCCGACATGGTACGGGTGCGAGTCGCAGATTCTCGAAAATGTAGCGGCCTGTGGAACCAACCCCCTCTCGATAGGTATTTGTGCGTGCATCCGACATGGTACGGGTGGGATTTCGTCAGCTCTGAAAACGCCAATTTGGGAATAGCGTGCGCCTCCTACATGGTACGGGTGCAGCGGTTCTTCAAAACCGGCGCAGTGAAAAAATATCAAAAAAAGTAAGATAGAAAATGTCATTTATGGGGTTTTTCTCCGAAATTACCCACTTTTCAGTTAACGCCGGTTACGGAATCCCTCCTCAAGGCCCTCAAATGTACGGATCACAGGGACAACTGAACAGAATATCCTTTAACTTGGGTGAATTACTTAATTTTCTCTGGAAATTTCATTTTTAGATGCAAATGGAGCCCCCAGGATTTCAGTTCCCGTTGTTCACCACCGACCTCCCATGACAAGCAGTCAACGCTATGGAGTGGAAGCTTACGGTATCCTAGATTTAGAACTTATTGATTGATATCGATTGATTAGAATTACCGCCGTCGCCATTGCCACCAGTGAATACAAATCTATCAAAGTATGGATCTAGCGAATTTGGTGAGTTAGTCCTTTAAAACATTGAAAAAGGATATTTCAGTGTTGGAGGAGGAAAGTGCCCATATACGGCTCTAAGCTGATTTTTTATGTTTTATTTATTTATGAATTGTTTCCAATTGAAACAATACAGAGTATGGAACTTTTGTTTCAGGGTAGACTATTTATGATTATTTATTTATGTATTTTGTGAATAAAGTGTTTACTTTTATCTCTCTTTCTCTCTCTCTCTCTGTATGTGTATGTGTGTATGTGTGTGTGCTTACGTTCAGAAGACTGATTTGGTTGCGCTGGGCCCCAATTTTGTCTCAAACACAAGTTCATTAACACGATCTACGACAAAGTGAGGTCGTTTCTTCAGAAGCCTTCTAGAGCCTGGTGGTTGAGAAGTCTTCAGAAGCCGTCGTGTACATCCACTCGTCCTGATCGATCATCTGAAGTTTTAGGGTTAACAGGGAAATATTGGGCTACCGTAGTCTCCATGTCGGATTTCTTATTCAGACGGAACTTGTTCAGAATGGGGTGGACATTGAGAATATCACAGTAGGCGGTGGCATTGAGGTCGGTGGGATTGCGACTGGAGCACGTTTTGTAGGCAACGGGGGTGGAGATGAAGGACGGGTCCTGAAGGGATTTATAGAGAGAAAAAGAGGGAGGAAGAGAGAGAGAGACTGAGACTGAGACTGAGACTGAGACTGAGACTGAGACTGAGACTGAGACTGAGACTGAGACTGAGACTGAGACTGAGACTGAGACTGAGACTGAGACTGAGACTGAGACTGAGACTGAGACTGAGACTGAGACTGAGACTGAGACTGAGAGATAGAGAGAGAGACGAACCGGCTCCCTGGGATGAAGGAAAGGAGGGAGATGAGTGGGATGATGATTGTAAGGGAACACAGGCGTACTATGCAAGGGGTACCCTCCATCAGAAGAAGAAACAGAAGAAGTGCAGCCGATGGTCGAAAGTTGGCTCAATCCAGCATTTGCACGGTGTGTCTCATCCTCACCAATGGTTCTGTAACTTATCGATTTCTGTAGATCAAAAGAGATTCTTACACCCTGGAGGAGACCTCGACTGGCTTGGGTCCTTCCTCCGCCTCTTCACAAACAGAGTTGGCCTTCGAAGTCTTCTGAAGACGCTTCTTCTCATACTTCCTCGTCTCAATGTCCTCATTCGCCTTCGACAATCCGATCGAAGCCACAACGGCAGCCAAAGCGTCGTTCGGCAGAGGAAGCACATTGTGGAAAATCTGAAAATGGAATTTAAATTCGTTTTAAGAAAGTAGGGTACCCCAAGAGTTTGCCTATATTGCGATCTGTCCGTTGTCATCGGGGCCTCAGAAGCCCTGAAATTCCGAAAATCGATAAATTTAACTAATAACTAACGGAATTTCCTTCTCTTCGCTCTTTTCACTCTTTTCAGTCGTCTCCTCAGCCAATTTCTCGTTTTTCTTGGCCTTCATCCTCCTGCGAATGCAAAGAACAACCACAATAACCACTGCAACGAGCAAAAGAAGGCAAAGGAGGGAAATGATCAAAGCAGCCACATCTGAACATTCGATTTCAATTGCATTTTTAAAAATTCTCACTGATTGTCTCTTTTCCCTGGGAAATTGAGGCCAAAGTGGTCGTCAAAAGAGCGGTAGTAGGCGGGACAATGTTGCTCTTTTCGGATTTGAAGTGGGGGAGAGGAAAGGCCCTGAAATTTTCAAATTTTGCAGATTTCTTTTGAAAACAGCTCAAAAACATGTTATAATGACAATTTGCTCGAAATAGGCGGGGCGAAGTGGGCGGAGCCGAGACGTAGCGCGGTTGAGACGAGTTCCGGGCGGTCGCAAGCAAAGTCGATTGCGCCACAATGCGGTTACTTTTATTTGGCCACGCCCCTTTTAGTGTAACTCTGCTCTATTATTAAAGTCATCCAATCGATCGATAATTGAAATTATTTAATTACCTATCCATGACGAATTCCGGATCTCCGAGGGCAGTCATCATCGGTTCATTGCTGCGAGTGTTTCTGTCGAAAACGGTCAATTCACTGCTCATAAAACGGTCATCCGGGCTGTTATCATCTGAAAATATACATAATTAACCACTAATTAGGGTAATTAACGCTAATTACTCTAAAAACCTACCGATTCTCACGGCGACCCTGGCTCCGCGCAGCCTCTGCAAGTCCTGGGCGTCGGCCTCCTTCACTCGAACCCTATTGACATTGATCGGAAAGGCGAGGGCTGAAACTACCGTACTCCTGGAGCTACAGTAACCCACGAGGCGTGTTTCTGAGTTTGTCCGGCAACTGGTAGAGATTGCTAATGTCCACTTCTTGCTCCACTCCAGTGTCCACGAAGTAGACCTTGACTTTGGAGGCGGAGACGCGCCGGAGGATCAAAACCCTCACCCACGACTTCAGAAGCTCCAACACACCCAATTGACCTGAAATAAAGGTTTTCCTCAAGAAGAAGGAGGTTTAAGGCCTTAAAGGAGATTTAAAACATGCCCGGTTTGAACTGCTTCAGCGGCTTGTGCTCCTCATAGCCAATGTTCATAGAAACAGAGTAAATGTCCTCGTAATTGCGGGTCAGGTACATCTCCCTAAGACCTAAAAGACACTAATTACCCTTAGTACTTTAAATTAAGGTCTGAAAGACCTAAACTCACTTTTCGCATAAGTCACGTATCCGTCGAAATAGCCTCCTTTGGCCACGGGAATCTCCAGCGGGGCGAGGCCATTGACAGAAAGGGTACTGTAGTCTACCGTACCGTTTCCTAAAATTGATTTAATACGATTAAAACGCAGTTATCGATTACCTAGGACGATTTTCATCGTCGGACGACCGTCGGAAGGGAGGCGAAAGGCAGGAATGACTGGGAGAGGCGGCGGGCGAGAGCCATTCTAATCATTCTAATTTAAAGGATTCTAATTTCAGAGGCTAATTTCAACTTCCCGTGGAGTGAAAGATTCGAATCGTTAAAATTGTGGAATTTGCTAGCTTTATCTTGAAAAGAACATCCATGACACGGCATGTTCACCTTGCAAGTAGCTTTTAGTTAAACTCATCTGCTCATTCTAATGAGATCGGAGCCCTCTGCCGGTCCTAGTTAAATGGAGAAAACATTCTTAGAATATGCTAATGAGCGTTTTTCCATTGACGATATCCTGCAGCGAAAACTTTACTCATTAGAATAAGCAGATGGACTCAATGGAATGCTACTTGCGTTTTACCATATAGTCTGTGTCCAAAGAACAACAGCCCCTTTGGCATCTTAAAGGATTCTAGGTATCTGGTCCCGCCGCGATTCGAGTAGATCAGAAAGGGCGCCAATTGCGGACGAGCGAGGGAGTGCGCTTTCATAGGGGTGCGCAGAGAAACCAGACAAAATAGCGTTTGAGCAGTGTTTCTTTTTATATGAAATTATCAGGAAGACCATTTGTTGTTCGGACACAGACTATATGGTGAGCATACCGTGATGAAACCTCCTTGAAGCATGAGGTGCCTCACTAGAGGTGTCGATGGGAATGGAGGAGCAGATGGAGAGAAAGTAGAGTCTTAATTCGACTGTGGTAAAGAGAACTAGAGAATTTCTTTCCGCATTGTAAAAGTTTTTGTGAAAAATAAGCCCTAAGGCAATTCGTGTCAATTACCCCCGCCGCCACGTGTTCTTAGCGCAGCGCCACGTGTCAACCGATGCGTCCGTTGTGGTCTAGTGGTTAGGATTTATGGCTCTCACCCATAAGCCCCGGGTGTAGTGTGCTCCGAGGTTTTTTTTTAAATGTTTGAACCTGTACTCTGTTGGCAGGAAAACAACCGACTTCGCGAGGAAGTGAAAGAGCTAAAAGAACGGTTGGAAGATCTTAAAGGACGGTGTGGACATAGCAGTCACCATGGAGGGCATCAACATCACGGACATGGTGGCCATAATCACCACAGCCACGAACACCACAACCACCATGACCACCATCATCACAACCATAAGCCCAAGGAGGTGCAAATTCCAGGGGTCAGTGTCGTTTGTTAATGCGAAAGCGAGCTATACGCAGGCGAAGAGGGTCTGAATGTTGCAGATGCTAATGTTAAAATTGAATTTTCTATAAAAACTTATTTCGAAAAACTTTTAAAATTTCACTGTACGCAAGGCGTGTCTACAATAACGCGGGTCCCGAAAATGACCTGGGTCCAAAAGTTTCATAATAAGGTATATGGTTCATAGGAACGTTATATACAACTTTTCATCCAATTCTGAGACTTTCACATATTCTTAAAGGGACCGTCAGGGACCTTTTCATTTTCATTTTCATCGAGTACGGTACTAATTATATATGCTAAATTGTGTGGAACACTGCTCATTTTCCGAGTAATCTCGTCCTATTAGAATGATAACTTTGAAATTAGACTAGCTTGTAAACATCGTGCATGCAGGCGTTGCGGCCATCCGCAGAATCTGCAGACGGTCGGCCGGTTTTGGGCACTTTGAAGCCTGATATCTCGAAAACGGAGAATTTTGAACCCTATGTTGTATAGAGTCTTTTGATCAGCTGATTTTTATCTTTTACGTGAACCAAAGTTGCAAATGTCTTTTATGTCAGTGGCTTGCTCGGTCTTACAGAGATGGCGTTTAATTTCGTTTTTCGACGATGCCAACAATACCAGTTTTTCTGCTGCTGATGAAAATCAAGCTTTTGCCGATTCGCCATGCACGCTGTTTAACGGCTTACGACAACTATGGGAGCCTGCTCTTAGAGCAGGCTCCGTCCCTCGAAGGAAAGGTTTGAAAGTTATGCGTTTCGACGCAGAATTTTACGAGAAATCTGAATATGTCAACAGTTTTTTTGTTAGTGAATTTACTGTTGCTAACTGTTATATACTTGGTTTTTCTCCGTGTTCCTGGTAAATAATGGCGTAACCAGCGTACATTTGGGAAAAAATACGTAGGTTTGCTCCTTTTTTCCTTTAAACTTTCTTCCTAGACATAAAACACGTTGCGAAATCGATTGACTGTAGAAGCCAAAATCACAATTAGACGCTCTTACAAACAGGGAGTGTAAAAATGGTGCACAGTTAAAGGTGATTTTTGAGACTCGGGCCTGTCCTGAAATTGTTCGGTCAAAAAAGAAAAAAATGTAGAAAAAAGTGTGAAGAATCAGAAGCCTTTGGTCAATGTTTAGACTTTTGCGATTTACTCGCGCTACAACCGAAAAGGTCGGAAAATTGACTTTTTCGCTATTTTCTTCTTCGATATCAAGGCAAAAACATGGAAATTTGGTTTTGATTTCAATTACAAACTTTATAATTAAATTAGCTAACTGTTTCTAATTGAACGTTTTCCATTTGCTTCACGTTGAAGCTTCTGGAATATGAAACTTCTGATACAACAGCGATAGTTTGGGCTACAGTAACCCGAAGCTCTTTAAATTTGTCTACAAAGCAGTTTTGAAAAGTTCTTTTCTAGGCAATGCTGAGATATGTGAACTTATCAGGAATTCATAATTATATGCCTTATCAACATTGCAAAGAGCCGGTAAGTCGATTTCATATTTCAAGACTTTCCTCCAGGCCTCCCCGCAAAGTCTGCACCTCACTGCGGGAAAAACTATTGTCATTTTTGGAAAACCTGTTTCCGAGTATGCTGGGTTCTCTATTTCTTTGAGGAACAAGAATGAAGATCATCCTGTCAGATTCTCATTCCAAGGAATATATGTAAGACTCTGTGCTCAATTTTAATCGGTTTTCAGGAAATTGATGCACTTCGTTATCGAATTTCTACAGGAATCGAAGAGCCAATAATTTGCCACAATGTTCTGGGGGACGTTTGCAAACCCAAAAACGTAATGATTCCAGGAAAATTGCAAAAATTTGAGATTAGAATCAAAAAAGATAATTTTGAGGTGAGTTTTTTTTAATCTCCCAGACATCACAATTTTTCAGTTCAGCGTAGACGATAAATTTAACTTTATTTATCCAAGAAAATGGGATTTAAAGGACTTGCACACTTTCATGATTTGTGATATTGGAAAAAGGAATATCAATGATCATGATGAAATCGAAGTCAGTGAAGTTATCATTCGTCCAACATAACTTTGAAGAAACTTCCCTTGATCATTATTGATAAATCGATGTTATCAATTACTATGTGCGTGTGCGTGTGCGTGTGCGTGTGCGTGTGCGTGTGCGTGTGCGTGTGCGTGTGCGTGTGCGTGTGCGTGTGCGTGTGCGTGTGCGTGTGCGTGTGCGTGTGCGTGTGCGTGTGCGTGTGCGTGTGCGTGTGCGTGTGCGTGTGCGTGTGCGTGTGCGTGTGCGTGTGCGTGTGCGTGTGCGTGTGCGTGTGCGTGTGCGTGTGCGTGTGCGTGTGCGCGCGCTTCAAATAATGAACGCCTATCTTTCTGCCAAATTTCATTGTTTTCATGTTCTAGTTGAATGAAAGGCTCGATTGGTAGAAATTGTAGAAACAGTTGATTTTTTCTTGAAAAGACCACCCATCAAGCCTCCTTCCAACATAAGGTGCCTCATTTGAGGTGCCAATAAGAGGACAGTCCAGCAGGGAGAGAAAAGCATGAATTCGGTCCAATAAAACCTTAAAAGCCTTGTTTTGCAAGAATTTTAAAAAGCAAATCACCAAAATTCTGTTAGAATAATTAACCAAGACGTGTTATTGGTTACGGTAGCCCATAGGAGTACAAGGCTTTTCAACGCCTCAATGAGAAGAGGAATAGAAGAGAAGATTGAGAGAAAGTAGAGTTTCCTTTCTACGGAAGAAGACTGCTAAAGTAACTGTAACTAATTTATTTTTATCGTAAAATTGTGTTGAATGAGCCTGCGGCAGTGGCAGCGCCGCCACGTGTTCTTAGCGCAGCGCCACGTAGGGTAATGTGCGTCCGTTGTGGTCTAGTGGTTAGGATTTATGGCTCTCACCCATAAGGCCCGGGTTCGATTCCCGGCAACGGAAAAGTTTTTGCTTTATAGTCAAATTCATACATAGTCATTTCAAAAGTAATCCAAAAGCTGATTTTCTTTCAAGATTATTCAAAAACTCACCGGAAGGCCGGTTTTCCCAGAGAAAATGGCGCTCAGACAGTACATCAGAACACAAATCATGCATGCAGACAAGCTTACACCTGCAGATAAAATGGCGTCCAGCTGAAAAATTTGTTTTTAAAAGCCGGCCAGTTCCATAAATTAAAAAAAAAATTACAAAGAAATATCGATTGGATGTAATTTGCATAACACCTGAGGGCAGAATAGACCATTCCATATGAATGGGATCGTATAAGAACAGCGCCAAAGTAAGTAAAATCGCAATTACCCAGATAAATACGGTATACAGGATTACGTCTTTTGTACGCCAAATCTGAAAATTCATTTTCATTTGAATTTCAAATTTTAAAATACCTTATCATATTTTATGGGTGAAAGAAAAGCGGTTATTCGATTTACAGCCATAGGAATATAGCTAATTTGCATAATGGTCCTCAAAAAACAAGATAGGAAATATGAATAATAGGCGAACCAAATGGGAGTTTTTGAGTCGAAAAAATCGATAAATCGATATTTTCGGGGTCTCATTGCGATTTCGACGTGGAAAAAGAGTGCGAGGTCGCCGATGGCCTGAAAAATCTCTCTCTGTCTCTCGGTCTCTCTGACTCTCGGTCTCTCTGTCTCTCTGTCTCTCTGTCTCTCTGTCTCTCTGTCTCTCTGTCTCTCTGTCTCTCTGTCTCTCTGTCTCTCTGTCTCTCTGTCTCTCTGTCTCTCTGTCTCTCTGTCTCTCTGTCTCTCTGTCTCTCTGTCTCTCTGTCTCTCTGTCTCTCTGTCTCTCTGTCTCTCTGTCTCTCTGTCTCTCTGTCTCTCTGTCTCTCTGTCTCTCTGTCTCTCTGTCTCTCTGTCTCTCTGTCTCTCTGTCTCTCTGTCTCTCTGTCTCTCTGTCTCTCTGTCTCTCTGTCTCTCTGTCTCTCTGTCTCTCTGTCTCTCTGTCTCTCTGTCTCTCTGTCTCTCTGTCTCTCTGTCTCTCTGTCTCTCTGTCTCTCTGTCTCTCTGTCTCTCTGTCTCTCTCTCTTCTTCTCTAAACCCACATTGCAAAGAATAATGGTATAAAAAGGAGAATTCAACATCGAATTTGACCTCCTTTTAAACAAAATAATAATTATCAGTCGAATGTAAGTGAAAAATGAGATCCAAGAAAATGTCATTAGCAATATTTGCGGCCATGGAAGCTGCGGAGCGCTGGGCGACATTTCAGCGCCCGAGGCAAAAGATGAAATGAAATATAAATTAACTGACAGATGTTTCGTTCGTTATTTAAGGGGAAATCACCATGCTAAAAATATAAAGGTTATTCAAGGTATAAAGGTTTATCACACATTTATGACTAGGGAGAGTTGTGAAAGGACAAAAAATTTAAATTAACAGCGGAAAATGGATCACGGCGATTTCTTTTACAGGAAGTGTTCTTTCTGCTGTTCGCTTTCAAAAAAGTTGATTTCTGAATGCCTTAATCAAGATATGCGTCAGAGTTGCCCCAATTAGAGATGTGTTTCATTATGACGTAGAAAGTCTCTCTTCCTCTGTCTCACTGTTTCTTGAAGTTGATTTCAAAGGTTTTTTACACTCACACACACACACACACACACACACACACACACACACACACACACACACACACACATTTTATTCGCCCATTCTTCGTCAAAGCCTAAGAAGCAATAAATCAGTCTCTTTTTATCTGTGTGAGACATCCGACGGCATCCACTGTAGGCGCCCTTCCCCGATAGTTTACGCTGCGTAAATCTCTCTTGAAACACGGTTTGCACGTGCGTTCCAGTGCCTTGCGCGTGGGCTTTTCTTGCAACCACGGGCAACCCGTTTGGCTAAACTTTAAAGATAGATTACGCAAGATCAGCAGATCAGGCGCCGATTATAGGCGTCGGCTTTGATTGGGTTACGGTAGATGATGAAGTTAGTGTCTTTCTTTTATCGATGACAATTTGAGTGGAAAATTGAGTTAGAGACTCCAAAGAAAAAAAAATATAAACAAAACTTAATTTCACCAAGACTATTTAAAGAGGCGGTTAAGAAAGCCCACTTCCAGAAATCAGAGACGAGACTTGGTAGGCGGTGAAAACAAAAGCTTATCTGAAAAGAAGCAGCCAGGGGATGGAAGGGCAAATATCTCACGTTGTTAGAAACTTTATAAAAATACTATAGTTTTTTTTGTATAAATACAGTTGCCAAATATTCTCGAAAAACAAAATTTTGTGCAAAACATGTTACTAATCAATGGATCAAAACTACGAGAGTTTTCACAGACTGTAGAGAAAAGTTTGATATGGTGACTTTCAAGCACATAACTTTTTCCTAATTTTCAATTTATTTGCCAGCCTTGGCATTTAGCCAGGGCTTCAATTGGCGGCCGCTTTACGTCCACATGGTGCCGGGATTGGCGGTGTGTACTTACTTTCGTTTCTTTCCTACTCTGTTTCAAACTTATCTTTTGTTATGGGACCCGTCTGATGGAAACAGACTATATATCGAATAGCCTCAAAAAGGTACTGTATTTGAGGGTCGATTACAGTACTGCGAATCACAAATCAATAATCAATAATCGATTCCCTGAGACAACGCATTTTACAATTACTTTTCCGCTCGTGACAAACTTTTACTTTCGAGTAAAAGGAAAACAGTTTAAAAAAAGTCATTTTCTTCCTTATGGATAGAAAAAATTGTTTCAAAGTCGTATTTCGCCAATTTTTCGTGGTTGTTCTGGTTTATTTTTGATCAGTATGTATCGTCTTTTGGCGATTAAAAAAACTTTTCCAGATTGTGACGATTTTAACAAACCATGCAAATTTTTGGGATCCACCTAGAAAAAGAAAGAAATTTGGCCCGGGCTAATTCGTTTCCTTGGTTGGTTAAAATTGCAGCCAGCTATAAGAATCCCGTTGTGCTTTTATAAGATTTGCTCATATTTCGAAAATTGCATCACCCGGGTTTGAGATTTGCTCATTTTTCAAGAACTGAAGTACCCTACCGTTACTCGTGGAAAAGCAACAACAATTTTGGAAAAGTTTCAATGGGTCTATAGTATGTTTCCAACGAACAGGTCTGAAAACAACAGAGAAGTTTGGAACACAGTATGAAATAAACTTAAGTAAGTACCCGCCGCCGACAGATTTTTTTCTAAGATTTCACTTTGCGAACGTAAAGCGGCTGCCAATGAGCCTTGGTTGAATGCATGGCTGAAAAGTAGTTTTCGCCGCGGGACCAGGTTGTACCCCGTTCTTGTACTATACATTTTATTGGTTTTATTGTTGAATTTGAAGACTCAAGTTTGTATTCGTTAACACAGAAAACCCCTAAAAGAACCCATTTGGTCCCACAAAATGCCTTCTTGTCTTCATCTCGATCTCCGCTTTTATCTCTCACTCTCACTTCCGACTTTCTCCCACCCAGACTGCACATGAAAAAGATTTATGTGTGATTTCTGCTTCTGACCCTCTCCGACGTGAAAAACTGCGTTCAACGAGACCGCCCAGAATGTCCTTGGCTGGCGAACCCGTCACCGGTTGAAAACAACACCGCGACGGCAGAACTGCAGGCAGAGGACAGCCACAGTCGGCATGCGCTCGACACCTCTACTAGCTCTCGTGTGTTTCCTTAGTTGGAGTCAGAACAGCCAAGGTGCGTTTGGGGGACCATCAGGGACCTTTTTACGTTGACATACATAACTTCTTTTCTAATGAAAAACGTTTGGTCCATTGGGTTCGAACCCGTGAATTTTTGCTTCCCACTCATTAACACCAATCATATAACATACACTCCTCGCCAAATCAACTTGCGTACACGGCCTGAGTATTCTATATTGTATGCTTTAGTTTAGAAACAACATCAAAACACTGACAAATTGTTCCGAAATAGTTTTGGCATGAACCATATGGTTGAATCTATCGGTGCGTTAAGAAATTCTTATGGCTAAGCGTTTGTAGCAACTGCTCTAAGAGCTTCAATGTTTCAAATATGCGATGTTGCTGAGGTGGATTTTTCATGAATTTTTTTTTCCAAAGTTGATATTTATGCTGGATTAGAAAGTTAGAAGTTAGAGTTAGAAGTTGCGAAAACTTTTTTCGACGACCCGAGGAATTTCAAACTTTGTTTATGAAACTTTTTGTAGAACTTAACGAACCATTTCAAACTTTTGCGGTTTTTTTCAAAACCACCGCTGTTTTATATGGAAACATTTTTAAAGATACGCAACGTTTCAAAGTTTGGATGTTGTTTAAGGTAATCCTTTAGATACTGCCGTGGTCCAAATTTTCAATGTTGTGTAGAGAAATATTGCCTAGGTTTTACAATGTTATGAAGTTACGCTGTTGTTTAAGGTATTTTAGGAAACATTTGCTTGTACCTTAGGTTTTCCAAAGTTTCGTTGTTGAACTGGGTAACTTCTAAAAAACATGAATAATAGCGGTTGTTAAGAAAAGTGAAAGTAATCTTGCAAAACAAGCCCCCCCCCAACCAAAATGAAATATAGCTTCCCCGGGATTCGTTAAGTTGTAAGTTGGTTGGGAAAGAGGAGAGCCTGTGCGAAACCCATAATTTCAACAACAACGCTTGAAAAACTGATTCGTTAAGTTTGAAGTTTTTAAAATGAACACTTAGAGGAAAAAAAGTTAGTTGTGGAGCCAAACACAGCGGCTGCCAACCAGGGTGGTCCAAAGGGGTGGCCTTTTTCTCGCCATTCTCGCCCGCCCACACAGCTGGTCAAACCGGGAGGTCCGTCTTTGCGAGACCATCCAGTCTTTCGAAAGTGAAAATCTTTCGATAAACGAAGCCTTCCTTTTTCGAAAAATCAAAAGCTGAAGACCAACGAAACGAATCACACGTTCCGAGACATGACAAGACAAACGGGTTTTCTTATTCTATTCACCGCGTGGTGTCTTTTTTCCTGTGAAATTAAAGACTGAAGACCAATGTCCTATGATTCAAAATTTATGTTTTTGACAAGATGAAATAAGAAAAATGATTTCATCGCGGCGGGGATCGAACTTTGGTCATGAGCCTGGTAGTCTAACATGGGTAGTCGTTTGGGTCTGGGTGGCCAAATCAAACGAGACCTACATTTTTGCATAGCCTAATACTTGCTAATAAAGGGACTGAAGTCCAAATTTGCTGTGCGTTCTCCATATTCGAGAAAATCGCAATTGAAAATTGATGGGTTTGCGCTCTGTGCGGCGCCGCGCCTATAAGAGGCCGCCGCCGCCGCCTCTTGTCAGTGGTCCGGTGGCCGAGGGGTGAAGGGGGCAGACTGCCACGCTGGAGGTATCTTGTTCGAATCCCGGCATGCTCTATTTTCTTTTGCTTGTTTGTTTTTACTTGTTTACGAGTTTCGAAAGTTTTCACAAGTCTTTCGAAAATTGTCAACTCGAGCTGGTTGTTAAGGACAACTCTTCAGTGGTAGAGAATCCATTTATGGAAACTCTTGCCGCTGATGTTGTTGCCATTTTGGCACAACAGTTTCCGAATGGAAACGTGTTGAATGCGAGTTCGAGAGCCAAGTCCTTGGCAAAAGTATTAGAAAATCTACTTCTGAACGAAGTGCTGGATTTCGACGAGGAGGAGGTTTTGGAACACGACGAAGGTATGTATTTTAATTTTTCTCATATTTTTTGTCCAGATATCCAGTGTGACCCGTCATTCACGCTCACGGATAGCGAAGGAAGCAGTGACGATGAGGACGACGACGATGTGCAGCCCCTTCCAAAGAAGTTCCGCTTCGGAGGAAAAGAAGTGGAGACGCGAAGTTGGGCTGAAAATGCTGAACGATTTGCTGCTCGAGTGGACGGAAGAAAAGATGGGTTCTGGGATTTCTCTACACGATTATCATTTCCGGCAGCAGGCTTTGAAGATCAACAAAGAACACGAGTGCCTGGAACAGTTCAAGGCTTCACATAGCTGGATACAGTCATTCAAGAAGATATTTCGCTTTTTTCATTTTTTGTTTGAAATTTCAAATTGAAATCTTCCGTCCAACAAATCAAATCTTCCGTCCACTCGAGCAGCAAATCGTTCAGCATTTTCAGCCCAACTTCGCGTCTCCACTTCTTTTCCTCCGAAGCGGAACTTCTTTGGAAGGGGCTGCACATCGTCGTCGTCCTCATCGTCACTGCTTCCTTCGCTATCCGTGAGCGTGAATGACGGGTCACACTGGATATCTGGACAAAAAATATGAGAAAAATTAAAATACATACCTTCGTCGTGTTCCAAAACCTCCTCCTCGTCGAAATCCAGCACTTCGTTCAGAAGTAGATTTTCTAATACTTTTGCCAAGGACTTGGCTCTCGAACTCGCATTCAACACGTTTCCATTCGGAAACTGTTGTGCCAAAATGGCAACAACATCAGCGGCAAGAGTTTCCATAAATGGATTCTCTACCACTGAAGAGTTGTCCTTAACAACCAGCTCGAGTTGACAATTTTCGAAAGACTTGTGAAAACTTTCGAAACTCGTAAACAAGTAAAAACAAACAAGCAAAAGAAAATAGAGCATGCCGGGATTCGAACTAGATACCTCCAGCGTGGCAGTCTGCCCCCTTCACCCCTCGGCCACCGGACCACTGACAAGAGGCGGCGGCGGCGGCCTCTTATAGGCGCGGCGCCGCACAGAGCGCAAACCCATCAATTTTCAATTGCGATTTTCTCGAATATGGAGAACGCACAGCAAATTTGGACTTCAGTCCCTTTATTAGCAAGTATTAGGCTATGCAAAAATGTAGGTCTCGTTTGATTTGGCCACCCAGACCCAAACGACTACCCATGTAAGCTTTGTGCCACTACACCATGTTCGCCTGGTGTGAAATTACGTTTTTTTTCGGGAAAAGAATTGTTAATGGAAGAAATAAATGTAGTTTTCGAATTTGTTGCAGATTTTTACGGAATTTCAAGGACGGCACAAAATTTTGGGCGGAGCTTAAATAAACCCGGCATTTTTAAGCGTTTTTGTCAAAAACTGTTTCTAAACTTGATTGAGGAAAAAATTGCATAAAAATAGTATGAATAAGCAAAATTTCAGCAACTTGCCATGGTTCCGAATTATTGTGGGCGTGGCCCGAAAAAATCGTAGTGGGACCCCTTTTTTTCCAAATCCGAGATCTTTTCGTTTTTAGTTTTGTTATAATATAAATTTGGTTAGTATAATTAACATTTTATATGTGTTTTATTAATATTGATCTTACAAAAAATGTTTCCTTGTTGGCGCACGGAAATGTGGGCGGAGCTTGATAATTTGTTCAGTTTGATTTCTCTTCCGGAAATGGATTGTTAATTTGCTTTTGAAAGTTTTCTTACCTAAAAATCGGTAAAAATAAATGCGCTGGGGAGATTGCGGGTGCACACAACTGTGGGCGTGGCATAAAAAGTCCTTCGAATTACTTCAAAATTTTCTTTTTCAGCTTTCCGAACATCTTCCCTCGTTCAAATCGCTTGCCAGCGCGATCCTTCTCTCTCCTTCTGTAATACGGGTGATCTTCGCGGTAGGACCCAATTTCACCACAAATTTCAATTATCGATTTTCAGCCAGAGATGATCCAATTTCGAAGAACAATCAGAAAAAGTGAGTTGAACTTTGCAAATTACTGAAAAAAATCTATTTTTTAGAAAAACCCGTGCGGTTAAGGAGGAAGACGACGCGAGACAGGAGGAGAGGGAGGCCGACCTCAGGGAGAAGAGCCACGACAGCGCAGAGGGAGTGAGTCGACAATCAATCGATAATCCATTGGTTGGCTGAAAAATCGATCGAATTACAACATTGGCTAGTTTGAGTCAATAGCCAATCAATATTTGATTCAATTGTTGAAACCGATCGATTGGAAAATCTGGTCGAAAAAGTCAACAATCAATCAATAATTGATTGAAATTTTGAAATAGCAAAGTTAAAGTCAGAAATGCATAACCCCGTAGAAGGATGAAAATCGATAAAAATTTGATGTCGTCAACGATCAATCGATAATCGATTTTGTTGCTGAACTAGCGATTGATTGTCCAATTTCAGTTCATTATGGAGCGCCGACCCACCGTCTTGGCTTCAGAAGACACAGAAGAACACAGAGGAGTGAAACAGGAAAAAGAGGACTACTGTGACAAGTACGAGCAGCACTTTTCCTTCTACTGTACTGGAGATTCGAATGATGGAAAACAAGAGGTACTACTTCAATTTGAAAAATCGATCTTGCGTTTTAAGACGATTGCAAAATTCTGTCCTTCTTATAAAAGAGCCTGCCCGGAAAAGGCTGGAAGATCGGTGACGTCATGGCCGGCTGACCCGTTTGTGAACAAGCCAAGGAAGGTTGAGGCACCGGTGGAGAAGGCGGAGGAGAGTGAAGAAGATGATGAGCCAGAAGTTACGGAACAGGAGCTGTACCATGCAGAGTTGAAGGTTAGAGCGAGAGAGAGGGAGAGAGAGAGAGAGAGAGAGAGAGAGAGAGACGAGAGACGAGAGACGAGAGACGAGAGAGACGAGAGACAGAGACAGAGAGACAATGAGACAGAGAGACAGAGATACATAGAGGCAGGGAGACAGAGAGACAGAGAGACAGAGAGACATAGAGGAAGAGAGATAAAGAGACATTTCAGAGACGTTTCCCCTGCAAGCCCGATTGTGACCATCGTCTCTTCCCTCACTGCACAGCCGAGTGCAAGTGTGACTACCTCTACCCAGCCGTACAGCGATTCTGCAACCCTCCTCCTATGCCTCTTTTCCTGAACACATGCAGGTAACCTCTCTCTCTCTCTCTCTCTCTCTCTCTCTCTCTCTCTCTCTCTAACCCCCTCTTCCCAGACTTTGGTACAACGGTTGTCCCAAGTACGAGGCCTACCACTACTCCTCCCAATTTGTCTACTCCAAGGCCGAAAAGGGAAAAGTTCTTCGTAAGTTACCGTTTCATACCGTAACCCAAAATGTTCCAGCTGGTCCCCAGGCTTCGAACCCGAATCCTTACAACATTCCTACTCCTGCTCATCGTTTTAGAACCGAAGCGTAATAAAATCTCTCGTTTCTTTGTGACAATCGCTTTTTCTAGTGCCCGGCTTCAACCTATAGTTAGAACGCGTAGATCCGCCGACTTGGTTATTCCCCCTGAGTTGCCTTCTAATTTCAAGGAGATAAGGAGAAGTCAGAGGAGAGAGGAGGAGGACGAAGGAGAGACAATCGATGCTTTGGATCTGGTTCAGAAGAAGAAACCCAGTTCTAGGAAGCCGAAGAGGGTTCACAGGAGGAAGAAGCAAACGGCTCCTGTTTCAACAACCCCTTCGCCTAAGGAGATTTTTAGAGGACTTAGGTACGTAGCACAACGTAAAATTAGGGGTGAAATGCATTCTCAGATTACCTTAGGTTAGGGTACGTTACTAGTTTGGGTTACGCAGTTATTCATGTCCACCTAAATAGGATAGGTAACCCTAGTGTACGGTAGGGTTACGGTAGGTTTTAAAGTATGGTAGGTTACAGTAAGTGGACCTTTGTATATTGCGGTAGGGTTACCGTAGTAAACCTAGAGTACAATAAGGTTACGGGCGGGGCAATACAACTTCATGTAGGGTGACTGTTAGTGGTCCTAGACCACCGTAGGTAACCCTAATGTGCGGTAAGGTTACTGCAGGTAAAAATAAAGTATCGTGTGGTTACGGTAAGTGGCTCTAGAGTATGGTAGGTTAAGGTAACGTAGCAACTTATGTCACGGTAGGAGTACTGTAGGGTAAGTAGTCCTAGGGGACCTTTGTAAACCCTAGATTACATGAAGGTTACGTGCGGGCGCCCGACAACGTCAGGTAAAGTTACTGTCAGTTGCATAGATTACGTTAGGTAACCCTAGTGAACCGTATGGTTACGCCAGATGGCCATAGAGTATCACTGGGTTACGGTAGGTGTCCCTACAGTATGGTAGGTTACTGTATGTGAACCAATGTATCTCACGGTAAGGTTACCGTAGTGGCCATAGAATACAGTTCCGGTATAGTTAGTGTGGGTAGGTCTAGAGTACGGTAGTTACAATAATGTACGGTAAACGTATTTTACCGTAAAACCTACAAATAATACTGTAGGGTTACTGTAGTGGCCCTAGAGTACAGTAAGCCAACGGCCGAAGCACAACATCGTTCAGTCGAGTTACTGCCGCTGGCCCTGGAGTACTGTAGATAAACCCAATGTACGGTAGGATTACGGTAGATGACATTAGAGTATGTTAGGTTACTTTGAGTGCACGTATTTTATGGTTGGGGTACGGTAGTGGTCATACAGTACTGTAACGCTACGGCAATGGCATAAAAACGTCACGTAGACTTACTTTTGGTGGTCCTAGAGCCCATTAGGTAACGTTAAAGTGAGACGCACCCGTTTTGTAACTGGACATGTTGTAACTGGGACGAATTGTAACCTTGCAGGGCATTTGTAACCTGGCCATTTTGTAACTAGGTTGAATTGTAACCGGACAGGTTGAAACCCGCCTCAATTGTAACTCGGACGAATTGTAACTGGGACGCGTTGTAACCTTAATTACCATAAAATTACGGAGTTTGTTTAGGTTAATAAGGGTATTGCTATTACTCCTTTACGTGATCATATAGTAATTAAGGTTACAACGCGTCCCAGTTACAATTCGTCCGAGTTACAATTGGGGTGGGTTACGAATCAGGAAGGTTACAAATCGTTCTAGTTACAAAAAGAGGATGTTACAACACGCCCTAGGTTACAATTCATCCCAGTTACAACTTGTCCAGTTACAACAAGGGTGAGTCTCGTTAAAGTAAGGTAAAGTAGGGTTAAGCGACCGATTACTGTAAGATTACGGTATATGGTTTTAGAGTATGGTAGAGTCAGGGTAAGTAGACCTAGAGTTAAATAGAGTTACAATAAGTAGTCCTCTACTACAGTAGAAATCCTCTCGGCAACAATATAGTACTTTAGGGTTACGGTAGATGACCCTACGTACGGTAGGAGCACGGTTCACTAAAACTTTATAGCCCAAGTATCCAAGCATTTCCTAATTCCCTATTTAGGGCCTTAAACCAACTTACCAAGGACCCAACCCGCCTTACCCAAGATCTCCTGGGACACGGCGGCGCCGGAGAAGAACGTCCTAGGGCCCTAGCTCCAACAAGTGCCCTCGCTGTGCCTTCAGATGCAACTTACAGCGATGAGACCTTTAGGGTAAATTGACCTTAAATTTCCCTAAACACCTTAACCTTTAGAAATTCGACGGTTTAACCGACAGCCGAGGCATTCTCCATCGGCCGAGGAGTACTTCTCCCTTCACAAAACCCGGTCTTTGGGAGCCCAACCCAGCCGATCCCCACACAAGAGACCCCACTAATAAGTACCATTACCACGTTAGATCGACTATGGTCGATTGGCTCAATGGACAGGTGACAGAAAATCGATAATTGATTGAAAATTGGGTTTCAGATGACTTGGGGTGCCCATTGGGCCGTTCCCGCAGCTGGAGTGGGAGGAACTGATGGATTCAGTGCCCTTCACTTCCCGACGATTGGAAGTTTCTTGAATATTCCGGATGACTACGACTGAAACAGGGATTTATGTGCAATTTTGTTGCAATTGTCTGTACATAAGAGGAAATATGAGATAAATTTATTGATTGATAAAAAAATGTTTTTTTCAGCGGGGGTTTTGACTCTTGCGATCGAGAGGTGAATTTATGTTGAGGCGCTTTTTGAAAAAAAAATTCCTTTTTTTTTTCATTTTGGAGTCCTAAGTGAAATTACAAGAGAAAAACTATGCAATAAGTTAAACCGCGGAATTTTAACAATAAATCGGTGAAAAACCTATTTTTTATAGTTTTTGGACCATAAAAACCAAGTCGATAAAACTTTTTTTATTTCATGCTGTTGTCATGGTTTGTAAAGATACGCAAAAAAATGAAAAATCCGCGCCGAAAACGACTTCCCGCGCTCTAGTGCGAAATACCGTACCCAGGGTCATGTTGACTTCGGCCCTTAAGCCTGTATTTTTATTACCCCTTTTGAGATGCGTTCGGAGTAAAAAATTCGATAAAAAAATATGAATGTACATTCTTTCAAAAATAGGGATTCCGAATTCAAGCAGAAATCTGTCCGCTGTTTAGCAGAGCCTGTGCCCTGGGTGAAAAGTGTTATTTTGGGCGTTCAAAGCGGATTTCTTGCTTCATTATGCATGAAATTTCAAAATTTAACCAGGAAAGTTTAAGTTAGACTATAATGTCTCGGAATATTTAATTATATTTTTTTGGGTTGAGGTTTTTACTTCGCTGTCTGGCGTCTTTTCGGAACATCTGGACTTTTCTTTTCTTCAGCTTTTCCTTGTCACTCATTTGATGAATAACTGGGTTTTGCTCTCTTCGAAGAAGCTTCCTTGTCAAATGAGCCATAATCCGTCTTGCAAAACAGAAAGTAGCTCCTCGTGCCAGCTATAACCCTTTAATCTTTTGCTCCGTAATTCGCCTCCATGATCTCAATTTGAAACCCTACATTCAGCACTTTGTAAACGAATCCTTTCAAGTGAGCATTTTGACAAAGTGTCTGGAACAAATTTCATTTTTATCTCAACCGATCTTAAAGGGGAAGGACCGCGTAAAACATTTTTTTCTGGACTTGCGATAAATGAGTAGATCACATTCTTTTGATTCAGAAAAGTATCCCACTTTCTCTTTTTGGAGCGAAATGAAGCAAATTAGGAGCGCCTCAAGGTTTGTCAAAAATATCGTTTGAATAGCGCGCAATTCTGCGTCTCCTTTGTCCCCGCGCTCTCTCGCCTTTCTCTGCCGTGTACACCTGCACAGGTTGCGGTCCAAAACATATAAAAGGGGTATGTTTCAGAATCGTGGCAACGGTATCTATTCAATGAATTTATTATTACAAAGATTTGAAAAATCAATTTAACGAGGTTCCCCTTTAAGGGCTCGTCAGGGGGTTTTTCATATTCGCGTGCTAATGAAGACTTGGCAAGTGTTTGGCTTACAAACGTTGTCTGGGACGGTGTTCGAGAAAATCGTTTCAATTAAAATGGCTGTATTTGCATAAAACTCACTTCCATTCAGAAAAGCCCCTGACTGTCCCTTTAATCAGTGTTTTGCGAATAGATCAAGTTTTCGGCACACTTTGAGCATGGAATCTATCTGAAAATTCCCTGCAGATTTGAACTCAAAAGACATTTATCCTGTTATAAATCACGCGCGGCATATAGGAATTGACATCCGATGCCTAGGTTAGCCCCAGACCAGCCAGTTTCAACGGGCACTTACTTGGCCTGTAATTCAAGTTCTACCTCTCATTCTCTGCAACGACATTCTGTCTCTCTTTTTATCTCTCTCTCTCTCTCTCTCTTTCTTTCTCTCTCGTCATCTCCCTCACTCAATTATCGTGTACCATTTTATCTCTTTCCCTTGTCTAACCTCTCCGTATTTCAGAAAACCCCTTTAAGCTTCACTCAATGTCTACTGCCTCAAACTCTCGTGTCGATCGACCAAAATAATAACAAGAAAGGATAATCCCTTTAAACTCTTTAGGAGTCTTTGCCTTCTGGTAGAACATTGTAATTGAATTTTGCTTCTTCCAGTGGTAAACAGCAGATTGTCTGGTCGTGGGTGAAGTTTAACTGAGTTATACTTAGGACAAACATGGCCTCAGGGCTTTTTCGGATTCTTTCTGTATCTCTGCCTCCGTGCCTCTCTGTCTCTCTGTCTTTTTGTCTCTCTGTCTCTCTGTCTCTCTGTCTTTTTGTCTCTCTGTCTTTTTGTCTCTCTGTCTCTCTGTCTCTCTGTCTCTCTATCTCTCTGTCTCTCTATCTCTCTGTCTCTCTGTCTCTCTGTCTCTCTGTCTCTCTGTCTCTCTGTCTCTCTGTCTCTCTGTCTCTCTGTCTCTCTATCTCTCTGTC
>OZ059904.1:9327030-9394530 GCA_964057215.1 Oscheius myriophilus
GCTTTGAAAAATCCAATTTATCCCTATGATCCTAGTAAGTCAGCCAGATCAGTTTAAAGCTGCGTTTGTAAAATTGTCAAGTCGGAAAATCTGGATTTTGTATGAAAAGAATCCTATCTTTCTTAGAGAGTGATGTATTTCTTTTCAAAATCTGAAAATTACATTTTTCATGTTTGGTGTGATTGTATAGATCTCATTTTCCTGATTCATAAAAGTCTCCACTTTATCTTTTTCGGAGCAAATTGAACCGAGATATGAGCGCCTCAAGTTGTGGCGGAAAAAAGCCGTTTGAATCGCGCGCCACTCTGGGGTTTCTAAATTGCCGCGCTCTCTCGCCTTGCCGTGTAACCGTGCACTCTTTGCATTGTTCAGCCGTGTCAGCGTGCACCGCTTGCTGTCCGAATAATATAAAAGGGATATTTTTCAGAATCGTGGAAACGGCTTTTTTCGTTTAAATTTGTTATTGGAAAAATTAAAAATCGAAAAAAATACGAGGACGTTTGTAAAATTCATTTTCAAATCTTTTGATAACAACTTTATTAAATAAAAAAAAACTTTATAGATACCGTTGTCACGATTCTAAAACGGGGCAGGTGGAGGTGTACACGGCAGAGAACGGCGAGAGAGCGCGGGAAATGGCGAGACGCAGAATGGCGCGCTATTCAAACGCTATTTTCGGCAAAACTGCCCCTAATTTGGTTCATTTTGCTCCAAAAACAGAAATTTAGAAACTTTTCTGAATCAACAGATTGAGATATATCACAAGAGCAAAAAGTTGTTTTTACGTGGTCGAATACGTGCGCGCTGCAATGACAAGTTGAATACTTGCGCGCTGCAATGACAATTTTTTCTCAACAAACGGATTTTTCAGAATCGAAACCTTCTTCTCCGAGTTCAAAAAACTCATTGACGTCTCTGTGCCATTTTCCCCTGTCTACATGACTGTTTCTGTTTGTATTTTCCCTTTGGAGATTATCCCGGGGACATTTCAACCCTCCTCCGTCTCCTGATTCAATTTCCCTCAGCCAAGCGCTATGAATCGCCCGAAATCGCGGCCCAGACGTCAGTCGGCGGTCAAGGGTGTTCACTTCGAAAAACAGCGTCTCCTGGAATATACGAAGCCTTGAGAAAAGGACCTTCCGGTCCCCCGGAAGGGACCAAAAGGCACCACTTCAGCCATTTCCGGCGGTCACACCCCAAATATGTATCGTTTTCCGCGAGAGAAACTCATTTTTTATTCGTCGTCAACATATGAACAACCCGAGACCCCCCGCAATTTGGCCAATTGTTTACGGCTTGTGTTTCTCTTTTCTTTGGTAAATAGAGAGGGAGGGGGAAGTTTTGATGAGAGAAGGCGACGGGAGACAAACACCCGGGAAATACTCAATTTTGCAAACGATTTCTTGTTGTGGGTAGATTCTTCCTCCATTTATTAAAAACAAAATTCATTTTTAATGCAAAATTACCTTTCTACAGTGATAAGCAAAGGGAGCAAAAATGTTTTGGAGATATAGGGAATTGAACCCCAGACCTCTCCCATGCTAAGGGAGCGCTCTACCACTGAGCTATATCCCCACGAAGGCGGTGTTGCGGGCGCGCCTTATCATCAGCGACATCGCAACGAACACGCAATACAAAGAACACGCAATGAACACGCGATATACCAATTGATGCCCACACTCTTTCCTTCTCCCTTCTCTCTCTCTCTCTCTATCGTTTTCACCTTATCCTACCTCTGTTTTTGTGACACATTCGGCACATACTCAGTACTCAGTAAGAAGCCATAAACGTTGTTTTCAAGTTCAGAAATCTCAAATCCTCCGTGTTGTTTGAAATTCCGTTTTTAAGATGTTTTCATAATTGATCTTGATGTTTTCCACAAAGAATCCTCGTCATAAGCAATTTGCGATTTCGGGCTTTTAAAAAGATTTCCGAGTTGTGGTCGGTTTTATGGCCCGCGTGCTAGCGTCATTGAGGTTCCGATTTTCAGCTTTCTCTCTCTCTTTCTCTATATCTCAATCTCTATCTCTCTCTGCAGCTTTCAGTAGTCTGGCTCCCACTCTGTCTCTCAGTCTAAATCTCTCTGTTCTTTCGGTATCTCTGTATCGTCAAATCTCACTCAATAACTCACGCAGTGCCTCAGTTTCCCCTCTATCACACTTAACTCTCCCTCTGTCTCCTTCTCTCTCTCTCTCTCTCTCTCTTTCTCTCATCGCCTCTTTGCCTCTCCCTCTAGCCCTTTCTGCGGGATTCTCTCCGTTTCTCGCTAAATCTAGCTCTGACTCTGCCTCTCACAATCACTCTCTTTCGGCTTTTCAGTATCTTTGAGTTTCCCTCTATGACTCACACAATGCCTCCGTTTTCTCATCTACCTCTCTCTCTCTCTCTCTCTCTCTCACTCTCCAACTCTCTATCTCTCTCCCTCTGATTCTGATTCTATAAGTTTCATGATCTGTCTCTATTTCATTCCGCTCCTCAGGTCAGTCCCAGTCTCCCTCCTTTTTTGGCACCTATGCCTCTTCATGGCTTACTCTATGTCCTAATCTCTCCCTCTATCTCTTTTGTCTTCATTCCTCTTTGCTCCTCTACTTCCCACTCACTCTCCCTAACAACCCCTCTCTTGACTCCTGCAGAGCGTCTCCTCCCTATTTTCGTCTGTCATTTCCAGAACCGCAATCATAATTAATTGCACTGACCGTAATTCACATCTGCACCACACGTTCCCTTATAAGAGACCGACCCCAAAGAACAGCAGATTGAATTTCTCCAAGGCCCAGCTACGTCAGAAACTTGTTGACATAGTTTTAAAACCACCACTTCAAAAGTGCATTTTTCGGAGTCTAAGTAAAACTTTAACGTTCCCCTTTCACAGCAAAGATCTCTCATTTCGCAGCGAATACAAGCAATAACCATTGGTAGTTAGCGCTGTGTGAAGTAGTTCGCCGCCGCAAATGTGACAACTGCTCCTCAATAGCTGCGACTACTCGACCCTGAAACTAGCCTCTTCAGAGGCCGGTGCAACCTTTTTTGATCTTTGAATTGGAACTCTTTGGAGATTTTGCAGAGAGAGAGAGAGAAAGAGAGAGAGACAGAGAGACAGAGAGACAGAGAGACAGAGAGACAGAGAGACAGAGAGACAGAGAGACAGAGAGACAGAGAGACAGAGAGACAGAGAGACAGAGAGACAGAGAGACAGAGAGACAGAGAGACAGAGAGACAGAGAGACAGAGAGACAGAGAGACAGAGAGACAGAGAGACAGAGAGACAGAGAGACAGAGAGACAGAGAGACAGAGAGACAGAGAGACAGAGAGACAGAGAGACAGAGAGACAGAGAGACAGAGAGACAGAGAGACAGAGAGACAGAGAGACAGAGAGACAGAGAGACAGAGAGACAGAGAGACAGAGAGACAGAGAGACAGAGAGACAGAGAGACAGAGAGACAGAGAGACAGAGAGACAGAGAGACAGAGAGACAGAGAGACAGAGAGACAGAGAGACAGAGAGACAGAGAGACAGAGAGACAGAGAGACAGAGAGACAGAGAGACAGAGAGACAGAGAGACAGAGAGACAGAGAGACAGAGAGACAGAGAGACAGAGAGACAAAGAGACAAAGAGACAGAGAGACAGAGAGACAGAGAGACAGAGAGACAGAGAGACAGAGAGACAGAGAGACGGAGAGACAGAGAGACAGAGAGACAGAGAGACAGAGAGACAGAGAGACAGAGAGACAGAGAGACAGAGAGACAGAGAGACAGAGAGACAGAGAGACAGAGAGACAGAGAGACGGAGAGACAGAGAGACGGAGAGACAGAGAGACAGAGAGACAGAGAGACAGAGAGACAGAGAGACAGAGAGACAGAGAGACAGAGAGACAGAGAGACGGAGAGACAGAGAGACGGAGAGACAGAGAGACAGAGAGACAGAGAGACAGAGAGACAGAGAGACAGAGAGACGGAGAGACAGAGAGACAGAGAGACAGAGAGACAGAGAGACAGAGAGACAGAGAGACAGAGAGACGGAGAGACGGAGAGACGGAGAGACAGAGAGACAGAGAGACAGAGAGACAGAGAGACAGAGAGACAGAGAGACAGAGAGACAGAGAGACAGAGAGACAGAGAGACAGAGAGACGGAGAGACAGAGAGACGGAGAGACAGAGAGACAGAGAGACAGAGAGACAGAGAGACGGAGAGACAGAGAGACAGAGAGACAGAGAGACAGAGAGACAGAGAGACAGAGAGACAGAGAGACGGAGAGACGGAGAGACAGAGAGACAGAGAGACAGAGAGACAGAGAGACAGAGAGACAGAGAGACAGAGAGACAGAGAGACAGAGAGACAGAGAGACAGAGAGACGGAGAGACAGAGAGACAGAGAGACAGAGAGACAGAGAGACAGAGAGACAGAGAGACAGAGAGACAGAGAGACAGAGAGACAGAGAGACAGAGAGACAGAGAGACAGAGAGACAGAGAGACAGGGAGACAGAGAGACAGAGAGACAAAGAGACAGAGAGACAGAGAGACAGAGAGACAGAGAGACAGAGAGACAGGGAGACAGAGAGACAGAGAGACGGAGAGACAGAGAGACAAAGAGACAAAGAGACAGAGAGACAGAGAGACAGAGAGACAGAGAGACAAAGAGACAAAGAGACAGAGAGACAGAGAGACAGAGAGACAGAGAGACAGAGAGACAGAGAGACAGAGAGACGGAGAGACAGAGAGACAGAGAGACAGAGAGACAGAGAGACAGAGAGACAGAGAGACAGAGAGACAGAGAGACAGAGAGACAGAGAGACAGAGAGACAGAGAGACGGAGAGACAGAGAGACAGAGAGACAGAGAGACGGAGAGACAGAGAGACAGAGAGACAGAGAGACAGAGAGACAGAGAGACAGAGAGACGGAGAGACGGAGAGACAGAGAGACAAAGAGACAGAGAGACAGAGAGACAGAGAGACAGAGAGACAGAGAGACAGGGAGACAGAGAGACAGAGAGACGGAGAGACAGAGAGACAAAGAGACAAAGAGACAGAGAGACAGAGAGACAGAGAGACAGAGAGACAGAGAGACAGAGAGACGGAGAGACAGAGAGACGGAGAGACAGAGAGACAGAGAGACAGAGAGACAGAGAGACAGAGAGACAGAGAGACAGAGAGACAGAGAGACAGAGAGACAGAGAGACAGAGAGACAGAGAGACAGGGAGACAGAGAGACAGAGAGACGGAGAGACAGAGAGACAAAGAGACAAAGAGACAGAGAGACAGAGAGACAGAGAGACAGAGAGACAGAGAGACAGAGAGACAGAGAGACAGAGAGACAGAGAGACAGAGAGACAGAGAGACAGAGAGACAGGGAGACAGAGAGACAGAGAGACGGAGAGACAGAGAGACAAAGAGACAAAGAGACAGAGAGACAGAGAGACAGAGAGACAGAGAGACAGAGAGACAGAGAGAGGAAAGATGTATTTCTGTCCCTCGTTATTTACGATGTTCTCATTTTTCTCAATTTTTAGCAACCCCGTTCGTTTTCGGTCGGATTTCCGCCTCACGAGGCCGCTTCGGATTTCAAATTACACGGTGATTCCGCGTGTGAAATAGGCAACTCCGCATCTGTTGCGTAGGTGCTCACATTTCAGTAAACATTTCAATCTTGACTTTTAAACTGCACGTGATGGAATGGGTCAGAAAATCAAACTGGAAAGAACGCTTAATCTCTACCTTAACTTTCCTTAGCTTACTCCATCCAACCTTACCTTAACTTGCCTTACCTTAGGATGCATACCTTCGCCTTCCTAAACATACCCTACCTTACGGTAGCTTAGATCACCTTAACTTACCCTACCTGTCCTTACCTTACATTACCTTAGCTTACCTTAACTTAACCTTACCTTAGGCTACATACCTTAGCAAACCAGGCATTAGCTCACTATACCTAACCAAACCTTAACCTAGCGTACATTAACTTAAGTTACCTTAGCATACCAATCTGCCTTCGCCTTGCGTTACCTTAATTTAATCAACTCGACCTAACCTCAACCTAACCTTACGCTTACTCTTTAGTTTCCTTACCTCACCTTACCATACCAATACCTCTACCTAACGTACACACATTCTACTTATCCTACCGGGCCTTACCTTATAAAAGCGTAGCCCTCAACTCACCCTAGCCGGCATTACCTTACGATACCTTAACTTAACCCGCCCGTACGTCACGTTACCTAGGTGACCTTACCCGACATTACGTTACCTTAGCCTACCTTAACTTTACTTACACTTCCCAACCTCTTCTAATGCAACCTTAGCTTACCTTAGCTTACCCACCCATACCTTACCTTAAGCTAGACTAGCTTATCGTAACGTACCCTACCCTACATTACCTTACGTTACCTTAGCTAACATTAGCTTTACCTACCCTACTTATCTGACGTTACCTTACTTACCCGATCACCTTACGTCATCCTAGCTTACCTTAACTTACCCTACCTTACCGTATTTTAGACGTTTCTCTCTCTCTCACCATCCTTCACTGACCAGAATCGTTTGTGGAAGCCCTTGTTTGGATTAGTGTCATGTAATAAAACTATTTTGCAGCATTTTCTTGTCCCCGACCTTGAAATTAAATCTCACCATGAATGATGACATTTCCAACCTCCTTTTCCTTCAAATTTCAAATTACGTAGTGGTCTTCCCTATCCGTAATTCCAACTACTACAATATGACGCGACAATGCGTTATTTCTTTTCCATTTCAGTCTCGCAAACCTGATTAATTGAATGGAAACAGGCGTAAATATGCCTTGTTTTTCAGATTTTCTTTGTACACAACGGCGTCTCGGGTGGCCGCCCAGAGAGGACCACCCACGAAGATCTCTCGAACCAACGAAGTGCCGGGACTTGAACATTTCGAGAGGGGGTTAAAAACTGATAACAGAGTTTCGTGGATTTTCAAGATGTTTCAAAAATCACTTCCTCTCTTTTACCCTACTACTTCACCTTATACCTTACCTCAAACCTTAGCTTATACCTTATCTTTTATCGTACCTTAAAACTTAGCTTATACCTTAACCACCTTATTCTTCACCTTAAATCTTACTTTATACTTTAACTTATACTTCAACTTAAACAGCACCCTAAACCTTCCTTTGTCCTTTATCTTATTTTATACCTTACCTGACACCTTAAATTATGTATTACCTTAAAACTTACCTTTTATCTAACTTTATGCCTTATCTTATATCTTAAGTGCCTTGCCTTGTGCCTGATCTTATACCTTACCTTATATCTTTCCTAACACCTTACCTTGTGCCTTACCTTCAACCTTAATTTACACTTTACGTTACTATAAACTTACGGAATTCCTAACCTTCTACCTTACCTTACTTTACACGTACCTTAAACCTTACCTTATTTTTAACTTTAGATCTTATCTTTTACCTTACCTTAAGCTTAACTTTTACCACGTAAAATGAAGAGGGGGACCTGTCCATGCTAATCGTAAAACTCTCTGCATTTCACCATTGAAAATGACACTCTCTCGCCTACGTTACGTCATGGACAGGTCCTTTTTCATTTTCCTGGGCCTCTGCCTTTAAACTATAAGTTAAATTTCTTTATTCTTTACCATATGCATTACCTTATACCTTGTGCATTACCTTATATCATTCCTTATACCTTACCTTATACTTTCCCAGCTTATACCTTACCTTTTCTTGTCGTGCATTAATTTAGACCTTTAAAAAAAATTTACCTTAAAGCCAACCTTAAACCATAAACCGTGCCTTACTACCTTACTTCAAACTTCACCTTAAACCTTAACTTGAACCTCACTTTACCTAATAACGTACTATAAATCTCACCTTAATCTTTACCTTAGGCCCAACCTTATACTTACCCAATACCTTACTTTAAACCTTTCTCAAACCTTCCTTTATTCTTTGCCTCATATCTTACCTTTTCTTGACGTGCCTTAACTAAGACCTTAACTATAAGCCTACTTTAAAGCTAACCTTAATCCTTAAACCTTTCCTTACTACCTTACCCTACTACATAGTTTACCTTACTACCTTTCTTAAAATCTTACCTTAAACCTTAACTTGAACCTTATTTAACCTTATACCGTACCTAAACCTCACCTTATTCTTCACCTTAAGGACTACATTATACTTATCCTTGTACCTTACCTTAAACTTACCTAAACCTTTCTTTATTCTTTGCCTTATACCTTACCATTCCTTGTCGTGCCTTATCTTAGGCCTTAACTATAAGCATGCCTTTAACCTAACCTTAAAGCTTAAATCATACTTTACTACCTTACCTTTTTAGGTTACCTTACTACCTTACTTCAAACTTTACCTTAAACTTTAACTTTCACATCAATTTACCTAAAAACGTACTTTAAATCTCACCTTATTCTTTAACTTAAGGCTTGACTTATAATTTACCTAGTACCTTATCCTAAAACTTCCTGTATTCTTTGCCCTACACATTACCTCACCTTACCTTATCTTGCCATGCCTTACCATACACTTCTACCCTACTCTTCTATAAATGTTTCTACTTGCCCTTAGGCCATTAGGAAACCTTCTGCGAAAAACAACTTTAGGGCACACTTAACGTGTCCAATCTGGTAAGGGCTAGTCTTGCATCCGCTTCTGTTTGTACTTTTCTAGTGATTCAGGGCTTTTGCACGAAATAGGGCGATTACGGCCCAAACAACACATTTATCTTCTTTGAATGTAAGGGAGCTATCAACCCACTAAGTTTTTGCAAAGGAGCGAAGTTTTCAGACCGAATTATTCGCAGTCTTCACAACCGCGTGCGATGAACTCCTCGTATACCTAGTATACAGATTATGTCCTTAAGGGACGTGAAAACCTTTTAAGATCTTAAAATGAGTTAGACCTAAGCAAGCCCTTTATCCCTCAAAATAGCTACTTGACGCTGCAGTTGCGTAGACATAACGAATGCACGTGATTGGCGAAACTCTCGCGAGTTCATTTCCTATGTACGGGTTTCCGAAGTGTCACACGAGCTTTAAACGTTACTGCAGGTTATTTATAGCAGAAGTACAAGGAGTCCAACTATGAAAACAACTATGCCGATTGAAACCTTTGCTTGAACGATACTTGGAACGAGAGAGATATTGGGAGAGGAAGGAATGTGTGTGTATGTGTGTTCATTTTTACAAAGTGTGTATGTGTGTGTATGTGTGTGTGTGTGTGTGTGTGTGTGTGTGTGTGTGTGTGTGTGTGTGTGTGTGTGTGTGTGATAGAGAATATCAGCTATTGATGACAACTCTGTTAGAAACGTGTGGTTTTGAATCACGAGGCATTCATGAACAATCCTACTTTGTTCGCACGGCTGGATTAGCCAATAAACGGTTACGATTCACGTTGGTCGTTGGTTTAATCGAATTCCCTCTAAACATTCATATGCTCTCTATTTGGCTTCTACCTTGGGTTTATCGCTATTTCTTGTCAGCATTCAGTTAATCCATCGTTTATGTCTCTGACTGTATATGTGACTTTGTGACCCTTCTATAGGTCTACGTCAACGAGCTTTTATTCATACTTCATGTTCAACGAACTTTGCTATCCGAAAGTTTCGACAACGTGCGCAATGACTGTAGACTCAAAAGTGCCATTTCGCAACATTTTCATCCAAGCAACAGCTGTAACCAGCGGACGAGTTAGCAGCTGGCCAGACCTGTCGTAGCCGATTGTCTAAGGCGCGCTTGCGGATATGTCCTGTTAATAAAGTTGATGGATCGATACCTTCGAGTCCGATTTGTTCCGGCCGAATCGTACCACCATTTGGCTATGAGAGAAAACTTATTGGTATTCAATTTGAGCGCCTTCCTATGCGGCCGACGGCTGCGCGCTAAGCCGCGCGACCGCGCGGCAAGAAAATCGATCAATACTTCAAAATAAGTAGCTTTTGGTAAATTTGAACTTAACTGCTCTACTCAGATTGAAATTTTGTATTAAGCGGTAAATAACTCACCTTCTTCGGCTAGGGGTCGGTTGAGACCATTCCCATGAAATACAGAATACAGATAGAATACAGCTACAGCTGGAAGCGACCTGAAAAAATTTATATCATCATTTTAGTCAAAACTTCAAAACGAATTTGGCAACTTTTTGCTAAATCAAGAAAAGCCAACTGGCTTACGGCTTTTGCAGAAGGGCGAGGGGGTGGGAAAAAGCGAAGACCCAAACCATCGGAGCTCTTTGACACAAGTAGCGTGCGGTGATTTACTTCCGCGTCACGGTTTTTCAATTTTCTAGTTCTTGCAACCAACATTATATTTAGAACCTTTGTCATCATAACAATTACTTCTTGTAGGATAATCCGTTTGCTAAAAATATATAGCAGTTGGTATATTTAGCATTCTATTTTCTCAACCGCGTCAGAATGTCATTGTCCGCATAATTCTGGCATTATTTTGTTTTTTTTTCTTTGTATTTGTCGTTACAACGAAAATACCATTTTTGATATAGGACCCCTGTACCTCACAATATCACGCCTCCCGCTTCATGCCTCAACATTGACGCCTCACACCTCCCGTATCATGTCTCGCGTCTCACGCCTTACTCCTCAAACCTCGCGTTTACTGACTCAACTTTGATGCCTCTTGCCTCAAATCTCATGCCTCTTAGCTCAAACCTCGTCTTTCACGCCTTAACTTTGACTCTCTATGCCTCATACCTCACGCCTCCTACTCCATACCTCAAACCTCACGTTTCATACCTCATACCTCACGTCTCACGCCTCCTGCCTCCAATTTCATGCCTAACGTCTCACGTCTCATACTGAATGCCTCATGTCTCACATCTCACCCCTCACGCCTGTTGTATCACGTCTTATGTCTCATGCCTTATCGTAAAGCACAACCAACGGGGGCTTAACGCACAAATCCCCAAACGGCAGTGCACGCGCCCCTTAAGTTGCATGATGACATAAATCAACCGGTTTATGGCGAAAGCTATGAATATTCACATAAAAGTGGCAATTTCAGGTTTCCTAGTTTTACTATGTTTAGTCCTCGCTGGGAATTCGACGTCAAACGTTGTTCTTAAAGATTATCTAATTAGTTTTAAAAATGCGATAAACAAAAATTAGCGTTGATCTTTTTTGTTAAACGAAAATTATGTGTGCCCTTTGGCTTTGTTTTCTGGTACAAGACAGAAAAATATGCGTCTAATCCATCAAAACTGACAATTTGAAAATTCTGAATGTTCTTTGAATATGAGAAAGTTTTCGTGCCTTATCTCTTACTTCTCACGTCTTACGTCTCACTCCTCATTTCTCACGTTGTCACATCCTCACTTTCCCACATTTCCACGTTCTCACTACCTCACGTTCTTAGGTTATCTCATTCTCACGTTCTCACGTTTTCACGCCTCACGCCTGATTTCTTAAGCTTCACATATATTTCCTCTCACCTCCTCACATCCACACATTCTGACGTTCTCCCGTCCTCACGTCCTCACGCCCTCGCGACCTCCCGTCCTCACATTTTCACGTCCTCACGTCCAAACGTCCTCAGTTCCTCACTTTCTCACATCCTCACGTTCTCAGGTTCTCACCTTCTCACGTTCTCACGTTCTCATGCCTCACGCCTGATTTCCTCAGCTTCACATATATTTCCTATTACGTCCTCACGTCCTCACGTCCAAACGTTTTACATCTCATGACTCACGTTCTCACCGTCCTCACGTCTCACATTTCACGTTCTCACCTTATCACGTCTCACTTCTCATGTCTCACGTTCCCACGTTCTCACGTCTAATATCTCATAATTCACGTCCTCACAGTCTCATGTTCTCACATCCTAATGTTTCCCCTCCTCACGTACTCACGTTCCAAGCCGCACACCTCATTTCTCACGGTTCACATATATTTTATCTCACATCGTCACATCCTCACGTTCTCGCGTTCTAACGCCCTCACGTCATCACGTCCTCACGTCCTCACATCACACATGTTCTGTCTCACGTCCTCACGTCTAATATCTCAACTCTCACGGGTCATGTCTTACGTTTCAAGTATCACGCCTCACATCCTCACGTCCTCACGTCCTCACGTCCAAACGTATTACATCTGATGCCGCACGTTTCCATCACGTCTCATGTCTCATATCTCACGTCCTCACATCCTCGCGTTCTCGAGCCTCACCCTCATTGCTCACGCTTCACATAAATTTTATATCACATTCTCACGTTCTCACGTCTAACATCTCATCCCTTATGGCTCATGTCTTACGTTTTACACTTCAAGTCCTCACGTCCTCACGTCTCGCGCTCGCGCCTCAGGGCTAATTTTGCACACATTTTCACACAGTCTCACGTCGTCACGTGGCGTATGGTTCGCGCCTCACTTGAGGCTTTCTCCTCCCACTTTCCCTATCCCTTTCCTTGCCTTCTCGATTCCACCGGTGCCATCTCATCTGCATTTCGGATTTCCTCATTCGGCGGGGGGTCTTTCGGCGCTCAATGCGATCCTTAATTATTCGTGCGTGGACTCTTTTTGTCGCTTATGAAAGGACAGCTCTCGTGCCTTTTGGCGATTTTGCCGATTGAGTGCTTTCTCCAGGTATTTTACTTTTATACAGCTGATTCTAATTTGCCACTACATTTTTTACAAAGATTCATTCAAGCAAAAAATATAATTTTCAAAATAAACTTCCATATGGCTCCATCCATGTAAAAAAATTCCTAAAACACCACTTTTAATTTCAAGGGCAGCTCCGTTTCGTTATTTCGGCATTTATTAGTTTTGTGGATAATTGGGTGACAAATAAGGGAAAATGTAATATTGGCCGAGGCGACCTTTGGAAAAAACATACAGAAAAGAGGATCCGTGGTTTTAAACTTAAAAATTTGCAAACAGAGGTTCAGCAAAACTCTCTATCTCTATCTCTATTTCTTTCTCTCTTTCTCTCTCTCTTTCTTTTTCCTTTCCTTCTTTTTCCAACACCTTCCTCATTCTTTGATCTTTACGCTTTACAACCACGTTTCCTTGTTTAACCGTGTGAAATCTTGTTTTCACCTCCTAATAATTGTTTTTCAGTTCAAAAAACAGGCACATGGCTAATAATCAAAAACAAAAACCTTTGACGTTTTAAATTGCAATAACCGAAAATATCACTTTGTACTGTAATTGCCTTCATTGCGATTTTTGCAATTTCCCTCCTAAATTAGTCTTATGATTTGCGTGCTCTCCGGAATCTTCCCGTCACTTTGGCACGCCCAACGTCAGAAGTTCCTGCTGTTATCGTCAGTTTCTCAATCTGCTTCCTAAATTAAATAAGGAAGGCAATTTTTGCATTTGTGCGTATAAATAGACGTCAGTTCAAAACAGCTGCAGCTTGTATTCTGGAGGTAGAATAGCTGTAAAGAGGCACTCACTCACTCACTCACTCACTCACTCACTCACTCACTCACTCACTCACTCACTCACTCACTCACTCACTCACTCACTCACTCACTCACTCACTCACTCACTCACTCACTCACTCACTCACTCACTCACTCACTCACTCACTCACTCACTCACTCACTCACTCACTCACTCACTCACTCACTCACTCACTCACTCACTCACTCACTCACTCACTCACTCACTCACTCACTCACTCACTCACTCACTCACTCACTCACTCACTCACTCACTCACTCACTCACTCACTCACTCACTCACTCACTCACTCACTCACTCACTCACTCACTCACTCACTCACTCACTCACTCACTCACACACTCACTCACTCACTCACTCACTCACACACTCACTCACACACTCATCCGCCCTCATCTCATCCTCCTCAGTTCAAAGAATCCAATTGTTTTCTACCAGCCGTCTGTCTAATAATCAAAGTACCAGCTGTTTGGCGCCTCAGGCTTGAATTTCCTTTATACAGACATCTCCCAGTCCTCCGCAAAACCTCATATATCACTCATTTTGAACTTCGCCCACGCGTAGTCTCAGGACAACCTTTGAATTTCAGAAAATGACCTTTCTGTTCAGAATCTGTTAATTTCCTTTTGCAAAGCTATTAGATTTTTGTCGTCGTGATTTCGTGAATTAATATTTGTCACGTGGGAAAATCACACCGTCTCCAGAGTTTAGTTTCAAATTTTCACAAAAGAGTTTTCTTATGTTTCATTGCGGAAATCATCCTCAGACAAGATTAAAGGTTGCTTGCGTTCCAGGAAACCGTCACTTCCCGTCTCTTGCAAGCAATCTTTCTACTTCGTCATCAAACAACTTCTACCAATTTGTAACTCTAAGAATTGTATAATTCGACTTCCTTATGATATTTTGATGGGGTAGAATGTTTACGAATCTAGCATACGGATGAGCAGTTCTCCCGGCATTGGGGTTCAGGGTTCTTTGCAGAAATCAACGTGTGTGTGTGTGTGTGTATGTATGTGTGTGTGTGTGTGTGTGTCTGTGTGTGTGTGTGTGTCATATGACCCCTTTGAAATGTACAAACCTCAAAGCTTTCCGGCCATCAGCCGAAGGGCGCAATTAGACGTTTTTGCACCTCCATTAGACTCACAATTAACTTTATTCGTGCTCTAATCGCAATTCAAATCACTAAAAACTGAACATTTTGATAATTATCCAACTGGCCACAGTGGCGTCATCTTGGATGCAAAAAGAATACAAACGTTATTTCGATCTTGGGTAGGTAGACATCTGAGATCATATTTCTATTGAACTCGTGTTTAGGCTAGACTGACTGTTGATTGATGCGTTACATGGAACTAGTAATGGAATACGTTATCTGAGATGTTTTGGGTTAGGATGAAGTTCTTTTTGTTTGCTTAACCTTCTATAGTACACAACTTCTCTTTTGCGCCCTTTGAATACACACACTCACTCACTCACTCACACACACACATTCATACACACGCACACATACACACATTTATCCACACACATACACACATAGACACTCACACGTTCACACACACGCACACGCACGCACATGCACACACATACATACATACATACATACACACATACACACAGACACATTCACATTTACACTCACACTCACACACGCTCACACGCTCACACATACATACACACACCTAACTTCCCTCGCTCCATATCATTACCCACATTCTAATTCTTGACGTTCTGCTCTTGTTTTCATATTTTTCGAACCTTTCAAAAAGAACAGCTGAATTATTCACGCTCATCTTATTCAGTCTTGTTTTTTAATGACTTTAAGTTCAAAAACGGGAAAAACAAACACCCTAATCATTAAAATACTGACACTAATTGAACGAAGTTTTTCCGAACATACATTTTGTTCTTTAAACTTTCATCACTAACACCAAAAATCGGTCATTACCATTGTGCTTTCGCGTAATTCACACCCGCGAGGCCGCCAAAACTGCGGAAAAGCCCTATTGAGGTTTCCCGTTTGCACCGCCCGTTGGCCGGAGATCTCTCGCCCCCGAGGCGACATGAATTAGGGAGGGATCTTGAGTAGTTTATGCAAAACAACGCTATACAGATGGTTATTTAGCCCTCCTTATGTCAACGGAAGAAGGAGGTTTTTGGACTAATGAATTCACTCTCGATGCGCCCGAAGGCCACGCCCCTTTTCGACCTCACACTCTGTGTTTGTCCGGCTTCCGGGGTGGTCGAGGTTCATGGGGGACATTTTTGAGTCTCTCTGTCTCTCTGTCTCTCTCTGTCTCTCTATGTCTCTCTCTGTCTCTCTGTCTCTCTGTCTCTCTGTCTCTCTGTTGTTCTGTCTCTATGTCTCTCTGTTGTTCTGTCTCTCTGTCTCTCTGTTTCTCTGTCTCTCTGTCTTTCTGTATTTCTGTCTCTCTGTCTCTCTGTCTCTCTGTCTCTCTGTCTCTCTGTATCTCTGTCTTTCTGTCTCTCTGTCTCTCTGTCTCTCTGTCTCTCTGTCTCTCTGTCTCTCTGTCTCTCTGTCTCTCTGTCTCTCTGTCTCTCTGTCTCTCTGTCTCTTTGCCTCTCTGTCTCTTTGTCTCTCTGTCTCTCTGTCTCTCTCTGTCTCTCTCTCTGTCTCTCTCTCTCTCTCCTAAGCGTTGTTTTTTGACACCCTCTCATGGTTGTTGCTCTAAGTAACATGTTTTCCAACACTGCCGCCTCTGACTCATTTTTCCAACATATATTGTGAAAAGAAGTAAATCTCAGTCCTCTGCTATGTGAATTTTCTTGCAAACAAAATTATTTTTGGATACTTTCTAATTCCTGTTTTGGCAATTTTTATTTTGTTCTTAGACAACTTAACTGAGCCAACATTTTCAGGTTTTTCCGTTTCATTTTGGAAGCTTTTCTACACGACTCCTTCTGTTATTCTTGGCTTTTTCTAATATGGTTAAGTTTTGTTGTTCGCAGCACGTTCAACGAGATCAAAATGAGTTGACATTGAAATGGTCGAAATGATATGACATTGAAACGTTGAAGTGATATGGCATTGAAACATCGCAAACTTCAGTCAAGCATGTTTTGATGGGCGAACCAGCTTATTGATAGGGCACACGATCTTTAACCTAACACTTGTTGATTTAGCGTTGACTGAGTAACTTATGTTTTAAATAAAATAGCGCAAATGCAGCACTGATACAATGAAATGGTAGAAATCGGCTGCGATTCGTCGAAAAAGCGGTTTTTTCTCTTTGTAGCTCCGCTTTTTCCCAAAAACGCGACATCGTTGAGTATTTTTTTCGAGTTCTCCAAACATTTTCCAAAAACGGGAGTTTTTTGTATAATTCAAGTATTAACGGCCAACTTTTCTTTTAGCATGTAAAAAACCGGCGAATAATTAATCTATGAAAAACGCGTTTGAAAAAAAAACAGATTAACCCCACATTCATTTTTTCTATTTTTTCGTCAGCTTATTGATGTACAATAGAAAATTATTTGTTCTTAAAATTATAAATCTAATAAACAAAAAATTTCTGAATATCAAAAAATTTGGGGCACGCTCCGAGTGGCGCGTTTTTTTTCAAAAGTGTGTTGAACGCTTCATTACCCGCCCATTCTTAATCGGTTAAGAAATCTCCATAAACTTTTTGAGAGAAAAAAAAGGTAGCCGTTTTTCGGAATTTTGAAAATTTTTAGAGAACTTGAAAAGACTTAAAAATTTCGCATTTGAGCCCAAATATTTTTCAAATTGTGTTTGTCTACTTTTAGTTGTTTATAAAATTACAGTTTCGTTTAGAAAACATTTCTAACTGTTTCCAAGAAGTCTGATTTGACCACCGTATAAATTTCAAACTACCGTAACCCGGGAACAAAAAATAACCTGTGCCCCCAAATTTCAGAAATTCATATTTGGGTAACAGAGAGATCCCAAACAAGTTTCCGAAAATGCGTTGGTTATTCTACCCTTTAGGACACCGCTTGAGTCTTACAGAGACGGCGTCTTAAAGGGACAGTCAGGCGGGTTTGACAACATTGGCTCAATTAAGAGAGAAAAATTCGCTGATCATGAAAATATATATGACTATGGGTCGAAAATTTACCGTTTTCGAGAAAATCCGCTTAAAATTTGTCAAAAACGGGTCTCCGTTTACAGTTTGGTAGACCTCGCCCTGCGTGTCCGGTGTTTACGAGACATGCTGATGAGCCGAATCTTTTGAATTGGCTGAGAGAGCGCAGGGAATATGGAGGGTGCGAGACAATTTAGCATGGTTAATTCGCATAATTTCCCACTGTAGCCGATCCAAAATGAAATGAAATGCCCCCTTACTGCCCCTCCAAAGACTTATTTACAAAAAAGCTTCGTAATTCGAGCTTTGCCTGTTTGAACAATGATCTTTGGAGTTTTTTTTTGTTTATTCTGTTCATTAGTGCATTCATTCTTTAGAAAAGCTAACCACCCACACAAAAAGTATCAAAATTGTGTTTGTTTCAAAAGTCACGAAATGTCCATTTTACAGCTGGTGACCTTCAATTCTTGTGAACCAACACGCCCACAGTTTAACATTCCGCATAGCTTATTTATTGTCTTCTGTGACTGCGAAAATTCATTCTTGCGATTTTAAAAAGTCAAATTTTTTGAAGCGAAAACTTGTTTCTTTTTCATTGATAAAATGCACTTTATAAAGTTTATATGCACCTGGGAAATTCTGCACTATATGTTAGAGCTCGTTATTATATAATTTGTTAAGTATTTAAACACATGTTTTGTTTGACAAAAGTATATTTCTGGTTTAAATAACTGTTATTTTAAACTTTGACAAGGCACTTTTACCTTGAAAGTTTACTATTTTGTTACAGTTGCTTTATAAAAAATATTAATTTGAAAAACAAGTTTTTGTTAACAAAAGTGTATTAAAGTCACAGTTCTTTTGAAGTTTGGCACTTTTAACCCAATAGCTGCTCTTTTCGCGCCTCGGTCGGAAGTTTTGACATAAGCAAACAAACTTGACAACTCTGATGCAAGCGGCTACTGCGCGAGTGTTAAACAGCGGGCAGCTTACGTGTTGGTTTCAAAGTTTATGAAACTCCAATTGGATTTCCAAATTTTGAAATTTTAATCTCAGTTTTCCGCATTTAACACGTCAAGCGAGGTTCGTGGCCGCAGCGCAGCCCCGGCTTGTACCCGTTGTTTGTCCTGTGTTTAGCAAAGTGTTGTTAAACAGCGGACAAGCTAAAAGTAGCCTTAAAGTATTGATGCCCCGCCCACTTAGCCGCGTCGTCAAAGTTAGCTCTAATTAAGCTTTTGGTGTCTTTTTGAACATTAGTTTTCCAACAAAATCTGGTCTGAAACCATTTTTAATCAGAATCCCAATAATAACCTCTATGCAAAATAGGGATTAGTCTAGATTAATCTGATATGCCCTATTTATTTGCAAAAAATATCATGCGGGGAGGTCTATAAGCAATTTTTGGCTTCTGTTAGGAGGCGTCATCATTTATTAGTCGTCTTTGCGGTCGCTTTACTATGCAGTTACCTCAGTTTAAGTTAAATTACCTTAGCTTAAGTTCAGTTATCTTAAGGTACCTTAGCGAACAACACGCTAAGTGACTTTAAATTACCTTAACATAAGGTTACATTGAGTTAACTTATCTCTCTCTCTCGCTTTCTCTCTCTCTCTCTCTCTCTTGCTCTCTCTCTCTCTTGCTCTCTCTCTTGCTCTCTCTCTTTCTCTCTCTCTCACTCTCTCTCTCTCCATGACGTCATACATCCCGCCCTTCCTCCCCAAAGCAACGTTCATCCAGGCTGTTCTATTGTGTTCCAACAAGGGAAAGGTCACCTAACTAACTTATTCCATTTTCTCAGTAAGAATAGCTAAAATTGTAATTACGTCTTCGGTCAGTCCAAGATGCCTCCCGATTCCTCCCTCATTCGAACAACACCTCTTACTTCCGCCTGGACGCATTGTTGCAACTCTTTTTGTCATAAACACGCCGAAAATCACAATTCTGCAAAAACTGAGGGAATCCCCGCCTACTGTTTGGTCTCTCATTTCTCCACACTCTCATCTCTTTGGTCGTCGCTCTCTCTACCTTTCTCTATCACTCTCTGTCTCTGTCTCTGTCTCTATCTCTATCTCTATCTCTATATCTCTCCTTTGTCATCATTTCTGCAAAGAAAACTTAGTACTCTCTGAATCACCTACAGCTTAACATTAGCACCTAATTAAGTTTATAGCTCACACAGTCCTTTAAGAGACTAAACATCCCATCTTACTTTTTCCAAAGAAAACAGAGAAGCCTGTCCCCTGAGGCTTCTTTGTTCTTCAGCACTGTGATTCTTCTTCCTTTTCAAAATAATCGTATTTTTGTCTCGCCAAAACTTATTAAAAGAAGAAATACGAGCGTCACAGACTGACGCACTTTGAGGTCGGGAATTTATATTGCGAACTTGAAAAAACTTGCCCTTTTGTTTTATTCTGGATTCTCATTCTCATAGGATGTTTGAATTGAAAGTGCGTTTGATTCAGACAGAGAATTAGTTTTTTTTCCTATTCTTAAATTAAAGCAGAATTTAGACAAGGAAGTTTGAGAGAGACTTCACTTTGTTTTTGTACCCAATCTAACAATAAGGTACCTTAGCGTCCCTTTTCTTAACTTAACGTGTTTAACCTTACCGTTATGTACCATACTTCCATTACCGTACCTAACTTTAACGTACCTTACCTTAGCGTGTCTAACTTTACCTTAGTGTACCTTACCATATCTTAGTGTTCCTTCGCGTTCCTTTTCTAACCTTAGCGTACCTTAGCTTACTGCAGTGTACCTTATCCTTCCTTATTTTACCAAACCTTAAGGTACGTTTCCTATAGGTACCTTACCTTACCTTAGCGAATCTTGTTTTGCCTTAGGGTACCTTAGCTTATGTTACCTTAGCGTACCTCACCTTATATTTTTAGCGCGCCTTAAATTACCTTAGCGTTACCTTAGCGTGCCTAAAGTTAGTGTATTTTACCTTAGCGTACCTTAACATGTCTTAGCGTACCTTACCATATCTTAGTGTATCTTAGCGTTTCGTTTTATACCTTAGAATACCTCACCTAACTTTAACGTTCCTTTCCTAAACATACCTTACCTAATCTTAGCGTGCATTACCTTACCTTAACGTCTACCTTAACTTAGCTTACCTTACCTTAACGTACCTTACTTAAACTTAGAGTACCTTAACTAAACTTAGCGAACCTTACCTTGACGCACCTCACCTTAACTTAACGTGCCTTATCTTACCTTAAGTGCCTTAAGGTACGTTACCTAACCTTACCTTACCTAATCGTGGCGTGCCTATCTTACCGTAAGGTATGTCACCTTTTCTTACCTTACATTACCTTAACGTACCTTACCTTAGCGATCCTTACCATACCGTTGTGTACCTTACCTTAGCGTGCTTACCTAACCTTGCGTACCTAACATTACCCAAATTTACCTTACCTTAATGAACAATACTTTTTCTTAGCGTACCTAACGTTAACGTATCTAACCATTGCGTATATTCCCTAATTCTCTTTCCCCATTCTCCTTTTTATAATTCCATTTGTTGAACGTATCTCCAGAAAAACACACGAAGCGCATCATGTATAAACACAGCTGATCTAACACCAAACACAAACGACAGGCGTAGTAAACGCACAAACGTGGCCAACAAATGTTGCCAAAATCATTTTTCTTTATATAAATTATTCTTTATTCTAGAAATGAACTAAATTTTGAACCCCACGTGGAAAAAACCCGGAAAGTGCATTCACGTGAAGTAATCGAAAGTTCCGCCTTTGTCACAATTGCTTTAAAAAAGAGGTACTGCCATTTCTCTTTTGGGCTTTTGTGCCTTCTTTTGAACTTTTCGCATTAGTTTTCAATGTATCACCAGTTTGGCAGCTCTGACACTGACATACACTTTAAATTGACATCTGGCAGTGATGTGTCTGAAGAGAGAGAGATAGAGAGAGAAAGAGAGAGAGGCAGAGAGGCAGAGACATAGATCATTCCTCGTTGCATCGTTTGTATATGACTATGTAACTGTTTCCAGCTTGTTGGCTCAATTTCCGCATTGGATCTAACTTTCCTGCTCAATTTCCACGTAATCTTGTAACATATCCCTCGTTATAGCGGGGGACCCTTGTTTTCCTCCGGCGCTATTACCTTCATGAGGTCATGCATCAGGCACATGCCACCACACCCCCAAAAATAGACGTATCTAATTACGTTTTGACAAAAATAGTCAAAGATCGGAATTTCTTAAGTAGTCGTTAAATAATAATGGGTGATGTTCGGCCATGTGGATGAAAACATCTCATCTTTCGGAGAAAGAGACGGAAATGTGAGATAAAGGTTATTTCATCCCTCACTCGCTCACGCACTCTTACTCACTCCCTCACTCACTCACTCACTCACTCACTCACTCACTCACTCACTCACTCACTCACTCACTCACTCACTCACTCAATTGAAATTTGTCGTCTAACAATGACGAGAAAACTTCCATATTCGACGTTTTTTTATCGCAAAGTCAGCCACTTTTCTAGGAAATTCACCTAATCTATCTGAGTCAAAAACGATGTCTGCGAAACCAGAATTAGCAGGATTTAGGCGTGGCAGATGTAGCAAACAGGAAACATTTTTAACCGATGTATTTTCCCTTCCTCATAGTTTCCCCAGACAAACTTCGAAGAATTTCTGCTTTTTATTCAAAACCTAAATCTCGTCTACGTAAATAACAAAAGTCTATGTCAAACTGTGACGCTTTTGTCAAAATAGGTATTTTCAAATTTCAAGAATGGCAATTTTAAAAGTTTTGAGATAGGTAATGAAAGGCTAAATATGTTAGAGACGAAAATATATGCCTCAAACATCTTTTTGTCTCTCTCTCTCTCTCTATCTCATTTTGTCGTTTTTTCAAGCTTATATGTAAGCGTTATTTTGTCAAGCTTATATTGTTAAAATTTTAACATTTATGAACATTTCGCGGTCTTCTTCGGCGAATTCAACTGAATCAGCTAATCTCGCGTGACAGAGACCACACCCGGATTTCTTTTGAATATTAGACGGATTTATAGCTACAACTCCTGGCGCCCCTTTATTCACCCACTCACCTCCGCATCTCCTCACACCCTCAGCTCCGAATCGCCTCCTCTCCCTCCTTGCCTCTTCGACTCCTAACCACTTCGCCTCTTTCTCTCTCTCTCTAACTATTTCTTACTCCCTTGTTTTTCCAATCCCCGTCCCCAAACCCCTCTTTATTGCCAATTGTCGCCTGTGCCAGATGTGTCCATTTCAGAAGAGCCGAGTGTTCCATCCAGAGATGATTCCAAATCATCTTCTATTGCCGTTTGGCTTTTTATTCAGTTTACTCACGATAATCGGAGTCGTCGGCAACTCTTTCGTCATCGTAGCCATATCCTCAGATCACAAAATGAGAAAAACAGGACTGAATATTCTACTTCTTAACCTTGTGGGTTCTAATTTTAAAACGGAAATTGCCCTTGTGAAAAGTGAGTTAGCGATTTCTGAAAATACCATTTCAAAGTGAACCACATGGGAGATGAGGTAATTAGGTGAGGTTGTCACAACAACCACTTTGGAACGATGAAAGTACGGGGGTTCAAAAGTGGGAGAGAGAGAAGAGAGAAGAGAGAGAGAGAGAGAGAGAGAGAGAGAGAGAGAGGGAGAGAGAGAGAGAGAGGGAGAGAGAGAGAGTAATTGAGTGGGTGGGTGGTTGGTGAGTGAGTGAGTGAGTGAGTGAGTGAGTGAGTGAGTGAGTGAGTTTGTGTTCATGGTATAGTTACTGAGACATATTGAGTGAGTGCCTCAATCCCTCTCTTCCAGGCAGTAGCCGATCTCTGTAACCTCATCCTCAACACTTGTGAATGGATCCCCACAGTCATATTGGGGCGCATTTACTGGTACCTCCCAGACTTCATGTGTGCCATTTGTCGTTACTTCGAGTACGTCTTCCTCTTCGCCTCAATATCAACCCAAATTATAGTGTCAATAGAAAGGTACCGTAACCCAAACCTACAGTTATCTTTAATCTCTTTAGGTACATAGCTATAGTCCACCCAATCCACGCCAGAAGGTACTGTACCCGTAAAAGTGCGCTGTGCGCCGTGGGAGCCGCTTGGTTCTTTGTTGGGTGCTTCGCCTCCCCTTACGCGTGGTACCACACCGTAAGAGAAAACGGAAGTAAGTTTTAAAGCCTAGCTTTTGCAAAGTTTTCTTTAAGATATAGGTGGAATTTGTTCCAACACCGCCATGTCCCTCGAATGGTGGCACACATTCAAACTTGTAAGTTGAAATTTCAACATTTTCAATCAATTATTGATTTTTAGGCTGAATTCTTAGCGTTTTACTTCATTCCATGTATTGTGATAGTATACGTCTACTACACAGTTATTCGGTGTCTCTGGGCCAAAAATCCACACTTTGTCGATAGTGAGTTTTAAAATGTTGCTTGCAAAACAAAGGACAAAACACGGTTTTGCTTACCTTTTCTACTCAAAATAGGCCACGCCCCTTTTTCGTGTATCATTTTTTTCTGGTTCGCTTTATCCGTAAAAATTGCGGAACAGCGAGTCTCATAAAAAAGTATCTGCTAAATTTCGTACAAAACACTGCGGATAGTGAAACGCCAAAAAGGGGGCGGTGTTTATTTTGCTTTATCTTTTATTTTTCATTGCAAACCGGGTTCGTCCTATTTCGACTTTTTTTTGATTTTTCGAATCTGCGAAAAATTCGCTTTTATTGGGTCGATACCAACCAAATAGGCCACCCCCCCCCCCCCCCCGTTTTTTTTACACATATTTCGCTACTGTGAATCTCAAAACCTTAACTTTTTGTTTCAAACAACCCAACTATTTCAAAGTTGAGATCAAAACGCTGAGAAAATCACTTGATACTTCGACGTATCCCAGTGGGCTTTCTTTGATTAAATTAAAAGAATATTCCAGACCCTTAACAATGGAGGTTCTAAGGTACCACTTTAGCAGTACAATAAGGCAACATCGTTAATAGCAAAAATAAAGAAAATGTACAATTAAAATTTTAAAAAAAGGGTAAACCTGGGAAGAAACAGCTGTAATCCGTTACAGGCGATATCCAGTGCACTCTTTGGGACTCTGCTCACTGTTGTTTTAGATTTTTGGAATCTGAAAACTGAAAACAAAGCAAATTAAAAATAATAATAGTAAATAATAAAAGAAAGAAGCAAGTGTTAACAAAAAAAATCCGAAAACACCAATTTTTCCGATTATTCGCACATTATTTAGGTGAATTTTACCTTCCAAAAATGAAAAAGTAAATTTTATATCGAACAAAACAAAATTAAACACAAAACCTAAAGGAAAACCGAAAATTAAGAACAAAAATAATATCTCTGCGTGACCGTATACGCACAATCACCGGGTTTGAACGCATCGGGAATGCCCTTTCAGATGCGTACATAGACCGTTCTGATGCGTACATTTATGCGCATTTACCCGCGTATGGTGCGTATTCTTGAGTACATTGTACGCGTCAGAACGAGAGCTTACGCACATATACGCACAATCACGATTCGCATTAGGTCATTACCCTACCCTTGGAGCACTTTTACCACCCACTTTTGAATATCCCTGGACCGAAATATAATAATTCAAATATTCATTTACCACATGAACAAAATACACATTATATACATAAACCAAATATACAAATATATACCAAATCCACACTAACAAAATATACAAATGCATATACAAAAGACATTTAAGTTATTAAAAAATACGAGACGACTGCTTGGACTGATGACGCGGCGATGACATCGTGGCTTTCTTCTGCAGCTTGACCGATCGACCGTAGTCGTACCGCGAACCTCAATTAAAACATGAATTAACTACAAGTGGATAAAATAAACAATACAGACATAAAGAACTCCCCATAAAATCCATCCAGTGCACAGTAGTTCACAGCTGGCTCGAGGGGCATCGTTGCTGTTCAAATAGTTCACTGAAAATAAAAACTTAAAACATACAAAATACAATAAAACTCAACAATAGTTACACACTAACATTAAAATAAAAACTTAAAAAATAAAATGAAATTTAAGAAAAACCTGAGCAAGTAAGCACAGAGTCCTCGCTGACATTCTTCCGGGGACCTTTGTACTCAAGTATACGCATCCGCATACAGAAGTATTTGTGCGTAAACATCCGTATTTGGGCGTATCTAGTGTATACGCACAAATACGACTAATTTTAAGGCGTATTTGTGCGTATCTTCCGCATTCTTGCGTACGACGCAGCGAAACCCGTAGATAATGCGTATAGATATTTGAGTATTTTTGAGTACAAACCCGGTGTTTGTGCGTATACGGTCACGCAGAGATAAAATCCCCAGGCTGGCAGAACCTGGCAATTTGCCAGCCAGCAACTGTCACTAAAAGGTCGCGGCGGGACCCAACCCCCTAGACCTTTAAGACTCGAACCTTGAAAACAATTTAAAAGTGATAAATTTAAAAACTGTGGACTATCCAAAAGGTTTTTAAGGAAACAAAATAAAAAAGAATAAAAAAATAGGCAATGTTTAAAATTCCACTTTTCAGACAACCACCACCGGCCAGGCTGCAAAAAGAACGACGCGCTGCGGATGCGCAGAAACGTCGTGAAAATGCTGGTAGCTTGTGTTGCCGTCTATTTCATTTGCTACTCTCCAATCCAATTTGTCTTCATACTAAAGTAACTAATTTTCAACTTTTAAACGAAACGTTTCCGTTCAGGACCGTGTTCCACTCCCACTACCACTTGTCCTACGGGTTCCTTTTGGTCTTCAACGCCTTGGCCATGACTTGTTCGGCCTCCAACCCCTTGTTATACACGCTTTTCTCGATGAAATTCCGCAGGAAGATCAGAGAATTGCTCTCTTGCAGCAACTACTCCAGGTAATTAAAGCAATTAAGTACGCAATTAAGTGGTGTTTAGGGTTCCTTTGATGGCTTCTACGAAAGTCCGCGAGTCGAAGGTTTTCATCTCCAATTATACCACCGATTAAGCAGGGAAATCGCCGGTTTTATTCACTGTGATGACGTGTACTTTTTGGTTTAATAAATGGTTTATTTTGGGTTAATATGCGTGTATTGATTTTTTGGTGCGACGCGTCTGTGCGACATTGAAAAATGAGGAGTAGAAGGGGCAGAGCCTAATTTAACGAAACTGGCATTTTACGGCCAAGTTTTCAATGGCTTTTTATGTGGTTAGAAAGGCTTTGTAGAATGCGTGTGAATTTGGCATGAAAACGCGAATAAAACACGCCAAAGTGGGAGGAAGGGGCGTGGCCAAGTTTGCCATTGAAAACATTCCGGTTACTGTAAAAGGCGGGGCGCGAAATGATAGCATTTTTGAAGGCAGTAGATTTCTTCTTGCACATGTTGCACAGGTTTGAGGTGACTTGTTGTATTTGGTCCCGAGAGTACGGTATATTTCGTGGCTGGATAAAATGGGCGTGGCCTAATTTGAAAATGCTTAGTTTTAGCTGCGTAATGTCAACAGGTTTTTGTATTCCGTTATTACAATTTTACCCCAAACTATTGACGCATGCGGACGATTGTAGACGCCGCACAGTGGGCGTGGCTTAGTTCGACATGGAAAAATATTGGTCACATTAGATAGTAAGACGGTAAATTTTAGCGATTTCGGAGTATTCGGTAAACCAATCTGTATTTTGCGCAGGAATTATCTATTTCATGGTGAGAAAGGTGGGCGTGGCCTAATTTAAAATAAAAAAAAGTACTTAAATCAAAGTTGTGCCCACCCCATTACATATTGTAACCTTGTAATTCTCTGTCTCCCTGAAATATGGACGCATGCGTTCGATGGCAGACGCGGCAAAGTGGGCGTGGGTTAGTTCGCCATGGGAATTCCGTAATTAATGGCGAGATAAAAATAGGCGTGGCCTAAATTTAAAAATTTGTTGGCATCACATGGCTTTTAAAGCCATGTGGTGCCAACAAATTTACACATTGCAACATTGTAATGTCTCTCCACGAACTATGTACCTGTGAGGTTGATTATAGACGCTGCAAAGTGGGCGTGGCCTAATCCGACGTTTGGGGAGAAAATGTAAAGACTGTAATCTAAGCTTCGTTTCGATTTTCGCAAGAAAATTTATACACAGGGGGATACTCCTTTTTTTCTCGAAAAACTTGGTATTCGAAATTGGAAAATAAATGGTCTATAGCCGCGCAACTCCATTCGCTTGGTTGCTTGCTCTCTCTCTCTCTCTCTCTCTCTCTCTCTCTCTCTCTCTCTCTCTTTCTTTCTTTCTTTCTTTCTTTCTTTCTTTCTTTCTTTCTTTCTTTCTTTCTTTCTTTCTCTCTCTCTCTCTCTCTCTCTCTCTCCCTCTTTCTTTCTCTCTCTCTCTCTCTCTCTCTCTCTCTCTCTCTCTCTCTCTCGCTCTCTCTCCCTTCTCTTCATCATTGGTTCTTCTCCTTTCCACTAAGTGTTCATTGCACTCTTCATGTGGAAATTCGCCTCATTCGCATTGCATCCGTGTTGTTTTTGAAAGGTACGAACGTCTGCCGTTGACAAGAGAGGACACACTTCCTCCTGCTGAAGCAACTAATGAACTTGGGGAACGACAGCTTCCAGAACACGCAGTCTTGCAATCAAATGAGGGCAAAAGACCCAGAAATTCAAATTTTTCTAACTTAGAATGGAATCAGATTTTTCATTAGAATACGGGAATTCGCTATCGCCAGCCAGTTTTCCAAGCTCTCCGAGAGCTCATTCAGTCATCCGCCTTCGCCATGAACGGTTGGTCTTCTTATCTCTCTTCTTTTGTTGCTTTTGAGGTTTGACCAATGAGTGGTTTTCAGTGATTCTGTTCATCGGGTTGGCTCTCCTTCTGAATATACATGGCAGTTTCGCTGTGACTGAGGCTACTACTATGTCAGCTGAGATGATTGCAAAGATTCAAACATGTGGGTTTGCCACTTTCTCTCTATCTCCCTTTCTTACTCTCTCTCTGTCTTCATCTCTCTATTTCTGTCTTATTCTTTCTCTCTTCCCATCTCTCTCATTTTATCTCTTTTTCGCGCATCTCGATTATTCTGCGGCTTTGCTACTCTACATATCTAACTTTCCTCTCGTGCTCCGTGTCCCGGGTTCCCTGTCTCTCCATATCTATCGCTGGGTTGTGTGCCTCATCTCTCTCCCCTCTTAAGACACGTTTTCTCATAAGTTAGAGCGATTTTATCTGTGGACTACCTAGGACTCGTTTGGTCTAAAAATCACTTTGGTTCCGCACGTTTTCATTCCACAGCGAAATACTGGAACTTTGACTCGTCATGACATTAATCCCTTCAAACTGATCCAATCGAGATGCGGGTCAGCTCATTTTGTTGGATGTTTTATGCTGAAAAATAGTACTTTGAATCTCAACATTTTCGTTTTTCATTACAAAGGTTTTTCATTACATGGCAAAAGGCGAAGGTGTTTAGCATATGTGCTTCGAGTGAAACATGAATTGACAAAAATGCTAAGTCATTGAATTGACAAAAATGCTAAGTCACAAAAATCGAAAAATTAACGATTTTGGAGTAAATTTTTACGTTATAATGAATTTTGCGGTACTTCGGTGCACCGAAAGACCTAACTGTAATACCTTTTTCTAACGCAAAAAGATACGAAGAATCGATTGGGCGGGCTTTCGCTTCTTGCCTCATAAAGGTGAAAGCGTGGTGAGCAAACACCCGCTTTTATAAAACGCTTTCAGAGGATTTCACACCTTTGTAATGAAAAACGAGTTTTGAGATTCAAAGTATTATTTTTCAGCATAAAGCATCCAACAAAATGAGCTGACCCGCATCTCGATTGGACCAGTTTGAAGGGAGTTATGGCATGTAGAGTCAAAGTTCCAGTATTTCGCTGTGAAATGAAAACGTGCGGAACCAAAGTGATTTTTGGACCAAACGAGTCCTAGGTAGTCCACAGTTAACGTTTCAGCCAAATCGGAGACAAAAATTTACGATCCGTCCGGGGGTCGCTCACTGCTTTCAGCCATCGTGTCTTAAAGGCAGAGGCCCACGTAAAATGAAGAGGGGGACCTGTCCATGCTAATCGTAAAACTTTCTGCATTTCACCATTGAAAATGACACTCTCTCGCCTACGTTACGTCATGGACAGGTCCTTTTTCATTTTCCTGGGCCTCTGCCTTTAAGACGCAAAAATTGTTCTTTTATTATACTTATTTGACCTTAAAGCAAGATTTTGGGTGTATTAGACTATTATCGATTTTTGGACCCGAGTTTCAGATGTGTACACTCAAATTACTGTAACTCAGCTCAAAATAGTCCGATTTTTGTGAACTTGGGTATCCTCGATTAAATATCGCACATACTGACTTATTTTCTATCAAAGCCATACCCATTTCACTGGCTTTTCCTCATACGGACTTGTTAAAGGTGAATTTTCGTATATCTTTCGATGTTTCTCTTCATTTTGGCAACTTTGTGAGCTTTTGTGAGATATGACATTATTTTTATTGAAATGTGCACATTTTCTGCTAGAAAATGGATAAATTTCCCATAAAACCTTACCGACCTAAGTTTGTCAAAAAAAAAATCCTTTATTTTTAGACAATGAGGGTGAAAAAATGAAGCATTTTCTCCAGTAAGTTGACAAAAAGCTAACTATTTTTAGCTGAGTTACAGTAACTTGGGGTAGCCTATCGTAACCCGGGTACAAAAATCGATAATTTTCTAAAACACTCAAAATCTTACTTTGAGGTCATATAAGCGTAATACACTAAGTTTGAGCGAAATGAAAATTTTCTGTTTCGAAAGGCTGCTCTGCTAATAGAGAAATGCCGTATAAATAAATCTTTCTATGTTTTTCTGCTTTCTTTTATCTTTATCTCCTCCTCTTAGTCCTTCTTAAATCGATTTTAGGTACCGCTATAAGGGATTATGATAAAATTTCCGTTATCTTAAGTGAATGTCAAGATTTCCCAACACTCAAAGGAGTTGAAACGGGTAGACACTTCTTGGACCTGTCGACCCTTCGTTCTCCATATTTCATACAAACAAAAACCTCTATTAAAGTGTCGATCAGAATATGTGATAATAAAAACAATGAATTCAATACATTCAACGGGCACAATTGGATAACGGAGACTGGAGGTAGCTTTATTCAATTACGATTAAGTTTTGAATCTTTTAGAGGCAGTGAAATTGGAGCTTTGCAATAACAAACACTTGAAAGAAGTTCACCTATTGAAAGCAACAGAAATCGCATCGCTGAAAGTCAATAACAACGACCAAGTGCACACATTAATGTTGCCCGAGGCTATTCATATCGATCTGATGGAGGTGACCAAAAACCCCCAAATTCCGAGTTTGATTTTAACACGAGCGAAAACTATCAAGAAAACTTTTGTGGAAGATAACAAGGGTCTTACTACGGTGGCGGCTCCTTTGGTCACAATGATTGAGGGTGAGTGAGAGGGAAAAAGACAGAGAGACAGAGACAGAGAGACAGAGCGACAAAGAGACAGATAGACAGAGAGACAGAGAGACAGATAGACAGAGAGACAGAAAATAGAAGAGAGAGATTGAAATTTGCCTTTTTAGGTTTGAAAATCAAGAACAACCCCTTCCTGGCAAAAGTTACCTTAGGAGTGTCACTGGAAACCGAGCTCAGAGATAGTGAGCTCTTAAAATTTACAAAATCATATTATACTTTCAGCAAATGAAATTTCCAACAACCCTGCCCTGAAAACTATCCAACTCGACGATGTTAAAACGGCACCTGAAAATATGAAAGGTTAGCTGAAACTGTGCTTTTGAAATTCTCTTTTCAGAGTTCGCCATTCTCGACAACCCCTCTCTGGAGTCGATTGTTATGACGTCTACCGGCAAAATCAGCAAAATCCGGGTTCGAGGAAACTACAAACTGACAAAACAATCGATCGATGAGCTGAAGGCCATTTGCGATGCTACCTGTGACATTCAGGAGTTTCAAGGTTAGATTGAGGCTTCAGAAGTTTGAATAAATCGATTTTCAGAATGTTCCTTCACGGCTCCTGTGAGCGATTTACGCCAGTTGAATATTTGCAAGAATGTATACGGTAATCTGGAATTAGATCCAACTGTCAGTGGAAAAACGACGGTTAAAATCGAAAAAATCGACGGAAATCTGAAGATTGTGAACAGCAATTTGACAATTGAGGAATTGCAGTTTTTGGATGCAACGAAAATTACGGGAAGTGTTGGTGAGTGGAATTTTATTTTATTTTATCGAAATGTTGTTGTATTTCATTTATTGGACAACATTTTCAGGCAAATGCCGTTTTTACACCACGAGAGAGTTTTTTTTTTGACGATTAGTACGCAAAATGGCGTCACGCCGAAAATGTTTCCCGCTTTGGGTACTGTAGCCTACCTAGCGTTTACCAAAAAATCGATATACTTAAAATATCGATTGAGATTTCTGTCTTGATTCCTTCAAAAACAATGAAAAATGTGCAAAACTGTAGAAACGGTTGATCTGAAAGAAAAGTGGGCGTGGCCAAAATATATTTTGCTCAGAATTGTTCCGTTTTGTCGTGCATGCATTGATTTATTGTATAAATTTTTGGAACTCATCATGATAAAATTTTCGAATTTGTGGAATTAAGCCACGCCCACTTTTTGGAAATCGGCCAATATACTGGCCGCAAATTCATATCAACTAGAAATCGATAAATGTGAAGATATCAGGAATCCATCATGAATTAATGATTGCAAGATCATAACTTGATTACATTGAATAGCCTGGGTTAAAAAATGGGCGTGGCGAAAATTTGATTTCGCTCTAATTTGACCTTTTGTGACGTGTACTCCAGTGTTATTTGTTGCTATGGTAGAAATAGGCGTACATCATTCACTTGGCTGTTTCAGCAAAGCATTTAGCATTCTTTCAATTAGGCCACGCCCCTTTTGATAAATGTTTGCCCTCTAATTTCACCTTTTGTATCGCGCATGCAAGCTTTTGTATAGCACATGCGTCGATTGGTTTGGTGGGGGGTCATAAATAGATTTTGTGTACGCATTGAATTTAGCATTCCTGAAATTAGACCACGCCCCTTTTTTGATAAGCAAGAAGTTGCTACTACTTGCTTACGCAATTTCAAGTGATTTTCTTTCAGTTTTCACCGGAAACTTCCAAATCTTCGACGGAGACGCCGCCATGAACCAGCAATCTCTTATTTTTTTAATGATTTTTAAATCCTAACTCCAGTAAATTAATTAGAGTGGCTTGAAGAATGGGCGTGGCCAAAATTCGTCTGCGCTCTAACTTAACTTTTGTATGACACGAGCATGTGTCAATTAGTTCAATGGCACAAATAGGTGTATATCATTGAGTTGGCTGTTTCAGCAAAGCATTTAGCATTCCTACAATTTGGCCACGCCCCTTTTTGATAAATGTTTGCACTCTAATTTCACCTTTTGTATCGCGCATGCTAGGGTCGATTGGTTTTGGGGGGTCATAAATAGATGTGCACGCATTGAATTTTGCATTCCTGAAATTAGGCCACGCCCCCTTTTTAATGAACATGAAGTTGCTACTCCCTTCCTAACTCAACTGCATGTAACTTTCTTTCAGTTTTCACCGGAAATGTCCAAATCTGCGACGGAGACGCCGCTATGAGTGAGCTGTTCAAGAACGCCGTCGGCACGAAGACCATCGCAACTGAAGCCTGTCCCACCACCACAGTGACCACAACTGAAGCTCCGACAACTGCTGAAACAACCACAGCGGAGGCCACAACGACGACCACAGGAATGGGCGGAGCCAGCGACTCGAGGGGCGATGCCAAAAAAAGCAGAAAAGCTGCTGGAACTACAATGTTTGTGGATCGAAAAACCAATACATTCGCTGTTTTCTGCTTCGGAGGCCTAATGATGACCGGTTTTGTTGTACTACTTCCCTTCTACATCTTCAACGATTATTGCAAGAAATAAATCAGTTGGTTTTTTTTGTAAAGAGAATAAAGATGTGAAAAAAAACTTGTTTCGAACATTTTCTTTCATTGGAACTTTTCACAATGGGTGGTCTCAGTTTAGGATTGTTGCGTGATTTGTAGATTAAAAGTACGGGTGGTCTCATTCTTCTCTTGCTTCGTGGGTGGTCGGAGGCCCGTTCTGGCATCGTTCGAATGTCTTTTCGTTTTGGGTGGTCGAAGAGATCGGTTGCAAGATACCACCATGACTGGTGTATGCTACACGCTTCGGTTATGTGTGGTAAGAAATAATCATCGTCGGTGGTCTCATTTTCGTTAAACTCCACGTCCTAGGAGGTCACACAAATAAATCCATGTCCCACAAGCCCAAAAACGAACACAACATGTTGGGCACCTGGTTTTTTAAGATTTTCCATAGGTGGTCTGAGGTCTTAAAACCACTTTCTTCTAAAAATAAGGATCTTCGTGGGTGGTCCCAAATTACTGAGTTTTCACGTTGTGGGTGGTCTCTCCCCTGTGGGTGGTCTTTCCCCTGTGGGTGGTCCGGACACAAACAGGTACGACAAATTGTTTTAATAAAACTTTTATTCGATAATAGTGCACTTGTAAACTCACAAACTATCACATCAACGCATTTATTCCGTTTTGGGTAGTTTAAACCTCAAAGTTAAGACACAGTCTCTAGAAGAATCAGGCGGCCCTTGTAAGCCCACTGTCTTAGAAATTAGGCCATAGTCTCAGAATTGGCTCCAATTTGATCAATAACCTTCCTAGGACCAATATACGACATTTTGAAAGTTTCAGCTCATTATCGATTTTTTGACCCGAGTTACGGTAGGGTACTGTAATTTTACAAAAGCGGTCGAAATATGCAAATCTGGCGTTATTCTGTAATATTTTGGCAGGTATACTTCAAATACAATACTGAAATAACGAAATTGCTGTGTACTTCGGCAACGGAGTCACAAAACCTCGAAAAAGTGAAAAGTTACGTTTGAAATTGCAGTTTTTCGCATTTTTCGACCTTTGACATATAAGCATCGTAAAATGTCTCTATAATAGAAAGATGGCAATTTTTTCTGCACATTTTCAAAAATTAAAGTCCGAAAAACTTCGTGACCATCCTGACGAAAATCGACTTTAAAGCCAAAGATTTCCATCGATTTGATCAGGAAAAAATTCAATTTTGGTAGGTCAAAAACATTTTTTTTCGATTAAGCGGATGCAAATGCTTACGGAGTGTAACAAAAAGAAAAATTAAGTAATTTGAACTTCTTTGAAAAAAATTTAGAAAAATATTTTTGACCTACCAAAATTGAATTTTTTTTCTTGATCAAATCGATGGAGAATTTCAATTTTATAAAAACCCGAAAAACTGCAGTTTCAAACGCATTTTTCAACTTTTTGAGGTTTTCTGGAACTTTTGCAAAAGTACCCAAATCTTTTAGTATTGAAGGATTAGATTCGGTGTACCCACTACTAAAGATATTAGAAAAACACCACTTCAGAATCCAGCCAATTTTACAAAAATAACTGAGTTTTGGTGAATTTTCCCCATAAGTGACAAAAAACAGCATATATATAAATTTTTTATTTAACAATTTACTTACATGTTGATACAAAAAAAGAGTTTCCCACAGAATGCGAGATAATAAAATCAAATATCTAAATCAGATTTCATCGACATCGCTACCAGAAGCTGATTCTTCAGGAAATTCATAAAACTTCAAGAAACGATATTTCGGATAACAGCGGTAAATTTCCAAGCAAGCCTTATTAAAATCCGCAAATGCTGTTTTCTCGTCTTTTGTAGATATGAAGTTTTCGTAAAGGGCCGAAGCATCGATTGGAATATTTTTGAAGCACTCTGAGAGGAAAAAATCGAATATTGATTGACGGTCGTCGCGAGGTAGAAAATGGATGGCGAATCTCAACTTTAAAAAATCATTAAATCGATTTAATTTTTTTACTTACTTGAAAATTTTCAATAATTGCCAGTCCTCCATCGATTGGCAGTTTGTAATATATCAGGTCTTCAAGCTAAACAAACAATTTTACTAATCAATATTTGATAAAATAAAACTTACACTATTCCCAGAATACTGTTTTGCGTTAAAGTAATGTCCCCTCCAAATTTCCACAAGCCCTGGTATGTCAGTTTCGTAGAATTCGACTCGTTCATAGGTTCCAAACGACAAAAATTCTAATCTACCACGAGCAGCTCGATTTTGAATAATTTCCTGAAATCAATTTGAAAAAACAACAAAAAAAATATTTACCTTTAGAAATGATATGAATCTATACACCACAACGTCGGTAGTGTAACCCTCAACTTCAAAAGTGAATCTCTCAAAGTTACGAATCAAAAAAAAGATGTTGTAGGGAAGAGGATGTAATGGTAAGTGTTTGACATTTAGTTCCGAGCAATTCTGAAAGTGAGATTTTATGTGTGTGAGTGTGTGAGTGTGTGAGTGTGTGCGTATGTGCGTGTGTGTACGCGTGTACATGTGTACATGTGTTCGTGTGTACGTGTGTACGTGCGTAAATGTGTACGCGTATGCGTGTGTGCGTGTGTGCGTGTGTACGTGTGTACGTGTGTACGTATGTACGTGGTGCGTTTGTGCGTATGTATGTGCGTGCGTATCTTCTCTTAACATAGAAAAATCTCACCTCTAACTTCCACGAAATGCAATCCTCCAGATAAATCTCCGTCATTTCCATAAAAAGTCGTTTAAATCGAATATGAGATACAATTCTTTCTGGTAAGTATATACCAGAAATCATCAAATACTCGCAGCTAATCCGTAGTTCTTTGAAAAGTGGGCGGAGTTTATTTTTATACACTGCTTTCTGATTCTCCAAGTGATTGTCATACCACTGTGTCCATTTTTTTCGCCTCTAAATTTGTCTAATTAGTTATTTTTCTATTTTATTTCTTACCAAATGCACCATGCTAATATGAATCCCAGATAATTGTTGAAATGGATTCTGGAGAGAAATTTCCTGTCCGAAAAGTTCTTCTCCTTCGAAGGAAAATTTGTTTTCGCGGTCATCATAACCCAAAAAGCCTTCACTAATTGTCGAACGAATCTGAAAAAAATTAAATTAAAATTTTTTGAAATAAAACCAACTTTGTTGCTCTCCATGCCTTCAATGAATAAAACTAAATCCTTATTTTCTGGGCGACAAGAAATCCGATATCGATTATTTTCAACAAAATTATCGATCCATTTCGAAGCTTGACGCAGTCGACAAAGACTTTTAGCATTCATCTGAAATTAGCGTATTTGAAACGAGATATGGAAAAAAATACTTACTTTTTTCAAAATGGGCAGCAACTCGTCGTAAGAAATACTGGACAGACGCATCGCAACTGAACGGAACGGAGAATGATAATGAAATGATAATGTTTGTAAAAATGCGCCCAAAAAAAGCGAAATTGTGACAGATACAAAAAAAGCTACCCTGTGAATTGCGATCGATATGCTAATTAACTGGATGACCCTGCGATTTATCTGTGTTTCGGCTTTCTAACATTTTCGAATATAGAAAGCAGCTTTCAAACTCAACGTCCTTCTAAGTCTCGCGATGGTTCTAAGATGTTCCGTAAGATGTTATGGCGATATTTATGTTGTTAAATTATTATTCATAACTCTATTATTCATAATCAATGCGTAAAATCATCCAATAATTTTATTAAAATATTGTAATCGCATTTCGTGAAATAGCGATTCAAAAATTTTGCTTTCTCGCGTTAGCAGCGGAGCACGGATATTGGCGCTGCCTTTGTAAAATTGCATATTTAAACTCAAATTGCGAAAAACCGCCAGAGTAAATTTTCGATTTTTGTACTTCATTCAAACCGCAAACACCAAATTAACAGTAATAGAAAAGCAGAAGTCGCGGTCCGGGTGTCTAAACGCCGAAATTGGTCAAAAGGGGAAATCCACAAAAAGTGAACCTTGTTCGAAAATCAATTTTTTCTTCGTTTTTGTGTTGCGCGTACGTTTTTACGTCATAGTCAATAGTTACATATCCAGTTTTCATAAAATTGTGCGCGCGCGCCAAAAAAACCAACATTTCTTATGGACCCGCGCCCACCTTTACACCTTTAGCCAAGTCTCTTGCACAGGCTGAAAATGTAGCAAGGCAATTTCGTAACCCCGCTTACGATAGTCCCTGCAATCGTAGGTCTCGTCCATACATCATCTGCCTGTTGATGTTGTCTCTGCTCTCGGGGACCTCTTTGTACTGCCGCTGGTTTGGCCAGAAAAAATCAAGGATCCAGAACAACCTTCGATCGGTTGTATTGCTCTTGCATTCGAGGGTTGTGGTGAGGTCTCATCGTGATGTTCCACGTCTCGGAAATCAGAGAATATGATATGAAAATCGGGGAGGTAAGACGTTTGTAGGGCCAAAACCTTTCCATACACATGTCCATTGCCGATTCAAACGCTCACGAGCTCATTTATGCAAACTTTTATTCAAATTTTTCGTACGCTAAGTAGCGCTCCGTCACCTTCAATCCCTCTCCCTCACCACTCATTTCGTTCCTGTAAATGCGGCCTTGCGGCTGTTTTCGTGAATGGCGGTCGACGATATCTTCAAAGAACAATCTGGGCTGCTAGACACCCTGCCACACAAGTGAGACAGTAACGTAACGGAATGATAGATGTTTCAGAGATCGATCCACAAAGTTCGACCTGGTCAGTCCGATAAACAGCGCCATCAATGCATTACCGCACAAGTGAGTGCATCTGTCTCTCTGTCTCTCTGTCTCTCGGTCTCTCTGTCTCTCTGTCTCTCTGTCTCTCTGTCTCTCTGTCTCTCTGTCTCTCTGTCTCTCTGTCTCTCTGTCTCTCTGTCTCTCTGTCTCTCTGTCTCTCTGTCTCTCTGTCTCTCTGTCTCTCTGTCTCTCTGTCTCTCTGTCTCTCTGTCTCTCTGTCTCTCAGTCTCAGTCTCTCTTCCCCTCTCTCTCTCTCTCACTCACTCTCTCTCTCTCTCTCTCTCTCTCTCTCTCTCTCTCTCTCTCACTAAACCTCTCTTTACAGAGAGAATCCCCCGGAGGAAGACCACGCCAAGCTCCTCTTCCGCGGCATGGGCAGCCGTCTGGTCGTCGTCGCCGCCTTCCTCCTCCTCATAATCGCCGTAATCGCCGTCGGAGCTGTTTCCATCGTGGTTTAAGACCTTTAAATCACCAGAATGACCCTTTCAGATGGTAGAAAATGACCCAGATCAGAAGTACGTAAAGCCTTTTGAGGACTGTTTTGCGAAAACTCTCGAAGTTTCTAAGAAACGGAGAAGAATGACGATAGAACAGGCTCTGAACATGACCAGTCAATGCATTAAAAAGTGGGTTTTCGCTTTAAACTGGGAAAAATCGATTCAGAGAGCAGTCATTGGCCGAATACAAGCATGGAATCCTCTTCACTTGGACTCTCGCCGCCACTGTTGGTTACGGTCATCGAGTAAATCGATTTTTTATAATAAAATTTTTTTTTTGAAAATTTCCAGTTCCCTCACACGTTATGTGGCCAAGCGCTCTGTGTTTTCTACGCCTGGCTCTTCATTCCCCTCTATATGGCTCTCAAGGTAAGCCAGCCGCGGGTTGATAAGAAGCGCGGCGGCGCCAAACAGTGTGGCCGCGTGGCGCAATGGATAACGCGTCTGCCTACGGAGCAGAAGATTGTAGGTTCGAATCCTGCCGTGGTCGAAACTTTTGCTTGTTTTGCAAAGTCTTCAAGCATCGGGTATGAATAGTTTCAGATCGAGTTTGGCGAGATCCTAGCCATTCTAATCCTCTTCATCGGTCAGAAAATGCGCACCTGTCTCACTAATTGTGGTCCCGTTTGGTAATCATGTTCGAAATATGAATAAAAAAGATGTATATTTTTCAGCTTGAGAGTGAATGCTGAACGGGGCATGAAGCTGCCTTCAGATAAAGCCTTGGTCGTTCTACTGGGAATCCTGTTCTCGATATTTGTTTGCATCCTGGCGTCACTAGTCATGGTAAAAAGCTCCAGTTTAAAGAAAAATCCGATTTTCAGGCTACAAATAGGCCGATGTCATTTTTCGATTCCTTCTACGTGACTATGCATACTTTACTGCAAGTTGGATTGGGGGACATGACACCGGTGGAGGAGGGGCCGACTTTTGTTTTTATTATACCACTCTGTCTTGTTGGAGATGCACTGGTTTCCTACCTCAACTACTACATACATGTGAGCCTCTATCTATCCCTATCTCGCTTAGAAACTTCATTATTCTACAGAATTCTGAAAGTTTTAGGTCGAAATCGATTTTTACTTATAATCTAAAAAAAACTTGAAAATGTTCAACTTTGCGTTTCAAATGGCGGATTTGACCTTTTTTCGGTTTTTCAATCAAAAGACGCGATAATCGAACCACTGTCAACAAGTTCTGCATGTTTCGGCACAAACAAATGCAAAAGTGGGTAAATGTTTCTTTTAATATTAACTAGCTACGGTTTGTTTGTGTAAAAACGTAACCTATCAGACATTGTACATTAAATTCTTTATATTTATTCAATCCATGTTTTTGTTTATAGCGAGTTAAAAAAGTTGGGTTTAAGGCAGTTTGAAATACAAAAATATAATGGCAAAAAAAGAATTTTTCGCGTTTTTTCATTCACAAAGCAAACTGTATAAAGGCAAAACAGATTGGCTCGAGGTGGACTCGAACCCTGGTCGCGCGATTTACAAGCGAGAACGTTGCCACTCGGCCGCCGGGTTTCCGCGCTTTCGCATCAACGCCGGACCGACATTGCAGGGAAGTGGTAACGTTCTCGCTTGTTAATCTCGCGACCCCGGGTTCGAATCCGCCCACCGATGTTTTGTTTTGCCTACTTGCAGGTAACATCCTCAATTGTGAAAATACCTCAATTACGTTTTTAAGGTAGCTCAAAGCACGGAGTTGATAAAAAATCCCTCTATTACAGTTTCATTTTTTTCAGGGCATCTACCGTCTCCAGATGCACAAACTAGTAATCCTCATAACAGGAGACAAAGACAAGCCTCCAGCCGAGGATGAACAATTCTTCTCAACCGAAGCCCTCGACATCCGCAAGAGTGTTACCGACTTCCCCACCGTAACCAATGGAATGATGCCGTTACGTACGTCGCTCTTACCGTAACCCATAAAAATCCATGTTTTAGGAGCAACCTCGGCTGAATGCTTCACAGCAACCTCTCTTCGCTCATCCAGGCAGAGGAAAATTGATTTGGGGAGGAAAAAGTCCCTCACCGGCCTTGAAACAGCGTATTCGTATGCTAATCTAGCGGAAGAGAGAACTCAAAGCGTCGAAGGATTCACAATGAGTCCTGAGAGATCCGAGAAATTGCATAAAAAGGAGAAACCTCACTCTCGATCGGCTGAAAACCACAATTTGAAGAAGGATAGTAGGGAGAAAGGAAGCAAAGTTCTTGTGGAAAGGAGGAGAAAGAGTCAGAAACGGTCGCCGTCGACGGAGAAAACTCAGCCAATGTCTCAAATAAAAACGAAGAGGAAAAGGAACCAAGTGGAGCATCAAGAGGCGAAAGAGGAGGAAAAAAGGAGGCGGGAGGGATGAGTGGGGAGGAGATGAGTGAGAAAACGGCTAGATCGTGGTGAAGAAGGAGGAGAAAGAAATGGAAATGTCTACAATGGGATACAGAAAATTCAATCAAGAGATTTTACAGTTATGTGTGTTTTATCTGTGTTTTTGTCGTGAAGGGATCATCAGAGGCTTTTTTCTCACTACCTCACGTTGAAAACCCCACGTTTGAATACATTTGATTGCGATTTGCGTTATAGTCTGTTTTCAACGATAGGTTGACGGCTTTTCAGCGATTTTGATATCCACTCATATTTCACCACTTAAGATTTGAAACATTGAAGTGAATAACAAAAATGATAGAAATAGCACTGTAAAAGAGGAGTGCGCAGAAAATAATACGATCGCTGCGGGACCTAATGTGCCACCCTTTAGGGCTTTGGCCAAAAACATGTACAGTTATTTTTGGAAACACGCTATACCGAAGCTCCGACTGCCCTGATTTGCTTCACCGAGACTCCCACTGAAATTATTTAGCATGTGATTATTTTAAATAGTGTAAAACGTGAAAAACGATTCAAACACGCTTTTTAGAGCTAACATTAAAACCAGGTTTGAAATTCCGTAAAGGAAATGTTGGCAAAGTGCCAGGTTGCCGATTTGCGCACACTTTTATGTAAACACCGCGTCGGCGGCTCTGTGTATGGCGCGTTGGCTGTAAGCCGTTGGGACAAAAAATTACACTTATCCATTAAAAATACTTTTTTGTCGGATATGTACAGCAAAAGTGTACTACAGGCTATTGAAGCCTTAAGAATGTCTGTAAGAGTCGAGCGAATTCGCAGGTCGGCGGTCCCAGGATTTCAAAATGCTCCGATTTTCCTGAAACGCTGAAAATTAGTCTATTTGGGGCTAAAACTTCGAGAACCAACGTTGGTTTGGGACAAAAAAATTTCGGAGCCGATATTTTGATGTTGTAACTAATTTTTCATATCTCGCTTCAAAGTGGTGCTATTTTATTTTTTAAAAAAGCAATCGATAGCTCATTTTATTATAAAAATGTTTTGTTTTTAAGCCATATTTGTATCTTTCTCATAAAAGCCTCATTTTGTCAAAAAACAAGAACAAACTTTGGGGTTTTCTGGTTTTTCAGTTATCCAGAGTTTTGATCAGGCTCAGATGATTAAAGATTTGAAATCAACGAGTAATTTTGATCTAGAGCCGTATTTTCAAATGTTGGATATCGCGAACTTGACGGGTCAACTGAACGCCTGAAAAGGGCACGGTTGGTTTTTTGTTCAAATTTCAGCACAGAATTTGTTTGAAAGTGAACGGATTGCTACCAGACTCGGCGTGTCAACGTTTCGGATGTTGGCATGGCCGAGTGGCTGAGAGTTCGGACTGGTAATCCGAAGTTGCCCCAGTTCGATCAGCCCGCCGACAAAACTTTTTTGCCATAGTTGCTTTATATATTAGGTACAATAGAAACGTAATTCCTGCACATAATGCGTGAAAAACTTTTTTTTTTCAACTTTTGGATTTTTTGACCTCGGGCTGGGCCATGAATTTTTGGAGAGCGGGCCGGCCCGGCCCGGCCCGTAGTCTCCCTTGCCCGTAACTACTGGGGTTTTTTTGTTCCTTTTCCCTGTATGTTCCTCCTTGCCCCTTGTTTTTTCCCGCCTTGCCTTTTTCTAACATAAAACTTTTCCTTTGAAAAAACGTTTTTTTTTTATATTTATAAACAAAACAATAATAACTTCTGGAGCTTATTCACTATTTTGAAGTAATGGTAGCTGGACTCCATGCCCGAGAGAGGCGTATGCATGAAAATTGCTCCCAAAGCGAACAAAATTGATTATTGATCGATTATTGATTGATTCTTCCAGGAAAGACAAGAATTCCTTCCTACGTTGCCTTTACCGACACTGGTCGTCTTTTCGGCGCCAAAGCGAAGGAACAAGCTCTATCGAATCCTACAAACACCATTTATGGTTTGCATTAAGAGGGTTTAGAAGCAAAATCAATAATTACAGACGTCATGCGTTTTATTGATCAAAGTGCTGAAAACCTCGGATTCCAGAATGATAGGAAGACATGGCCTTTCCATGTCATCCACGAAGAAAATAAGCCAAAAGTTGAGATTCAACAGAGAGGGGAGACGAAGAGGCTGGTTGCTGAGGAGATATGTGCTATGATTCTGGGGCATCTGAAGGAGATGGCGGAGAAGTTCATTGGAGGAGACGTCAAGGTGAGTCTCTGTCTCTGTCTCTGTCTCTGTCTCTGTCTCTGTCTCTGTCTCTGTCTCTGTCTCTGTCTCTGTCTCTGTCTCTGTCTCTGTCTCTGTCTCTGTCTCTGTCTCTGTCTCTGTCTCTGTCTCTGTCTCTGTCTCTGTCTCTGTCTCTGTCTCTGTCTCTGTCTCTGTCTCTGTCTCTGTCTCTGTCTCTGTCTCTGTCTCTGTCTCTATCTCTGTCTCTGTCTCTGTCTCTGTCTCTGTCTCTGTCTCTGTCTCTGTCTCTGTCTCTGTCTCTGTCTCTGTCTCTGTCTCTGTCTCTGTCTCTGTCTCTGTCTCTGTCTCTGTCTCTGTCTCTGTCTCTGTCTCTGTCTCTGTCTCTGTCTCTGTCTCTGTCTCTGTCTCTGTCTCTGTCTCTGTCTCTGTCTCTGTCTCTGTCTCTGTCTCTGTCTCTGTCTCTGTCTCTGTCTCTGTCTCTGTCTCTGTCTCTGTCTCTGCTGTCCCGTCTTTCTTCCCTCAAATTTTCTTTCTTCAGAATGCAGTCGTCACCCTTCCATTTGCCTTCACCTTCTCTCGACGCCAAGCAATTATCGACGCCGGCAAAATCGCTGGCCTCAACGTTATGCGTATCCTCAACTCGTCTACCGCGGCAGCTGTAGCCTTTGCTTTCCAAAACCGAGCTTCTGAAGAGAGAAACCTCCTGGTTCTTGACATCGGAGGCAGTACCACCTCTATCTCTGTGGGCACCTTCGAAGACGGAATCTTGGAGATGAAGTCCACCCACGGAGACTTGTATTTGGGCGGGGAGCACTTCACTAACCGGGTTTTTAACGAACTTTCGCAGGCTTTCAAGAGGTAACTTTTCTGCCTTTTCTTCTCCTTTTTCTTTTCCTCTCATCAATCTTTTCTTGAAAAATTGTGGTGGTTTAGGATGCACAACAAGGAAATCTCTTCTGACACTCGTGCCAAGCAACTACTCCGCTCCGCTTGCGAGGCGGCAAAGTTCACCCTGTCAACGTCTTCTGAAGCTTCGATCAAGATCGAATCGTTCTTCGAAGGAATCGACTTCAACACCACAGTCACCCGCAACCGGTTCGAGGAAATGTGTGCTGATCTGTTCCGCAACACCATGGACCCCACTGAGAGAGCCATCCGCGAAGCCAAGCTTGACAAAAGCCAGATCCAAGATGTTGTGCTTGTTGGAGGATCAACCCGGATCCCTAAGATTCAGAAGCTTCTGTCTAGTCTATTCTTCAACGGGATAGAGTTTAAGCACACCCAAAACCCTTACGAAGCTGTTGTCTATGGAGCTACGGTTCAAGCTGCCATTATGGATAAAGACAAGGCTTTAGACGATTTTATCCTTATGGAAGTGGTTCCCCATTCTCTTGGATTTGAAACTGACGGAGGAGTTATGCACGCCATGCTGAAGAGACATACAACCTTTCCAACTACGAAATCACATACCGTTCAATTCCGGTACGGAGGACCTATTGTGATCAAGGTGAGACTCACTCACTCACTCACTCACTCACTCACTCACTCACTCACTCACTCACTCACTCACTCACTCACTCACTCACTCACTCACTCACTCACTCACTCACTCACTCACTCACACTCACACTCACACTCACACTCACACTCACACTCACACTCACACTCACACTCACACTCACACTCACACTCACACTCACACTCACACTCACACTCACACTCACACTCACACTCACACTCATACTCACACTCACACTCACACTCACACTCACACTCACACTCACACTCACACTCACACTCACACTCACACTCACACTCACACTCACACTCACACTCACACTCACACTCACACTCACACTCACACTCACACTCACACTCACACTCACACTCACACTCACACTCACACTCACACTCACACTCACACTCACACTCACACTCACACTCACACTCACACTCACACTCACACTCACACTCACACTCACACTCACACTCACACTCACACTCACACTCACACTCACACTCACACTCAATGTTTCAGGTTTACGAAGGAGAGAGGGCGATGACTAAGGATAACAGTTACCTTGCAGAGGTTAAGGTAGAAGATGACGTTAAACCTCATGAGGTAAAATCTGTAGAAGGTTATTCTACCAGGGAAATCCAGGTTAGACATGAAAAAGGCATTGAGTTCTGCATATTTTTCAGGTTACTTTCGACATGGACGTTAACAGTCAGTCGGCTAAAAACGTCACAACGCAGGCAGAAGCGGAATTTTCTGTGAATCACGCTATGAAGAGGTTGTCAACGGTACGTCTCTTTCTTTCTCTCTCTCTCTCGCTCTCTCTCTCGCTCTCTCGCTCTCTCGCTCTCTCTCTCTCTCGCTCTCTCGCTCTCTATCTCTTTCTCTAATTCATCTCAATTTCAGGAGGATATAGAAAACATGGGCAATGAAGCCAAACGCTTCAAACTGGATGATATGGAACAGGACCGCCTCAATTTCAAAAACTCCCTCGTTGCCTATGCAAATACTGTTAAGCTGAACTTAACAGACAGGAGAATAAGCGCAATCACAATGGAAGTGAAACAGCGCATCCTCACAAAATGCGAAGAAACAATCAGGTTTTACATTTACGTAAAATTTTAAAAATTGAAATGTTTTCAGATGGGTCGAAAGCAACCGGAATGCGGACATGGCGGCACTACAGTTTCTCCGAAATGGTATAAGTTTGTTTTGTGGAAAGTTGCTTATGTTTGTTTTCAGAGATTGAAGCTCTTTGCGTGGCGATTACAAGTCAACTTCAGGAGGCTGTGAAGTGTCTCCTGGAGCCGAGTATTCTGCCTCATAGACAGTGAATAGACGACGAATCGGATGTAGGATTCATTCCGTAGGCTACAATCCCGCCATTTTTCACTTTTGCTACTGTCTTTCGCTGCTTCGTCTTACATTTTACCCGAACCTTTGTACCCTAATTCCACTTTTCCCACAACCGACCGCTAACCGACCCGACACAACAGAACCGAACTGATCGAACCGATCTCTCACCGAATCGTACCCTACCGTATCTCACCAACCGACCGTTTCCAAGCGACTATTCCTCCCCTATCGACCTGTTATCGACCGATTGTATGTACCATTATAGCCCATTACACCGATGTGTAAATATATGTTGTTATTATTTGATTAAGAATTGTATTTATGCAAAACCACTATTGAAGATGCATTTCATATCTTACGATTGGTTGTGTGTGTGTGTGTGTGTGTGTGTGTGTGTGTGTGTGTGTGTGTGTGTGTGTGTGTGTATGCCCGCAGTTTTCTAGAAGTTGTCATTTTGTTTTAAAACACAGTTTTTCAAATTGCTTGATGCCTCTAGTCGGGGTTCTCAAATGACGGGCAGGCTCGAGAGATTTTTTTGGGCGGGCGGGCCTGTCCGGCCCGTTTATGAAAATCAAAATTTTAAATTTTGTATAATTCGGTAAAATACTTTTTTTACACTGTTTTAAATAACTTAATAGTGTTTGTTACTAATATATAAGTCAATGTTAGATGCACAGAAAAAATCTCACCGACCGGGATCGAACCCTGGCCGTGTGGGTGTCAATCTGACTCCATTGTTTCTTTTCGCAACGCGATTGTCCTACCTATTAATGATGTTTTTCGAGGCTCACACTGATTTTCAAGACCTGCGCAGGCTCGATAATGACTAAATGAAGCAAGAAAACGTCAGGAATTGCTAGAATTAAGGTGGGGTGAGTCAATATGCGCTTAGATTAGCGCCTAACATTTTTTTCCGTTTTAACCTTATCCCTTGAAATCATTAATTTTATCAATACCGCCCACATAAATTAGTTTATTGAGTACAAAAAAAAACCTTTTGACGAAAATCCACTGGACATATAGTCCCGACACGAAAGGTCGCGTGCGCCATTTAGGCGCGAATCTTTTGTCATCATTTTCCGGAACTTTTTGCTGGGGCTCTCTTTGGCTGTTTTCTTGTTTTTTTTGTTCAAAATTTTTATTGTTATAAAATTGTTGGTGAATTGAACAGTATTTAACTCTGCATTTTCTTTTTACTGCTGGAAAACGGTCAAAAACACCGGAAATCGCGGACTTTAGACTGTCTTTGGATCTTTGAAAATCGGTTAAACTGTCTTGGAGTCTGTGAGAACGGGATTTTGCTAAACAATTCTTTGCATTTTGCTAAACAATTCTGGTTTTTAACTAGTGGAAAATGATTATTGCCTCGATTATCATTTAATTATGTTTATTAGGCGATTTGAACCTGCTTTCGCGACAGTTTTCCGAGAATCTATTCAGTTTTTGTATCTGTTCAGCCCTCGTGATGTTTATTTTCTGTGAATTCTTTGTTAATAAACCTTTGTTTTCAGAAAATGGAGGCATTGATCAACAGACTCGGCAGGATTACTGGAGCCGACAACGAAGTTAGTTTCTTTTTTTAAATGTGTATAAAATCGTTTTTAGTTGGGTCTGGGATCGGCCGACGCGCACAAACCGGACACCTCCGAAACCGTCCACATCTCCTCCCTCGCCCTTCTGAAGATGCTCAAGCACGGAAGGGCCGGAGTCCCCATGGAGGTACTCTTCCTTTAAAGGACTAACTCATTTTTATCTAGGTTATGGGTTTGATGTTGGGAGAATTCGTCGACGACTACACTATCAACGTGGTCGATGTCTTCGCTATGCCCCAGTCCGGAACGGTGCGTCATTTTTGCCTCGAAATTCTATAAATTTATCGGTTTAGGGAGTGTCCGTCGAGGCTGTGGATCCAGTTTTCCAAGCCAAGATGCTCGACATGTTGAAGCAGACCGGACGGCAGGAAATGGTCGTTGGATGGTTAGTTTTATTGCTAAATTTTGATCTAAAACTGGTGTGAAATTTTTAAATTTAAGTTTGTGCCAAAATTTCGCTGTTGCAGGTACCACTCGCACCCTGGATTCGGATGCTGGCTCTCGTCAACCGACGTCCAGACGCAGCAGTCCTTCGAAGCGTTGACTGATCGCGCCGTGGCCGTTGTAATCGACCCCATCCAGTCCGTCAAGGGACAGGTACAGTCCTTTAATTTTTCCGTTTTAGACCTTTAACTTTGCTTCGCAGTCCATTGAAATTTTTAAATTCTGTGACTGAGTTATGAGCCGTCAACGTCACATCCCTTGAATACTCGTAAAAACCTTGTATTAGTCCTTTAATTATCTCTTTCCGTTCGTGTTAGTCCTTTAACTGCCCATTACAATCAAAGTTGCATCACAGTCCTTTAAAAATACTATGTTCCGATCCTTTAATGCTCGGTATCGCTAACAGTCCTTTATATTGTTGGAAAGGTTTTCCCGCCATCACGGTCCTTTAAAGACACTCTCGGTTCTTTAATTACCGAACAGTCCTTTGAATCTTAATCGCAGTCCTTTAAATTGCTGAAAAGGGTTTTTCGACTATCACTGTCCTCTAAATCAATGTTCAGGTCGGGGTTCTCAAATGACGGCCCGGCCCGACGGGCCGGGCCGAGGAATTTTTTGGAAGGCCCGGCCCGGGTTCGAAGAATTAAATTTTGTATAAATCACTACAATAATTTTTTTTAAACTTTTAAATTGCTTGATAATGTTTGTTATAGTCGTAGCCAATGCTACTTCGCCCAATTTCGCTCTTATCTCTCTGCAAATGACACCAGACGCGAATTTGCGTACGAAAATCCTGTTTCACGATACGTACGCAATACTGCGTCAGGGTTTCATTTGCAAATCGGCAAAGAAGTAAAAGTGGCGCAGTCTATACTAACATATAAGTCAATCGTACAAAAAAGAATGTCACCGACCGGGATAGAACCCTGGTCGTGTGGGTGGCAATCTGACTGGGTGGTCCAAGGAAAACGGGTCGGGCCGACCAAAATTTTCCAGCTGGCCCGGCCCGTGAGAAACCCGGTTCAGGTCCTTTAAATTGCTAAAAAGCTTTTCTCGACTCCCGTAAAAAAGTTTTAAAAAAATAATTATTAAAGCGCCGGTGCAATTGTCCTTTAAAACACTTCACGGTGTTTTACAGCACAATTGCAGTTCTTTAAAGCACGTTCCACATTTTTTGCAAACTGTGACCCTGAAATTGCGGCGATTCCGTAATCATTACATGAATTCCTACAATTCCTACAGTTAAATCTTTTAATTCCAGGTAGTGATCGACGCATTCCGCACCATACCGATGGCGATGTTGATGAAGCAGGAGGAGCCTCGCCAGACCACCAGCAACAGAGGTCATCTGAACAAGGTCAACCTGCGAGCGGTGATCAACGGCCTCGGCAGGCACTACTACTCCATCCCCATCGGTTTCAAGACACACGAACTGGAGCAAAGCGTGGGTTTATTGCTTAAAACGGTAATTTCTTTGAATTTCAGATGCTTTTGAACCTGGACAAACAGACATGGATGGATTCGCTCTCTCTGCAGAGCTATGACAAGTGCTGCACGAAGAATCACGAGAGCATGCGGAGGATGCTCAAATTGGCCAAGGATTACAAGAAGGTAGGAATAATTTGCATTACTGTGTCGAAATTTCATGTTGTCGCACGATTTTTGGTTAAAAAATGCCGATTGTCGCATGTTTTTTGGTTGAAGATACCGATTAATGCATTTTTGGTTTTTAAGAAAAATCGGGTTGTCGCACGATTCTCTGTTTAAATAACCGACTTTTAATTACAAATGCTGATTGCCGCATACTATTTGGTGGAAAATGCCATTTGTCGCATGCCTTTTGGTTATGCCGAAAATCGCACCATTTGTGATAGACGATTTTTGTTGCCTGTTGTCGCACGATTTTTGGTTTAAAATGTCGATTGTCGCGGGATTTTTTGTTTAAAAACGTCCATTGCCTTATGAGTTTTGTTTAAAATCCGCTGACTCATGATTTTTGCTTAAAGAAATATCCGGCTGTCGCACGATATTTCGTTTAAATACCCGATTTTTGGTTACAAATGCTGATTTCCGCATGATTTTTTTGGTATAAAAATGCCTCTTGCCTCACTATGCTAGAAAATGCTTATTATCGCCCGATTTTTGGTTGAAATACCCGATTTTCCGCTATTTCGGTTAAAAATGCCGCTTGCGGCATGCTTCTCGGTTAAGTTTTGGAAGAAATGTCCATTTACGCATGATTTTATTCATCTCATCCTCTATTTTCAGTCCGTTATCGAAGAGGAGAAGATGTCCGAGCAGGAGCTGGAGATCAAAAACGTGGGAAAGCAGGACCCGAAGCGTCATCTGCAGGACGGAGTGGGCACCCTGCTGGGAGACAACATTGTGCAGAACCTCGGCGCCATGATCGACACCAACGTCTTCCAGTGATTCCTGCACCCCTGTTTGTGGAAATTGTCATTTTACCCAACAAATTTCTGTATGTCTTTATGTGTGATGTTCAAATGAATGCGGGTTGCTTGGAACTTGTGTTTTTTTTTTCCAGTCTAACCACGTTTGGCCTATGCTATTGTTGGTTTTTACTGGTAGTATTTTGACCATTACTGTAGCATTTGGGCGTACAGTGATCGGGTTCGTGGACACTCGGGTCCGCGAGCGGTTCTCGGCCGCCTTTGTTATATCCTCTTCTACGCCTCCATCCCTCCATTTCTTTCTCCAACTTTCTCTCTCTCTACAATGAACAGTTTAAGACGTGTTTTTTATAATTGTCGAGCTCAGGCAATAACAAGGAAGACATAGAATTTCACAATAGGTTTTTTGACTTTTAATTGATATTATATTAATAAAAAAAAGCCTAAAAAGGCCCCCTCATTATGCTACCCTTGCCCTGCCAGTAAAGGAGGGCGTAGAAGAGTCAATTTGTGCTGTTTTGTATGCTTTAACAGAATGAAGGACGCTTGGTTTCCTTATCTTACGTAGAAGACGCCATTTCTACGTCGGATCGGAGGAATTATCGAGGAATCAAGAATTTAGGGTGTGTGATTGTAATTCCAGTTATTTTCGTGATATTTTGGCGAATCAAATCCAATCCTAACATTTTACGTACTAGAAAAAAAAACACCGTGTATTTCGGGGGAATCGTCGCGTCAATGGGATGGGGGAACATACGCGGGGTTATTATGGCTTTAGAGCGTCATATCGGCCGGGGAAATGTCGGGGAAACCTCGAGGCCAGGCATCTGTCCCCTTGTCTAACAAGGGCAATAATTTTTTTAAAAAAAATTATACCGTGTAGAAAATGAATAAATTATAAAATAATAGTGAGCAAAAAACAAAATAGTATAATACATTTAAAATTAACAAAAAAATAAAGAGCTTTAAGGTCGCAAATGGTCCCGCACAGAATGTAGCGTCTTACGTAAGGGTTACATTAAGACATTTCGAAACATTTCGTATAGTCCTAGCCAATTCTAGTCCCTCCTCATTTTGGGCACTACGTACTCCATTTTCGGCGGCACGGTTTTTTCCTTCATTACGGTATCTCAACTTGGCTGATTGAATCGACTTTTTACTGTTTCGTAATGTTTCATTCATAATGTTGTAAAAAATTGTTTGTTTTTCAGTTTCTTTTAACACTGGCTTTTTTAAAAGGCGTAGCCGCTGAAACAGAAAAGCGGCGGCTTTTTCAGCCTCCGCCGCGGCTCCTTGGACAGGTCCTGCCATAGCGCAGGCGGTAGCGAGTTAGCCTATTAGCCAGACGTCTTTCCAAGGCCGTGGGTTCGAATCTTGGGTCATCATTTTAAGGTTTTCAGTATGGGACATTTTATTTGAAACGCGAAAGTTTACTGTATCCCTCTGTTATTGCGTCAAATAGAAGGAACTAGGATTGGCGAAGACTATATGAGATGTTTGTCTCTGCTTCCGTGCGTAATTGTTTCCTTTTTAATTATCCCCCGTTTTGCGCATTTTGTTTTTTTTTTGCGAAACAAACTATTCTTAATTTAGGTGCTATGTGGGTTGGGGGGTCAAAATTAAAAAAATTTCTGGGGCCGTATTTTTTCACGGAAACGTTCCTAAATAGGTTTTCGACTATGGAGAATTCAGAAATACATATTTTAAAATTTTAAAAAAAATGTTTGAATTAAAAACAATTTTTTAAAATTTTTTTAGTTTTTCCCTTTAGCTTTTTCCCTTTAATACTGTCTCTCTAAGCTGTCATCAACAATTGAATTTCAGTTATGTATCACTGACGTAAGTCTTCGCATTGAACTTCTTGAGTAACGCTGTTCTTCCGCTTAAATTTTAGGAAAGGTTGTATTGTTAGATTTCTCTCGACTCATTCCGTCTCCCTCACTGTTTCTTCGCCAGGTCATCTGGTTGCTTTTACTGGTAGACATTGACTAGATCGAGACCAGACCCCCCCCCCAAACCCCCACTGTTTGTAGGTAGGTGGACGGCCCTGGCCCCTGCCCTATGTCCTAGGGCTTTTAGGGTTTAGGCCCTATTGGGCCGGCCCTCGTCTACCCCTGGGAAGGTACCATCATATACAGGTTCCCTGCACTACTATTCCCGGTTGGGAGCCTATGTAGGAAAATGAGACGAGCAATTACTTGTAAGACTCCGTCACTGGAGTCTCCCAAGTATTCCACGCCGTCATTGTTGGGTCAACACCCCACATCGTCGTAGTTTCTGCTAACACCAATAGATAGAACCGAACCATTGATGTGATCCAGTGGAATAGTTCGGATACTCGGAGAATTGCTGGAGAGATCGCTTCGCCACCAAATCTGCCGAAACCACTACTACCTAATTCTAAAGCAATAGCAAGAAGTGACAATGCTATTCACAATTTACGATTCGACCAATTCGCTGGTTAGGTAAAAGTCCGAATGTATTTGATGTGATGCTAAACTGACATGAGTGCTTAAAACAAAAAAATGCCGATGCCATAAAAATGGTCTCATGTTCTCTGTATGTATGTGGCTTCTTGTTCATTGTCTCGATCTAGTCAATGTCTACCAGTAAAAGCAACCAGATGACCTGGCGAAGAAACAGTGAGGGAGACGGAATGAGTCGAGAGAGATCTAACAATACAACCTTTCCTAAAATTATTGTGTGAAAAAGCGAACCGCAGGAGATGGGGTGGTTTGGGTAAAGGATGGATAAAAAGAGAACAAAATGTTTCTTCAGCTTGAAATTGAATTCTTGAAAATCGAACAAGAAATCTCTTTGAAAATCAATTAATTCAAATTGACTGCTATTTTGTCAGAAACAACAACATAACCAAACCACCTCAGCCTTTACCGAATGTTTGTGTTAAAGCAAAATTCACAGGCTCGTTTAGGACAGGTTTGTATACTTGCCAAAAAAAAATCCTTTGTGTTCGTTTGCAGCGCAACGTTTCTATGCGTTTGTGGCTATGCGGATGGGTACACCCCTTCATTTTCCCCAAACCGACCACGGGAAAAGGTTCAATGAAACTTGTAGCAAAAAGCTGCCGTAGGCCCTAACCAAAGCGACGCGATCACAGTTTGATGCGGCCGGCCGCCGAACCCAAAAGGTAAAAGCCCGTAAGGCATATGTTGTTAATTTCTAAGCTTAACTTTAGCTTTATTTAAAACATCTGTAAAGTGTTTTATTTTACTATTGTTTTGAACTTATGTGTGAGCAAAAATTATCTTTTGGATCGAACTTTGGTCGCGCGACTGATTATGTGTTTTGAGAAGACGAGCCGAGAAAAAGATTTTTTTCAGGAAACACACATGCCAAAAAAAACAAAATTCAAGATTTTCGGTAAATACAGGAAAACCACATAGTACGTTTTTTACTCATGCGTTGCACAATCAAACATGAAATGCATTTCGGAAAAAGGCTGAGGTGGTTTGGTTATGTGTTTGTTTCTGGCAAAATAGCAGTCAATTTGAATAAATTGATTTTCAAAGAGATTTCTCGTTCGATTTTCAAGAATGCAATTTCAAGCTGAAGAAACATTTTGTCTTTTTATCCATCCTTTACCCAAACCACCCCATCTCCTGCGGTTCGCTTTTTCACACAATAATTGTTCTCTTTTTATCAGTATTCTTTGAATACTTTCAAAACAAATCAGAAATCAGTTTTGCTAGGCGGCGGGAGGCCGCCTTTTTTGCAAGACCGATGCGGACGAGGCCGCATTTTCAAACGCCTAAGGGCGCCATTTTGATCGCCCGAAGGCCGAGTTACATTGCGGTCGCAGACCGCATTTTTGAGCGGCCGAAGGCTGAGTTACATTGCGGTCGCAGACCGCATTTTCGACCGGCCGAAGGCCGAGAGAGAGAGAGAGAAATTCAAGGCGAGAGAGCCAGACAGTGAGAGAGAGAGAGAGAGAGAGAGAGAGAGAGAGAGAGAGAGAGAGCTAAAATTAGCATTAAAAGATGTTTAAATGAATTTTTCTGACGGTTCGTCTTTTCTTTTTTTATATAGAAAAGCATGCATGTTGCAAGAAAATTCGTTTTGACATTTTCCCCTTTTTGGTGTTTTTACCCCGCACATTTTTTGGTACGAAAATTTCCCCCTAAATTGGAAAAACTTATATTGATCTTTTCAGTGCTGTTTTTCAAAATTTCGTTGGTACTAGTAAGGCAAAAGAAAAATGTGATCTTGCGGATCTGAACCTGGTACCTCGCGAGTACAAATCCGGACGCTACACTACGCGACCACATTGCCTGTCGCACGGTCGCGCTCTTTTGAAGGCGGGCGGCATTGCTATAATAAAAATTGAAAAATGACGTCATTTCTTCTACTGGTTAAGTAATTTTTGTATTCAAGTACGTTTCCTGGATCAAAAAGATGCGTTTATTACAGTGGACATATTCATTTGGTCTAATATTCAAGCTTTCAGATCGAAAAAATCTTGGGTCCAGAAAATGTGCCAAAAAACGTGTTTTTTGGCCACTGTAAGAAAACCACTCTTTTTTTGGCCACTGTAAGAAAACCCCCCACCGAACTGCAACAGGTTCCCACCTTTGGGCAAATTTTCAGCTTGTTATCTCTATCCGTTCGCAAGTTGTGCGGGGATATCGGACATACGGGAGACATCGGCGTTTTTTTGGCCCCCACCCAATTTGGAAATTATGACCGAAAAACGATATCAGTAAAACGAAAATGAGTTTCTGGGGCAGTTTTTGAAGCTGAAAACGATGGTCTTAACAGAATTTCGAAATATTGATTTTAAAAGAAGTTAGGCCGTGTTGAAGTTTTGACGCCGCCGCACAATACAGTGGAGGAACCAAACCACCGCGCAGCGCTTCGCGCTGCGCGCAATTTAAGCGGAAGAACAGCGTTACTCAAGAAGTTCAATGCGAAGACTTACGTCAGTGATACATAACTGAAATTCAATTGTTGATGACAGCTTAGAGAGACAGTATTAAAGGGAAAAAGCTAAAGGGAAAAACTAAAAAAATTTTAAAAAATTGTTTTTAATTCAAACATTTTTTTTAAATTTTAAAATATGTATTTCTGAATTCTCCATAGTCGAAAACCTATTAGGAACGTTTCCGGGAAAAAATACGGCCCAGAAATTTTTTTTATTTTGACCCCCCCAACCCACATAGCACCCTGAAATCAGGACCGTTTACATGACCCAGCCACTGATAGTTAGTTCTTCGTAAGCGCGCTGTGAAATATCAAATTTATTGTTTATTAGTACAAATATTGTGTAGTTTATTAATTTGTCCTTAAAAAAGTGCTTTTTTAAGAACATGAATAAGCATCTTACGTGTATTTTTCTTACTGCGATTTCTAAATGTAAGTCCGCGTTCTCATGCGCTTCACGGCGAGTCGAGCGAGTGGCCCCGCGGAAATCGGAACGGCCCTGCCAGCCGCTTTCCCCGTGTCCTAGTGACTACGGTATTTATAATTATAGGGTGTACAGTTTCTAAAGGCCCCGTTTGAAGCGGCGTTAAAACACGCCGGGCGGCGCGTAAAACGGCATCCATTTTTCAATTTTAATTTAAAAATACCGTAGTTACTAGGCCTCGAGAATACCGGCTGTCAGGTCCATCCTGATTTCCGCGGCTCCCCGCCGTGGCTTGTTTGAAAATTAGGTTACACAATTTAAAAACAAAATGTATTACGTCCCCCTTAGCTTGCTTTTTTGATATTTTCGCTCTCTTCTTGTTATTTCGCCGTGTGTACAGTGAGAAAAAGCCTTCTAATATGACGGTCTCCTATTTTTATATGAAAGGAGACCGGGAGACTGCGGGCTCCTTCGGACTCCTGGTCTCCTCTAACATGAATTGAGGAGACCGAGAGACCGCGGTCTCCTGGTCTCCCGGTATCCTATAGTAATGACCCTTAATTTTTTAACACTCAAGAGCGAAAGACGGTTTACATGGGATTTCGGGGATTTGAAAATTGGTTAATTAGAGGATTGACTGATGATCTCCGCAGGACACAATCAATAACTGGTCCTAAGCCGAAATTGCTGCGGCTGTGCCACCATTTGTTGATTAAAATTGCATTTCGGGGCATTTTAAGAGCTATTTTTTTAAACTGTTTCATGTGGAAAATTAACCTCATTTTTAGCCTAAACTATTCAATATCACGCAAAATGTCGAAGACTAACGCCGTCGGAATCGATCTGGGAACCACCACCTCCTGCGTAGCCGTCTTCATCGACGGAAAAGTGGAAGTCATCGCCAACGACCATGGTAGGTCGGCCGAATTATTGTACAAAAAGGGTTAAACAGTGCTGGGGATGATTTTTTACCTCCGTGTTAGTTAGTTGTTTTGAAAAGCTCCAAGAATAGTCACAGTTTCAGACTTAATTATTTTTAATCGTGTTGCTGGCGCGATAAACTCGTTTTTCATTAAGAGTGGCTTCAATTAGTTGATATATTGATTCTTCTAAATAAATTTGGTACCTTCAGGCAACCGCAGCACTCCCTCCGTCGTCTCGTTCACCGACAGGTACCGTCTCATCGGAGACGCCGCCAAGAACCAGGCTGCGCTGAATCCCCGCAACACCATTTTTGGTTAGTTTTTTTTACTGGTTTTCGAAATCAAACCTCGTTTTTAGACGCCAAGCGTCTGATCGGCCGCAAATACGACGACCCCGCCGTGCAAGCGGACATGAAGCACTGGCCGTTCAAGATCATTGACGATTCCAATAAGCCTAAGATCCAGGTTGATTTTGATTTGGATTTATTTTTTCTTTCTCTTACGAAACGCCCAAATTTGCAGATCGAGTACAAGGGACAGACGAAGACGTTCACCCCCGAGGAGATCTGCGCCATGGTTCTTTTCAAGATGAAGGAGACCGCTGAAGCCTTCCTGGGAAAGGAAGTGAAGGTATGTTCCGGGTATGCTTGGGCAACCCACCGCAGCAGGGTGGGGGCAATTTTGTAGAGTCCGCTCTTTACGTAAAAGTTGAGAAAATTTGCCGAAATATTGAAATTGCGACGGGTCTTCCGCCGCTTATAGAAAAGCTGTCACGGCGCTGTGCGAATGTACTCGCCCCTATAGCTGCCGCCAAACGAGCATCGGGCTTTAAAAACCACTTTTTCTGTGCGTCTGCGCTTCTAGCGCACAATGTCCGCCTGAGTATCGCACGACTGCTGCATTAAGGCCGTTTTTGGCACGATGCTCGTTTGCCGACAGCTATATACAAGAAAACGGCGTGCCGATGTTGCGACACGCTAGCAATACGAATTCGGTCCCGCTACAAAAATTCTGAAGATCATGGATTGCGCCGGTACACGCTCGGCGGGAATTTCAACTAAAGCCCCGTTTGTGAGGCCCAACTGACGCCGTCGACTATCTTCAGGGCACGGCTGGACTGGGAGCGTTTGGGGGCTCGATGCGTAAGCCCCCCCAAATGGTGCCTTGGGGGCAACGTAAGCTCCCTTTAGCTTTTTGCTACCATTTTCACCCAAACGTCGCATTACTTAGGTACCGCAAGCACCTCGTGCCCACCTATGCTTCAGGGCTTTCGTGGCGGTACGCAAATCGTCTCAGAGCGGTCGCTACAGACTTCATAATTGGTAACTGGGTCGTTTCCAAAACGGAACTGGAATTTTGTCAAACCCCGAACAAAGAGTTCCGCCACAATAAGTGCTGAGAAACCGCGTTTTCAACACATTCGGAATTTTACGTTGTCAAGGCTTTTCGTGGTGATGCCAAGGCAACCTGTACTACTTTGTTTTGTTCCTTGGCAAAGTGCCCATGCCGGTTTTTTTTTGGCAGCCCTTTGTTAAGGAGGGCCGTGTAAGGCTATCCGCCGTGTTTCTTTAAAAAAATAGGACCGTGCTTGACAATGTGTGCTTCGGGGCTGTTCAAAAAAATGGTGAAAGCGTGCTCTTCTATGCCGTGCATTTGGCGTTTTTTGAAGTTAAGACGGCGTGTTCGTTCAAGAATAGTCATGTAAAAATCGTTTAGAAACTTGTGGGGAAAAGTCGCTTTTGGGCACGAGACTTAGACTCGGTAGTTATGTAGTCAATTTTTTTTAGAAAGCATGTCCGTTTTTAACATTAGTTTTTCAGAATGCCGTCATCACCATCCCCGCATCCTTCAGCGATGCTCAGTGCCAAGCCATCCACGATGCCAGTGCCATCGCTGGTCTCAACGTCTTCTACCTCATGCACGAGTCCGTAGCCGCCGCCATGGCCTACGGCCTGCACAAAAAAGGCCACGTGGAATGCAACGTCCTGGTCTTCGATCTCGGAGGGGGCAGCCTGGATGTGGCTGTGTTGAACATCGAAGACGGAATCTTCGAAGTGAGGTCGTTGGCTGGAGACACCCAACTGGGAGGAGAGGATTTCGACAATAGGATGGTCAAGCACTTTGTCAGCCAATTCAAGAGGTGAATTTTGGATAATTTTATTCATTAAATACAGCCCCAAACCCTAAAAAATATCGAAGAAAAATCTGAAAAAAAGGGAACTTTGTGTTGCACAAGTTACTCCTATTAGCTGCTGAGATTGGGGAACACGAGAAATCAGTTTCTTGGCATAGATTTAGGTGTTGGCAAAGCCTTCGTCACAACGGTCTAATATTTTTATAGGGTAAACGTGTGCGTAGCCAAATCAACCGAAGTAGCTTTGGGGCGAAGATATAGGTTCCTCCACATGCCATTTTTTCAAATAGCGGGGGGGGGGGGGGGGGTATCGCCAAGACCACAATGTTCATACCTGGACACGTGGTGCTTGCGGGACCTTGGTTTGGGCGTTTTTCTTAATCTGGGGGACCATGTAAATTTGGGCGGGGCTTTATTTTTGACGCCCCCTTCCTTTGCGTGACCTTAGTTTTTGACTCCCCCCCCCTCCGTACCGTGTCCAGGTATGACAATGTTATGGTACCAACAACTTTCCCAGCCAGGAGGGTGGGGCAAACTCAGCCGATACGTGATAGTTTCGGGTTCTTGGGGGTAGACGACTCACGGCAGGATTTAGTAGTATTTTGCGTGGACATGGCAGAGTGCCAAGGATCCGCAGGTTTGGCGGGGTACGGTATCCAAGACGCAGTGGTCGTTTGACGGCTGGGAGCGGCATTAATTGAGAGGAAGCTAGAGCAGCAAAAGCAGCGCCCTAATAGCTCAGCCGTGAGAGCAGCGGACTGCAGTTGTGGCGGTCGCAGGTTCGAGTCCCCTTTGGTGTTTTTGGGAGTATTTTGCAACTAATTTGATAATTTGAACTTGCCGCCAGTTTCTTTGCGTGTCTTAGTCCAACTCTTGGCACCCGGCCAATTCCATGAAAAATACCACTGAAACATTGACAAATCCTACCGTGGACTGGATTATATGAGTAGATCTTGAACGGGTGGCTGCCTTCTTGTACGGGTAGACGTTGCGTAGTAGCTTCTGTAGTCGATTCCACACATCAACAGGGAGTAATGCCGATGACGGTCTCTCGTTGACAAGGTTCTTGGGTCGGATTCAGATAGTAGGGGCTAAGGTAGGCCATGGGTTCGCACGGGGGCCGACCCTCACGGCCCCGGGGTCAACAGTTTGGAAAGCGCGTGAAGAGAGATAATTTGAAGTTTGTTAAGGAATTCAAATTTTCTTTATTCCAGCGCTTCCCATTCTGTTGTCCCGGGGCTGTGTAGGGCTCTGAGGGCCGGCCTCCGCGCCACCTCTGGGTAGAACCACTCGCTGGTGAAGATTTAAGAAATTAAAAGGGATGGGGGCTTGTAAATATGGGTCTTCGATATTTTGGGGGACCCCGTCTTGTGGATCCCTCATTTTTTTCAGATCCCCAATACGGGGTTCAAGTATCATACCTCCGAAGGGTATTTTAATACTTTTAAAAAGCTTACCCCACGTCAAGGGAGGCATAACTGGACCGCTTTGTATGGGGACCTTGTGAAATTGTATGTTCTTGGTTTTTAGGGGTCTACTTTTTGAGCCCTTTCCGTGCCGTGCCCAGGTATGAAGGGAGGTATAAGTTAAGGGGAGTTAGGCACTATTTTCGTAAAAGTTAGCTCGAAAGGTCAAGAGTTAAGGAGGAATACCCCATTTTCGGCCCCAAAAGTTAAGGGTGTATCAGTCAACTGTCAGGGTTTCCCGAGGTATGTGTATGGGCCCCTGTTCAGAATTTTTTATTTTTTTATTACGCCAGTAGAAAGATACGCCTAAGTCATTCTGAGCCTCCCTCCCCCATAAAGTATACGCTCACTTGTTAAATAATTTACGGGCTTACCGGAACCGGTCAGTTTTGTTAATTTGGGTGAAATGTTTTCTAGCCGGAAAACATTTGAGGTCGTATGACCTTTTTATGGAATAATGCCGATTTTCAATGAATTACATCATTTCAGACTGCACAAGAAGGACCTGTCTTCAAACCCTCGTGCCCTCCGCCGTCTCCGGAATGCCTGCGAACGCGCGAAGCGCATCCTATCGACCTCATCCCAAGCATCGAGATCGACTCCCTCTGCGATGGAATTGACTTCTACGCTAGCATCACGCGCACCCAGTTGGAAGAAATGTGCGCCGACCTGTTCACCAGGACCATGTACCCTGTGGAGAGGGCCCTCCGTGACGCCAAGATGAACAAAGGAGAGATCCACGACGTGGTCCTTATCGGAGGTTCCAGCCGCATCCCGAAGGTGCAGAAGTTGTTGTCCGAGCTGTTCAACGGAAAGGAGCTGACTAAATCGATCAACCCGGATGAGGCCGTCGTCCACGGAGCTGCCGTGCAAGCCGCTGTCAAGTCGGGCGATAAGTCAGACCTTGTCCAGGACATTCTTTTGCTCGGCGTCATTCCCTTTTCCCTCGGTGTTGAGGACGAAAAGGGGGATTTTGCTCCGCTGATCAGGAGGAATACTACCATCCCGATGAAGTTTTCCTGGACCATTCCCGAGATCGAGGACTGGACCGGCGTTCGGAAGACTTTCAAGCTGCCTGTCCGTGCGGATAACCCCTCCGTCGTCGTCATCAAGGTTCGTTTTGCATTAGACGCCCCCGAATTACAAACATGTCGAAAACATTTAAAATTGCTTTATGTAATGTGAATTTACTTACCTCCATTTGAGAGAACGGTCGAAACAGTCTAAAATCTACGTTTTATTCCTTTTTTGGGTCATGCTAAGGCTATTCTAGTGCTGTTGTCTGAGTGCGAGCTTTTATAAAATTTTTTCTCGTTTAAGAAAAAAAAATTACAGTACCGTAACTCTGTAATACGAGCGACAACCTTAACTATAAGACTACTATAGGTCTTATGAAAAAGTTGACAGCCTTAGAATTGGCCCAAATTTGCTCTAACCTTCCTAGGAACTTTTAAGACATTATCGATTTTTCCCCAGAGTTACGGTAGGGTACTGTATTTTTTTTTAAATTTGTCAAAATTACGGAAACTAGTGTTTGTTTGGAAGTTTATACCGTGAAGTTCATCAAATATATCACGTAAATGGCGAAAATCACCTACACTTCCTTCCATACAGGCGTCGAAAACCTGAAAAAGTAAAATGGATGCTTCGAAACAAACACTAGTTTTAGTCATTTTGACCAATTTTGAAAATTGCAGTACCCTACCGTAACCATACTTGGTCAGCCACTGCGAATCGCGGCGGTGGGGGTGTCGCAATTTGACTTTTACCCAATTTTTGTAATAGGAGGGGGGCCGCCGCAAATTTTGAAAAGGTTTTCCATGTTGACCAGGTATGACCGTAACCCGGGTAAAAAATCGATATTGCCGAAAAGTTCCAAAATGGTCTATATTCAGGGGTGGGCCATAGCTGGTGTCAACTTTTTCCTAAGACTGGCCTACTCGAGTTTACCAGAGATGCCGAAAATTGATGTTTTCAGATTTACTCGGGAGAAAACGCCAAGGCCGAGAAAAACACGCTAATGGGACAGATGGAGCTGACCACGACTGCTAGGCCTCAGAAGGTCGAGGTTTTTGAATTTTCGTTTTCCTGTCTCACGATTCTCTAGGTCACGTTCGACATTGACCCCATGAGATTGATGAGGATTACAGCGCAGGAAAAGTTGACCAATAGGAAAGTCGAAATCAGCTTCGCCTTCGATAGAGGACTGTCGAAGGTAATTTTTTGTCATTTGATAGGTAGAGAAAGAGGGACATACATAAACAAGCTACCCGTGGGCAGGTTTGGTAAAAAAAAAAAACAAGGGCCGGCCCCGGGTCCTGACTTCGGGCCTGGACCCTGGACACTTTGGCGCGAATCACAATTTTTTGTTTTGTTTTTTTTTTTAAATAAAACTTTATCATTTTATGTATTTTTTTAATGATTTTTCAAAGAAAACTATATTTGTCGGCACTTAGAATAAATAAACTATTTATTTTTAAAAAATTGGGCCAAATTATATTTTTCTCTGTTTGTTGCATTTTTTCGACATTCTAGCGACTATTTATTGATTTGTTACAAAAAAAAATTGAAAAAGCCTAAATCAACTGAATAATGGGGAAAAATTGTTTGCTAAAAATTCAAAATTTCAAGTTCGCGCTATTTCTGCCAGGACCCAGGGCCGGCCCCGAAAGGCCGTCAGCCGCTCCTGTCAGAAATTCGGCTTTGCGCAACCCCCTCAACCGAAAGTCTCTGTGGTCAAAAAGTTATGTATTTCAGAAGGAGATCGAGTTGATGAAGGAGGAGGGAGAGATTTTCAAGCTTGACGACGCGGCTGAGAACGGCCGCATCCTGGCGAGGATGGCTCTGGAGCAAGCATGGCAACGGGCCGGCCCGGGCCGGCCCGCTCCAAAATTTTTCACGGCCCGGCCCGGCCCGGGCCGGCCCGACTTAACCGAAAATTTATGCCTTTTTTCAATGTAAAAATCAAAGAAAACGAAAAAAAAAATTTTCGGGCCGGCCCGCTTCAAAATTTTTCTCGGCCCGGGCCGGCCCCAAATTTTGCCATGCTTGCTCTGGAGAACTACGTTTTCCGCATCCGGGAGACCCTCGACGATGAGAAGGTGATTTCGGCAAGAAGGCGTTTACTTTATTCCTTTTAGGCCCAGAATAGGATCTCGGCTAGAGAGAAGGAGTACCTCGACGTGGCGTGCAAGGCAGTGATCGACTGGTTGGAGACCTACGACGACTTGGAGGAGGAGGATTTCGGATCCAAGAAGAAAGGTAGGGCTTGATTTTCCTTATTTGCAAGCTATAGTCTCCTGTGGAAGAATTTTAATTTCAAACATCGGTTGCGCCAATCGCACCCTATTTCGGCGCTTATTTTGTTATTTGACACTTTGACACAGGGAGATTCTTATGTTTGTAGTTGGATTCCATTGCACCCCCACCCCTATTGGTACCATGAAAATACTGTAATGTCGATTGTTTTGCACGTAAAATCGGACGAGTTTCGGGGAGTGGGGGTTATTAATCGATTTTCTAGGTCCCGGCACTCTAGATATGTAAAGTTTTTAATGGCAAACTATGCAAAATTGTTTGCAAGAAGAATTTTTTCATAATGGGGCGCATTCACCCGCCGCAATGAAAACTAAGCGAGTTTTTAGCAGAAACATCGCTTGGTTACTTGCGACCATTCGCACTTGTGACAAACTGCTGTGTGAACCTTTTTTTTCTTTAAAAAGAAAAACAAAAACGAAATAAGTAAATCGAAACACTTTGCCGAATCGTTTTGAAAAATGGCCTGTGGGGGAATTTAACGACCTCTCTTGTATATAAAATCGTAAAATTCTAGACCCCACGCCGTCTTAGTTGGGTTTGTGTCCATGTTTGGCTCATTCTTGGCCAACCTTCGCGAGTTGCAGCGGTGGGGTGCCGCAATTTGACTTTCGTCCAATTTTTTTGTAAAGAGAGGGGCTCGCCGCAAACGTTGAAAAGTTCATCTAACAGAAGGGGCAACGTTTGGCTCATAGGCTAACAATTTTTTTTCAGCGTTCGAGGGTTTCTTCGGCCACATTCTCTCGAAGCTCTTCCCCGGCGGCATGACTGAAGCCGAATAATTCGGACGACTGACTGCAGATATACTAATTGATTCTCACTTTGCAAATGTAAATATGTTTTTTTTTCTATTTTTGTATTGCTTGGGCCCATGTGTGGACGTGATTTGCGTGCGATTCCTAAGTAATCTAGCGTTTGGTTGAAAGTTGTAGAAAATTTCAGTTAGGTGGCTTTTATAAGAGCCTGTCCCGTCGTGGTCAATACATTTCAGATCAAAATGACAAACATTAGCGTGCCCTATGCCGTTATCAGAAATGGCTACTTTCCGTAGATGGGTTCCGGCAACCTTGGGAAAACGATTCAGTGGAGTTTTAAAAGGACTGTATGCATTGCATTGCACGTAAAGCTGGCAAACACATTATGATACGAAAATGCAATTTTGCACAGGTGCTTCGCATTGTGCCCGCCGTACATCTGACGCTTATTTGTCGAAGCACCCCCAACAAACAACACTCCAAATAACCAAATTATACTACAATTCCACATATACATGAAATCCAATACGAGAGTACTTGGCGTTATCGATTGAATCCTCCTCATCTCCTCCTGCCACGAAGGCGCGCCTCACTCGGCGCCGTCCTCTTCATCGAAGCTCTTTTTCCTCTTCTCCGCGTTCTCTTTGAGCATTGCGAATGGTCCCGTCTGAGAGTTTTGCGAAGTGAGACTTGCTAAAACAGTAAATATTGTCCTTTTTTCATTTTCATACTTCTACTGGGAGTCTTCTTCGGATGGCGGTGCTGCGCCTCGCCTCCTGAGTCAGCACGGCGTCTCATCGTACTATCCTTGGTGATATCCACTAAAGGTACTTAAAATGGCTTTGATTTTTAATCGATAATTTACCAATGCTGCACATGACGTTGGCGGTCTCGAACAGACTGTAGCCCTGGAAAATTATCGATTGATTGCAATTTTAGCTTTAAAGGCTTACCACCGCGTCTTTTTTGTCAACACTGACGCTTCTTTCGGCCTCCTTTTTGGCAATTTTCTGAAAAAGCTGACCGGCCGAGTTGGATTTTTCCTTTTCTGCGGCTCTGCGACGTTCTTCTTCGACACTTGGAGAATATTCTAAAGTTAAGAACGACGTCATTTTTAGGGTCACGGTACTTCTCTCCTGCTTCTGTTTGATTGTCATGGAGGCCATCTCATTCTCTACCGACTTTTCTTCCAGTGCGTCGAATTTGAGGTGTTTGTTGTTTTTCTTCTGAACATTTGGATAGGTCTCTCTCCTCTCACTCTTTTCACTCACTCACTCACTTAGTCACTCACTTACTCTCTCTCTTTCTCTCTCTCCCTCTCTCTTCATTCCCAACTTTCCCACCCCTCCATGCGTGGTCCTACTCTCAATTACTCACCCCGTATGTTCTCATAGCGACTAAGCAAATCACTCCCACACACACATGGCGCTTTCCCAGGGAGAATCAAGTAATACTCTTGCCGTTTTGCCGAACTTTTTTCTAATTTCAACGTGGAGCTATTTTACGAACGAGGGTCAAAAACTTGCCCCATGATTGGAGTAAGTTTGTCCCGAACTACGATATCCATAGAAACCGCACATTCCGACATACAATTCAATCAAGTGTCACAAAAACAAGCCATTTCAAAGTACAGCGGAAAGATTTGGAGTATGCGCAACAACAGGGGAGAAATGACATTTTGTATATGAGCGTGGGGAATAGTGCTACAATGATGTGAGCGCTCACAAATGTGTTGTTGCGTGGGCTAAAAAAGGGACTATTTGTCAAAGTGAGTGAGATGGATACTGTAATGAGTGAAGGATTACGGTACTTGGAAGAGGGCAGCGAGAGAGAGAGAGAGAGAGAGAGAGAGCGAGAGAGAGAGCGAGAGAGAGAGAGAGAGAATAAAACGAAATTATGTCTGTGCCATTCGGCACGAAACACAACTGCCATTAAAACGAATAATTGCATATTTGCGCGCCAATCTGGTGGCGGAGACAGAGGTTTATTGGTATTGGGGACATGTAGGTAGCCGGGAATTGTCAAGCGGAGGTTTTTTACAAAAAAATTGTGGAAATGGCGGAAATTAAATAACCTACAGGCACTTTCACCTTGGACCACCCAGTCAGGTTGTCATCCATGCGACCAGGGTTCGATCCCGGCCCGTGACATTCTTTTTTGTACAACTAACATTGACTTATACGTTAGTATACTGCTCCCCAAACCTAATTCGGCGACTTTTGGAATTGAGTGAGAGTATTATGATGTTGAAATTGAAATTTTCCATTACTACATCATAATATTCGGCTACAAAAGGGGCGAGGCCACTTTTTGGCCAAAGTAGGATTGACCAAAAAAATCTCTCAGCCCGTCCTTTGAGAACCCCGCGTCCAAACAAACGCCCAAACAAAACATCTTGCAAGAAGGGGCACACCCATTTTTAAACTGTTTTACCAATTAGTGTTTTCCAAACTGCACAAATTTCACAAATTGAATGAGATGTGAAAACTAAAAGGTACCGTAATAGAACCCAGCAAGCACTCTACAAAAGTTTCTTGGTAAAGAAGTTTTCATTGAGCGTCTTTGAAGAAATTTCGAAAAACTTAAGTTTGTGAAATCCTAAATGTACCGAAAAGGACTTTTGTCAGTCGCATCAGCCCCTATTGACACGGAGTAGTATGAGCGGTTCTTGTGCCGCCCTCTCTGTCTCTGTATCGCTCTCTTTCTCTTTCTCTCTCTCCGTCTCTTCCTTCGTCAACCCACCTTGGTGGACATGCTTTTGTCGCGAGAGCGTCCGACGTGTTCTGAAAACATGCTCTCTCTGTCGGTCGGTAGAGGTGATTGTGGCCAACTGGAATAGTCTCCACCCCCAATCGCACGCACAAAGCATTGAATCGGCCGCCTTTCTTGATTGGCACCGTTGCCTGGCCGACCCGAGGGCGAAGACAGAAGCAGAACGACTGGGGCTGGTAGACAGGATGACAAAAACAGAGGGGAAGTGGGGCTAACGACAAGGAAAGTCTGGGAGGGGAG